>CM060709.1:269391412-269763912 GCA_030686995.1 Artemisia argyi | reverse complement strand
GTCAAGTACATTAGTCCGTAACTGCCATTTTTACTAGGTGGATTTTTCCTTCTAGTTGACTTCTTTTTGCGGGATACCCTAGTTAGAGCAGTGAAACCTTTAAGGCAAGAGATGCGGGCAAGTCGGTCGCTAGAACTCCCAGATGCTAATAACTCGCTAGAAGGGGTAGAAAGCCTGTTCTTTTGGTAGAAATCCTCTTTATTGAATGAAACTAGCTAGCTATCTTTGAAGTCAAGTACTTAGCCGGATTTGAAGTCCATCGCGGGCACTACCCGACTTCTTTCGGTATTGCATATAAGTACAAGTTTAGATGTGGCCATCTAGACAAGTGAAACGGTCCTTGCTATTGAAGTTTACTACTGGATAGGAATTCCATCAGTATGGCATTAGAACTGCTCGGAGAAGTTCGATATTGAAGGTATACAGTTCGATATGGATCGGTATTGAAGTGAGATATTCAATCCTCTTTCTATTTAATGGTATTTCACTGCCTTTCATGTACAAGTATTGCAACTGATACTTAGAGACAAGGGAGATCCCATTGAACTTGCCTTGATTGAATGAAGGCTAGCTGACTTCGATACTGAATGAACTCGCATGCTGGAGAACCGATGAGAGACATAGTCGATGCCAATATAGCTGTAATTTCACACTTGAGCTTTTCCCTTCGAAGAGTTGATCTTTCATTTCAAAAGTGCAGGACTTTTTGTTTTACTTATGCAAATCAGTTTCTTGTTTAGTTAAACTATTATTTACATATCATTAGTATTTTGATGTGGAATAAGATGACATAATACTTGAAAACGTTTTCATCTCGAACCATGAAGCTCGAGGCTTGATAGCAAACCAACATTGTGATTTTCCTCTTCTTCACTTTTAGTATCTTCATCCTGTTGCTCGTTTTTTTAAAACATTTTACTTTACCGCAGGTTATAACTATCACATGAGTGTCCCTTTAAACGCAAAAAGAATTATCAAAAATCAAGAACGTACAATAAAAACATGATTGATCTTTTTCTTTCCGTTGGCAATACCTCCACAAGATTTAAAGTGCGGCCTCTGGCTTTACAACTTGCTCACCTTTACAATGTAATGAAAACTGCAGATGAACAGATTTTAACCTACTATGACGTATAAATATAAAGTATCATTCATCAGAAATTTGACCCGTTACCCAAAATACCCAATTTATCTCGTTAAACCAACTGACTATGGTGTTATCATTTTTGTTACCTAAAAAATGAGGAATCGAGAACGATTAATACTATAAGAGGCCTTATCTACTATTACACCTCTGACTTCTTGTGTTTGAAAGAATATAGTATTTAAGTTGTAAAATATCTTGACTTCCAAATTCTAATCTTATTGAGAAAATGTCATCATATAGCTTAACCTCACCCTGCATTGTTACTTTTAATACTAGTAGCACAAACTATTTATACATTTATATAGCAAAAGCTAAACTTAACCTTGATTTACACTTCTCATAATTGTGTGGTTCAGTAGGTTGGTTCGACCTGAAGGGAATGCAACTTATTGTTGCATTTGAGTTAATTTGATAACATTTAGTCATATAGTATTTATCTGTGTATTAGGAGCTTCAAGTGGTATCGACGCTGAACAACACGAGTCCTTGCCATGTAAGGTGTACATGTGGTTATGACAGTAAGAAATACAAAATGTGGTACAAAAATTAGCGAATATTTACAAAGTTAGACACCTACTGCTAAGGATGATGTAATGGAGATAGATCTCAGCTTTCTTGCATTAGTAAGGAATTTCGTTGCCCATTATTGCTCCTCGGACCCTATAAACAGGTTATGGATAGAAAATATTAGGTAGCAATTGGAGAATTTGTTTTTTTAATTAATATGTCAAAAAAACCCGAAGTAACCTGCTATGTTTCCATGTACCTTGTTGCTCTCTGGCATCTGTATCTGCCAAAAAAAATGTAAGCTATTTCAAATATAGAGCTTTAAATCAAATGAATACAACAACAAACCGTACATTCAAATAGAACCAATCCAATCTGACCCGTAACTAAATCCAGCCCGACCCATCGAACTTGTCTACATACCTAAATGGTTTGTGGCAAACTATAGTTATATTATTTCTTTCGGAAGCGTGAACGGTGGAGCCATTATCCCTGCATTGTGAACAATGGAGCCTACAACGATGCTAAAATAAATGTCCTGCATCAGGTATCTAAATAAGACAGAAAACCAATGTTGTTCCAATGAATGTAAGACATAACAACTGGGACAACATATTTAACACCTGTAATCTACATGTTTTACTGTGTAGTATCATGGAATACAATTGCCCTGGATTCTTCTAATGTAGTGTGCATAGCTTCCCGAGCTTTTGTGTCTTTTCGCTTATCTTCCTTCACCTCACCCTTGCCGCCAAACTTTGGGCTGATCAGGGTACAACATCTGAAAGAGCTGTCATACACCACAAATACATATAAAATCATTATCATGGCATACCAAACCAAACCATACGTGAGATGAAAACGGGTCAAAGTCACCCAAAGTGTATTTTACATAAACCTCATAAACTCTTTATATTAAAACAAATTAGATTGATACTGAAATGATCTAACATTGAATATTTAGTAAAAGTCAATTAAAAAAGCTAAAAAAATTATTTGTGGTAAAAAAATTAGTTCAACATGTACTAAAAATTTGCTCGCTATCAAATCTGCCCACCCTCCCATTTGTCCACCTCTACATCTATAATACATAATGGACCATACAACTTCTTAAGAGTTCCATGGGACAAAATGAGCCCGTTTCAAGTGGACAACCATGTCTTCATCAGAAAGCAGGTAAAAACTAAAATTAGTTGCTATATGCGGTTACGTCTTCTTGGCCTGTGTATCTTTTGTTCATATTATTTCCTTTTTTTTGGGGGTTGAGATTAAGATGACCATTCCGAAAGGGTCTGCTAATTCAAAGGATTTCAAAACAAAGAAGATATTTGTCGGGGGTATTTCAACCTCACTTGGTGAAGGTACACCACTAATTTTTTCTTTTGTGATGGTTTTCTGTAATCATATGATATTAATATGATAATTCCAACTTGCTTAAATGAGCTTGGAACTTTCTTTTCGAAGTATGGAAAGGTGGTGGAGCACCAGATAGTATGTGATCATGCGACCAACCGATCTAGGATATTTGGGTTTTTTGTTTTTGATAGTGTTGAAGTTGTTGATGAATTAGTATCTAAAGGAAATATGATAGCTATGGCAGATAATCATGTGCGATTTGGTATCCCTTCTTTAGTGAAAACCATCTGTAAACATGAATATTATAGCAACCCAAAAGTTGTTTTACATCTCAAGTGTTTTCACATATAAGTTCTAATACAATAATTAACGCATCCAAATAAATTGTGCATAATTTATATGATGTAGGCTAAGATTTTACATGTGTAGGTCTTCTAGGAGGCTCATCTTATAGTGCATTTACATTTGAATTAGGTTGACTAAGTTACTTTCTTGTAGGTGGAGATCAAAAAAGTAGAACCAAAGAAAGTGACAAACCCCCCCCCCCCCCCCCCCCATTTGTTATCAGGTCTAGCTCACGTTCTTTCCTCGATAAATTTTGTGGAAATGATGGTGCGTATGATAGCTTCGATGGTAGATATGGCCCTCGTCCCATTAGGGCATCTAGGGCTCCTGGAATTGTGATCACTATAGTGGGTATAATCCCTATAGGGCACCTGGGGGCCTGTGGGTATGGTCCTGAAAGAGTTGGTCACTATGGTCGGTATGGTGGTTATGGAGACTGTGGTGGTTACCATTTGTCCATATGTTAACCTTGATTTTTAATTGACAGTTATATTAATAGTACTTAACAGTAGAAGTATGTTAATAGCACTTAACAGTAGAAGTTTCTTAGCAAATTAGTTCAAGCTTATCGTGATTATGACATGTGTTTGATGGCGTGGTTCATTCATTCAAGCTCATCCTATGCTAAATGTCGGTGTGCGCACAATATATTTAAAAAGATTATTATACTAAAAAAAATTAAACTAACCTTATATTCTAACTGTAACAGCCTTGAAAAGCAAAAAAGAGGCATTTCGTAATATGTTACCTGGTGCATTCATGTTTACATCTTAATCTTAAGCACAAGTAACGTGTCGAGTGAAAGTTCGTCGAAAATACCTGTTCAAAAATAGCTCCAAGCCGGCCAACAACCAACCTTTTAACAATATCAAATTGAACAATATTAGATAGTTCGATATCAAATTGAACAATATTAAACAAATGAACTTGATATTTAATAATTTTTAAGCGTGAGAACATTTTTATTTGTTGATAATTTATTGAACTGACCGCGGCGCAAAAGACCGCTAGGGCCAACATTTGTAGCTGAAGTGGTGGCTGCTGGTTAATTCATATTCATTGTACCTGAGATATGAAAATAGGATACATACAACTTGAATTGTGGAGCTTAGTACTAAAGTGGAAGTTAGACTCGTATAAAACATTAGAAGAATAACTAAACAATTAAGTTCACTAAAATTTAAGTTTACTAAAAGTGGTGACTTGCTAACTCTCAAAGAACAGGTTCAGGACTCAGGGCTTGAAACAGGTCGTGTTCATGTTTCTAAGGGCTACTTCTATGCGTGAACAATGAAACACATTCTACTTTGTCTACTCCAATACAAATAAGTAAAAAAGCCAATGTATAATCAAATCACAAAACCCCTATTATTGTTTACTTACAGAATAGAATGCAAAATCAAGTGAAAGTTTACAGAAAAATATTAAAAACAAACCATTTTTGGAACTCATCCATTATTTCAAACCAAATTCAATTCAGCTAAAAAGTACAACATAAATTTATCAAACCAAATTCAGTTCAACCCAAAGTCAATGAATAATGAAGACACGTCTCAGCTTTCAATTTACTTACTTGCAATGGTCTTTTTTTTACTTATTTTCCGGTCATTATTTTTGTTACCAGGAAAATTATTTATTAAGAAATACAAACATTCTTAATTTGAACCAGTAAACTTAGAATGAATGTTGTTTTGATCTAGTGGCCACAATGAATATGCATATATACCCAACAGTAGATGGAGCGATCTTTAATTGTTGATGTAGCTCATGAGTTTGTCCTTCTCAGTCAAAGCATGGAGGAAATGACAGTGGTGGCCATAAAGGCAAAGGGTCACCAGCAAGTAGCATTCTACAAACTTTTGTTCTGTAGCGACAGTTTGAGTATTTGGACATTATCACATAATATCCGATTGAGAACATAATGTGTACTCCTATAAAAAAAATAGACCCACTTCATATTCAGAATGTTTTTAAGGTTACTCAACGCTACAACATAAATGAAAATTTATATTACCTGCTCAGTGAAGGCCAACAGAAGTGGATAATAGATCTCCTGACCATAAGATCGGCGCCACTTACTGCCCTCCCCAACCGGTATTTTAAGATAGTATTTCCCTTGGACCTGTGTAATGAAAGTTCCACAACATTTACATCCTAATCTTGAAATGCTTTAAATCTGTAATTTTAGTTTTTTTTAAGTAAATGCTTACAGCTAATTCTCTACTCACAGTGAATTCGACTTCAGCATGTTCTTTATTCTTGTACATTCTAACATGGCCTGATTACCATCTCTCTTTTCAGCATGTTCTTTATGAAGGTGAGATCAGAAAGTGGTACTTGGACCTCTCGTTAATCTGAATTGGCTCCAACTCCAACACCCCACCTTCTTCCTCCTTAACTCTTGAAAGAGGTGAAAAGAACTGAAAGAAAGAAAAATCGTAAGATGCAGAACAAATAAGACTCACAAATAGTAGCATCACTACAAAAAGCGTAATTAAAATGGTGAAGCTATTCAACCCCCATAGTAAAGAATCGAACAGGTTTGGTGATTGAGAAATTCAGACAAAACTCTATACACCTTCAATTAGAAACTTCCTAAATATTGCAAGACTGAAATCCCTTTTTTGAGTTTGTAATGTTCTAATTTAATGTCATTAGGTGAGACATTTATAATGTACAATCAGCAGTCAAAGACTATTAAGAGAGAGCTTATTGAGTTTGGAGCTCCTATTTTTGGCCAGATAAAAGACGAAGCTACAACCAAAACCCAAGACAGTAAATAATCCTCAACGCATAAACGCAAACCATATATTCTTTAGCAACTGGCAAAATCGACAGGTCAGATGAGCTCCGGTGATGGGTCAAATATGGGTTTTATTACTGGACAAAATGGGTAGAGTGGACCCACACACCCTTTGTTTTATGAATAATTCAGTACACTTTGACAGTTTTCAACCCATATGAACCCCAGATACACTTTTAGTCAATTTTTTACTTACATAAATAATACAGTTCAATTTCGGAAAATTTCAAACTATTTGACCGATTCCATTATTAGCTAGTCACAGGTTAAATGGACTCTGATGCTGCTACCTAATGTTCTACTATTCACGTCTATACAGGCCATATCGAGCCAATTCCAGCTCCTCTTAAAGGTGTTATCAACCACCTGATCAAGTACCATCTGATTTCTGAAAACTGACGACCAAACAGTTGCATCATAAACTTCTTTGATGAGGTTACAATAATTCCAGTCAATATATAACGTAATTTGTTTAATGCACGTTGCTCTGATGAATTAAGCTCTTAAGACGGGCTTCCCAAATCTCCACAACCTGAGGAGTCCATGCAGCAACATTACTATGTGTATGAGTAGTAACCAATTCAATCTTCCCATCATCATTAATATCAGCAGCTACTACAGCCCCGTGAATTTCAGCCATCTCAAGAGGGAACTTCTCCCTTACCTTGCCTAATCCGAATGGTTTTTTGGTGAAAATGCACTCACTGATGACAAAGATGAAGTAGGAGATGCAATACCATTATTTGCAAGAGGCGGGTCAGCAAGTTTACAATATATAGCTGACATACACTGGACAATATCCTCTGAGAGCTTGTTTGGTGTTTCAGGAACATGATCACAAATTCTAGAACCAAGATGAACCGCTAGACTAATTACACCCGAAGAATTATTCTGTGAATACTGCATTAAAACCATACAAAATACGGATTTAAAAATCACACTGATATCTTATTTACAGCATTCTATGGATAATAGATGTGACTATACCTCCGCCATCGATAGTGGCTGTGAAAGGCAAGCACGTAACGCTTTACCAATAGTCTCTGTAGGAGTTTCAGTTGATATCATTGGTCGTTGCATGTTTTTCTACAGGCCTCATTAATGTTTCAATAACCCTAATATATGAACCAAAAAAATTCGTTTACATGAGCATTAGAAAAAAAAAGATGTTTGGTGAGAAGGGAATACCGGATTAGTGTTAACGATCTGTAGATATAACCGCTGTGATCCCTAACATGCTTGCTTCCACATATAATATCAGAGTTTTAACATTCAAACTGCAAACACAAATTATAATTATTGAAGTAATATTAACTGAATATAATACTCCATTCTCTTTTGTCGAATGAATGAATAGAACATGTACAGTTTTTTGAAAAAATACCTTATGATGATGATGATGTGGTATCACTGATATATGAATGAATATGATGATGATGATTATATTAGGTTTTGTCGAATGAATAAAATACATAAAATACCGTATTGCTTGCTTGTAACGAACCCTAACAGGGATTTACAACTAGGGTTTTATTTAGAGTGGTGTGATTAAGACATAACATTTTGTTTTTGAATTGTCTATCACAACTTCTGGCTTGTTCCATTGGTTGGAGTGCTTGTCTCTAAACTAACAGACCTAGGTTTAGCTACACCAAACACACTGCTTAGGTGGCTAACACTACTGATGACATAGCACTCAAAAAGTGATGACAAGGCATTGACCGTGCTTATTTGGCATAAAATGGTCAAACGCCTCCAGTTATATATATATATATATATATATATATATATATATATATATATATATATATATATATATATATGTTAGCATTAAAAATATGTATTATGAAGTGATGGTCATTCTCATATTGTAACTTTGTGTCGTTTGTTAAGATTAGTAATAGTTTAGTCATTGGGCCTTGGACTTGGCAAGCTAATATGTTATATGCTATGTTTCATAAGCCTAGTTATCCAACCATGTAACCAAGTCCAAGCCCAAGCCCATTGAAAGCCTATGTATGGAATTATATAAGGCACCTTACCTCTCATTTGTAAGGTGTGCTTGTGTGTGTATGTGTATGTGTTTCTCTCTTAATAAAAGTTCTCATTTTCATCTCTCTCTCTATATACATACGAAATACATACATATACATCAAGTCACCATCTCTACTTCATATTTGCTTCTATATTGGTGTGATAAAGTTGTGTTATTTAAGGTCCTACAAGTTAATAATTTCAAAATTTGTTTGTGTGACTGGGTTTTCGAAAAAATTGCAAAATTTCGAGAACAGTGCAACATTTTTGAAAAATTTGCAAAATTTCGAGAACACTACATTTTCGAAAAAATCAAAATTTTCGAAATCACCCAAAATTTTCGAAATCACCTAAGTTTCGCAAACACAGAAGTTTTGCAATCCACAAGTTTCGAGATCACAGAAGTTTCGCAAATCCAAAGTTTCGAGAACACAGCAAAGTTTCGAGAATTTTGACAAAAGTGAGGTTTTTGACGACCAAACTTCAAACGGCCATAACTTTTGAACCGTAACTCCGTTTTCGACGAATCAGCTGTCAAAACGACCGTGATACAGAGGAGAACGACACGCTAAATGATTTATCGATTTAGGCGAAGTTTCGAGGCCTAAAAACGCTCCGAGAAGAAGTTATTGAGGTTTTAAGGTTTTAAGTCAAAATTTTCACCATAAAAACTTGCATCAACTCACTCTAAACTCTACTCCTATTTCGTTGGAACGATCCTAGAATCAACTTTATCCATCTACACTTCATAAATGGCAACTCAGCAAGACATTCATGCAGCCAGTGCGGAAAACCGACCTCTAATGCTTGAAAAAGGTGGATATCTCCCATGGACAAGCCGTATGCTTCGTTACATCAAAACAAAGGATACCGGGCACCTTATGATCAAATCCATAGAAAACGGTCCATTTCAGCTAAGACAAGTTCAAATTCAAGGTAATCCAAATACAACACCTCCTACTGAACCATTAGTGCGTATACAAACAGAAGCAGATTACACAGATGAAGACAAGGCGCAGATCAAAGCTGATGATATGGCAATGCATTTAATCCAACTTGGATTACCACGGGAGATCTTTGCTGCGGTTGACAGCTGTGAAACTGCTTATGCTATGTGGGAACGTGTTAGAAGAATATGTCATGGAACAGAAATTGGACAACAAGATGTTGAGAACAAACTTCTTACTGAATGGGAGAACTTTACATCCACTAAAGGTGAACAGATTGAATCTTACTACACAAGGTTTTGCACTTTGATGAATGAGTTAATCAGAAACAAATTGACACCACGAGCAATTGCAACAAACATCAAATTCCTCAATAATCTTCCAGAAGAATGGGGTCGTTATGTTACAATTGTTAATCAGACAAAGGACTTACATCAGGTGAATTATGATCAACTCTATGACTTTCTGAAGCAAAACCA
The DNA here is from genome assembly GCA_030686995.1 of Artemisia argyi. Lineage (NCBI taxonomy): Eukaryota > Viridiplantae > Streptophyta > Magnoliopsida > Asterales > Asteraceae > Artemisia > Artemisia argyi. The sequence continues at coordinate 269,754,294 of CM060709.1, read as the reverse complement.
ATCTGAGGCTAATGAAGTTAGGAAAGAAAGATTGGCAAAGAATCATGATCCTCTCGCACTAATTGCTAATACACCAACACCATTACCAGTGAACACTCAACAACCATCATCATCTTCCATTCACAACTACATTCAGCAACCAACACCGGTCTACCAACAACAGTTCTACCCACAACAACAAGAAGTTATTCCACAACAGCAATACCCACACTTCCAAGAACCAGAATTCACTGACAATGATGAAGCTGCTGCAGCATTGACACAAGCGTTTGCTTTTCTGTCAAAGGCATTCCAAGGACGCTATTCTACACCAACAAACAACAACCAAAGGATTTCATCGAATACTCGCAACAGGCAGATCGCTAGCCGAGTTTCAATATGGGCAACAAAGGCCAAATGGTTGGAGTTTATGGGAATCAGCAAGGATATGCTACGGGATTTAATATGGGCAATCAGAATATGCAGAATGCAGGTCAGTATGCAGGGAATCAGTATGGTCAGAATGCAGGGAATCAGGTCGGTCAGTTTGTTGGAAATCAGAGGGGTCAGAATGTTGGTAATCAGGCAATGGGTAATCAGAATAGAAATGTTGCAGCTCCAGTAGTTGGGAATTTGGGAAATGTGGATCAGGGTAATCCGGTAAAGTGTTTCAACTGCCAGGGTGTAGGTCATATGGCATGAAACTGTCCTACTAAGCCAAACAAGAAAGATCTAGCGTACTTGCAGAAAGCAGTGATGTTGGCACAAAAGGCAGAGGCAGGATTTCAGTTGAACGCAGAGGAGAATGACTTTATGGCTCTTATGGATGACATGGAAGATAGAGAAGATATCGATGTGAACTGCATATTCATGGCGAATCTTCAGGAAGCTAAGTATGACACGGATTCTGACACACTTCCTGTTTATGACACCAATGCAGCATCTGAGGTATCTAACTTCAACACATGTCACAATAATGATATATTTGATATGTCTCCTCATGAGGAACAACATTCTGAGAAGCTAGCACCCACTTATGATACATACCTGGACACGCCAAGTAGTAGCAATACTCCTTCAGTGACTCCAGATGTGAATCATAATGGAGGCTTCGTTTCACAGCATGCAGAGAATGATGAGGAAACACGTGCTTTGTTTGAATCATTATTGAATAATTGTCGTATTGAAATTGAGAATGTGCAAAAGGTTAATCGCGATGTTAAGGCCGCGAATGATAAATTGACCGCTGAGCTTGAGAGTTACAAATAAACCGTTAAAGCTTTTGAATTTCATAACAAAAGATTGTCTGAATTAAAAACTGGTTATCAAAATTCCGTTTCAAGGGAACAACAATTGCAACTCAAGTTTGATACACTTGATGTTAATTCTTTCAAAAAGATAAAATCTTTAAACACGGAAATTTCTGATTTACAAAACCAACTTTCTAAACAAAAAACAGCTTATACCAATCTTGAAAAAGAAAGGGATGAGTTGAAAAAGGACTTTGCAAAGAAAGAAGACAAACTTTTGGAAGAAATCGTAGAGTCAGAACACATGATTGCACATCTAGAAGAATTAGTGGTTAAGTCGGGTCAGTCGAGTCAAACTATGAATATGATTTCAAATCAAACTAATCCGATTCACCATACGAAACATAAAATGGCTCTTGGTAACAACACCCCTTGTAATCTCAAGAAAGTTCAGCAAGAACAGAATGTTTTGCACAATGGTAATGTGATTTACACCAAACATGATCCTCCCGTCGTTCGAGATTCTGTGCTAACGATTGAACATGTCGAAGAGAGCATAAATAAAATGAAACAAAAGGATTTGAAACCCATTGATTACAACAAATTGAACAAACTTTCGGGAATCACTTTTGTTCCACAAACATAACCATCTGCGTTTTCCATAAAACGACCATTTGCAAAATTCTTGTCTAAAAAGAAAGTTGTTGTTTCCAAATCTCTTTCAAAACTGGAACAAATGTCCTCTAACAACACTTTTAATACAAGTGAGGCTAGATAAATTCTTGATGACGTTAAAAAGAGAATTCAAGAACTTCAAAATATTGTTGCATCGAAAACTACCATCAATATTAACAACTGGCATTCTAGTTTTCATATCGAACAGAAAAAGGTGTTTCAAAATGAAATTACTATCCCACTAAATAACATCAGTGCAAGGGTAATCCATTTTGAACAAGCTTTCTTAAAAGAAACGGCCGACTTTGTCAAGGACCACAAATCCCTGGTAAACGAAGCTAATGATACTCGTGAAAACATGAATGTTTTGGAAAACCTAAATGATTCTCTCTTCGAAGCTGTTATGACCACTGACATTATGTCCATCATTTTACAAACATATTCTGTTCAAGACGATGAACGACTAAGAGCTGAGACCTCCACAATTGTTTCAAAATATGAAAATGCTCTTATAAAGCTTGAAAAAGAAAATGTGTCATATTTTAAACAACTTGATCGAAAGAAGGAAGAATGCAAGTATGACAAATTGTCGTATGAGCGTGACTTAAAGAAAATGAAAGAGCAAAATGATCTTTTGAGGGCTAAGCTTGAAAGTCAAAAAGGAAAGGGTGAGGAAACTAAGTTTGCAAAACCATTGACTTCGGAGAAACCAAATGTTTCAAACACGGTTCAAAAACCAAAAATGTCAATTTCAAGGTTTGCTCCTAAAGTCGATGAGAAAAAGGATTTGACAAAACCAGTCACTCCAACACCCTTGCCTAAGAAAAGTGAAAATGTTAAGATTGTTGATAAAGGAAAAGCGGTTGTCGAAACTCCTAAAGTGTTAGCACCTGGCCTTTTTAGGATTAGTCCCACTAGTGCGTCTGCCTCAACATCTAAGACAAATGATAAGTGCATAAAGGCTAATTCTAAAGAATCTATGGATGCTAAAAAGGACAACAATATAAATCTTAATGTGTGTGCCTTACCTTCTACAGGATTAGAAAGCACCTCTAGGAGCAGCAGACTAAAGCCTAAGAGCAATACAAGGAACAATAGAGTCTCGCCTGTCTCTAAGAGTAGTAGCAAGAATAAAGTTGAAGAAGTAGAAGAACACCCTAGGAATTTATCGCTTTGTAATAAGAGACATGTTTCATCTGAATGTAATGTCAAGCGTACTGTTTCTAATGCATGTAATGACTCTGTTTGCTTAATATGCAAGAAATGTTTAATTAATGATGTTCATGATGAATGTGTTTCTAAGAATGTGAATGTTACGCCTGAACAGAAGAATGTTCCAAAAAGACCTTGTGCCAGATCCAGATCTATAGAAAGATTAGTTGCACGATTTAGGACTACCACTATTAGTCGAATGCCTAGGAACTATCTTAAGTTTTGTATGTGGATTCCGACGGGTAGAGAGTTCACTCTTAAGGACGGCAAATTAGAAATAGCTCAAGCTAAACAAGTAGCAACTGTCTATGAGTGTGATTCTGCTTTTACTCCTAACCCCATGGAACCAAATTCAACACGGTTTCCAAATACAAACTCTTCTGTTCTTGGCAGGTTATCGAAATATGTCTTTGGATCATCGAATCGGGTTACTCCAAGCACATGACCGGGAATTTAAAGCTGCTGATCAATTTTGTCTTGAAATTCATGGGAACTGTACGATTTGGAAATGATCATGTAGCAGCTATTCAGGGTTATGGAGATCTTCAATTTGGGAATTTTTTAATCACTCGAGTATACTACGTCGAAGGGTTGGGACACAACTTGTTTTCAGTCGGGCAGTTTTGTGATGCAGATTTAGAATTGGCATTCAGAAGAAACACGGTTTTTATTAGAAATTTGGTTGGTGATGATCTCTTAACTGGTAATCGTGATACAAACTTGTATGCTATCGACATCAACCAAATGGCTTCTACATCACCAATTTGTCTTATGACAAGGGCAACCGAAACTAAGTCCTGGCTGTGGCATAGACGTTTATCCCATCTCAATTTCGACACCATCAACAAGTTAGCCAAAGACAACATCGTCACCGGACTTCCTAAGTTCAAATACACCAAGGAACACCTATGTCCATCATGCGAACAAGGAAAAAGTAAAAGAGCATCATATAAACCCAAAACCATACCTAGTTCGGAAGCAAGGTTACATATGTTGCACATGGACTTATGTGGCCCAATGAGAGTTGAAAGCATTAATGGGAAGAAGTATATTCTCGTTATTGTTGATGATTATTCAAGATACACTTGGGTAAAGTTTTTGGGATCAAAAGACGAAGCACCAGGCATCATCATCACCTTTCTGAAGCGTATTCAAGTTCTACTTCAAGCTCCAGTAAGGATTATAAGAACAGACAATGGCACAGAATTTACAAACCAGGAGTTAAGAACTTACCTTGAAGATGTTGGAATCACACACCAAACATCAGTTGTTAGAACTCCACAGCAGAATGGGGTAGTTGAAAGAAGAAACCGAACTCTTGTGGAAGTTGCTCGAACAATGCTGATTTTTTCTAATGCACCACTATTCTTATGGGCTGATGCTGTAGCCACTGCTTGTTTTACTCAAAACTGATCCCTAGTCCATCCGAGATTCAATAAAACCCCATATGAGCTAGTGAACAACCGTAAACCTGACATCTCTTACCTTCACGTGTTTGGCACTTTGTGCTATCCGACGAATGACAGAGAAGATCTAGGGAAGTTAAAAGCTAAGGGTGATATTGGAATCTTCATTGGATATTCAGAAAACTCGAGGGCATTCAGGGTGTATAATATAAGAACGAAAAGGATAATGGAGACGATGAATGTGAAGTTTGACGAGATTTCACAAATGGCTTCTGAGAGATACGCTCTAGAACCCGCGCTTAATCTGATGGCTTCTAATCAAAACGGATTAGGACCCGCACCAAACATGCAGACTTCTGGACACATCAGTTCAGGACTCGTGCCTCAAGGAGCTCAGTCAACAAACACGGATAAACCTTCAGAACAAGAACTGGAAAATTTCTTTGAGCTAATGTTTGATGAATATTATGGTGGAACTTCGACAAATGCATCTCCACAACATTTCGCTGCACCCGCTCAAAACCATCAACCACCACCATCACAAGTTGCATCTACCACAATCGAAGCTGAAGCACCAACTACATCAACATCATCTACATCTACTCAAGCAACTCCAGTACTTGAAACTGATCTACCAAGAGTTGATGAGCAAAACCAAAACACAAATTTTCAAGAAGAACCAACAAATAATTCAAATGATGTTGCGTTAGAAGAAGAAGAAGTATTTGAAAACCCATTTGCAACAAACTCTGTTGAATCTTCTTCAAGGTTACAAGAACCATCTAACACACATTCGTTACACCCAAGGTACCCTTCTACGTTTAAATGGACAAAAGACCATCCAATAGAACATGTTATTGGTGAACCTTCAAAGCCAGTTCAGACAAGGAGACAACTTGCCACCGATCTCGAATTGTGCATTTATGTTTGCTCAATCAGCCTCAAAGAACCAAAGAACATTCGGGAAGCAATGGCAGAAAACCCTTGGATTGAAGCGATGCAGGAGGAATTTCTTCAATACTTGTTACATGATAGTTGGGAACTTGTTGAACGACCACTTGATAAACGTGTTCTTGATCTCAAGTGGTTGTGGAAGAACAAACTGGATGAGGAAATGACTGTTATTCGCAACAAAGCTCGTCTCGTGGCTAAAGGTTATCCACAAGAAGAAGGGATAGATTTCGAAGAATCATTCGCGCCTGTAGCTAGACTTGAAGCAGTCCGGATTTTCTTAGCCTATGCAGCTCACAAAAACATCACAGTCTATCAGATGGACATTAAGACTGCTTTCTTAAATGGAACTCTGAAAGAAGAAGTGTATGTGAGTCAGCCAGAGGGATTCATCGACAAAGATCATCCAGACTACGTCTACAAGCTAAAGAAAGCAATTTATGGTCTAAAACAAGCTCCAAGAGCATGGTATGACAAACTATCATCTTTCTTACTCAAAAACAATTTCACAAAAGGAACGGTTGATGACACCTTGTTTATCAAAAAATTCAAAGATGACATTTTGATCGTTCAAATTTACGTGGACGACATTATTTTTGGATCAACCAATCCTAACCATTCAAAACATTTTGAAAATCTCATGAAAAGCAAATTTGAAATGTCCATGATGGAGGAACTAAAATTCTTTCTTGGTTTACAAATACATCAATCCCCTCGTGGTATTTTTATCAATCAAGCTAAATATACGATAGAGATTTTGAAAAAGCATGGAATGGAAAATTGTGATTCTGTTGGTACACCAATGGTCACTTCACCAAAAATAGGTGCTGATTTGTTTGGGAAACCTATCGATCCGAAGAAATATCAGAGCATGATCGGTTCTCTCATGTACCTAACTGCTAGCCGACCCGATATTCAATTTGCTGTATGTTTATTAGCACGGTTTCAGGCAAAGCCTACCGAACTTCACCTCAAAGAGGTTAAACGGATCTTTCGGTACCTACGAAGCACCATTAACATGGGAATTTGGTATCCGAAGGATTCGGGGTTTCATCTAACAGCATTTTCAGATGCAGACCATGCTGGTGATCAAGTTACAGCAAAGAGTACATCAGGTGGAGCACAATTTTTGGGTGAAAAGCTTGTAAGCTGGTCGTCAAAGAAACAGGATTGTAATGCGCTATCAACTGCCGAAGCCGAGTATGTGTCTCTATCTGCATGTTGTGCCCAAGTTCTTTGGATGCGGACACAACTCACAGATTATGGCTTTACGTTTGACCGAATATCTATGTATTGTGACTCAAAAAGTGCCATAGCCATCTCGTGCAATCCCGTACATCACTCTAAGACGAAGCATATCAAAGTCCACTACCATTTCATCAAAGAACACGTGAAAGAGGGTACTGTTGAATTATTTTTTGTTAAGACTGATTATCAACTCGCCGATCTATTTACTAAAGCCCTTCCAAAAGAACGGTTTGACTATTTAGTTCGACGAATTGGCATGCGAAGCCTAACTCCTGAGGAGCTAGAACGTCTTCTCGAATCTTCTTGAAAAATGATTTCAAAATCGCTTCGCTGTAAAATATTTTTGAAAAAACAAAATACAAAATTTGAAAAACCAACAAAAACAAAATACAAAAATATAAAATTTTCAAAAAATACAAAAACAATATAAAATCAAAAAATCCAAAAATATTCTTCTCACGACATGTCTCTCGTATAAATCAATATTCTGTACATTTCTAGAAATGTCATTCAACAATGATACGGACATGTACAGATGCTTGAGCGGGAGTTCTTTTTAATGTTTTTCTAAAACATGTCGTTTCTCAAAAGTTTCTTCACTATGGCTTTCGTATACTTCAGTACGAAACCCGTACTTAAACGATGATTTCTGATTATTTTCAAATCAAGGACTCGTACGTTCAATGACGAAATCTTTTTCAAAAAGTTCGAGTCTAAATAAACGAAAAAGATTTCAAGTATAAATTCATTTTTTAAACAAAATCCTTGAGCACTTTTTCAAGATTGTTCAAAAGATTTCTCAAAATCTCTCAAAATTTGTGCTCAAGAAAACTCCCTCAAAACCCTTAAGTAATTTTAAATATGCTATCATTAAGGGGGAGTAAAAAAAATAAATAAATAAATAAATAAAATAAATAAAAATCCAAATTCATGCAAAATCTGTCTTTCTCTCCAAAAGCTTTTTCTTAATCACTTGATATCAAAAATATCACGCCATGCTATTTTTTAGGGGGAGAAGACATGATTAAAATGTGATCAAAGATGTTTAAAGTTTGTGACTGAATCTCAGAAGAGCTCGACTCAGTAAGTACCAATGAATTGATGAAGCTTATAATGTCAGTAATCGAAAAGACTTGTCCTGGACGGGTAATAATTTCAAGCTAGTCTAACTAGTGATGTAAGCGTGTCTCGAATAGGACTTGTCTGAGTAGAGTGTACCATATCGAAAGACTTTCTTTGTACTTGACCAGGACGGGTAATAACTTCAAGCTAGTCTAACTAGTGATGTAAGCGTGTCTCGAATCGGTCATGTTCACTGAAAGTGGATCAATTCAAAAAGTGCAAACTTCTCTCACATGTGCAAATTTCTTAAAAACACATGAGCACATGTGAAGGGGGAGTCCTTAAAAAGTTGCAAAAATCTCAAAGTGGTAACAACGATGTGTTTTATTATCATAAACACTTTGAGAGATGTTCACAAAAAGGTTTTATGGCATGTGATCAATGATAGGATAGTCATGGAGTTATAAGGTGACTAAGGTTAGGGAAAACTGTCCTATGATCCGCCAGAGCCGGAGGGATCTACCCAAGGACAAATCCAATAGATTAGAATTAGAAGTCCATAGGTATGATTGAAAAAAGGAGAAAATGAGAAAGGAGAAAGAAGGGGTTGAAGAATTAAAAAGAAAAGTTATGAAAAAGGGTGAAAAGAAATAGCCCTCCATATGTTCAACCTTAGGGCAGACACCGGGTTCAACTCATATGCTACTGGTTGTTACTAAGGTGACTCCGGTATTGAAGACAAAGACGTCATGGACCCAGTGACGTACTGCACTAAACCTTCTTAACCACTCAAGTTCTCTTAAAAGAGCTTGTTTCATTCTCACGGGGAACCGGCGTAATCTATCGACATGTCTCTTAGAGATGGTTGATATTGAAGCAGGAGACCTCTCCCTAATCTCCGCATAGGAAACCAAATGTGCACTTATCGAGTCTAGAGCCCCGAGATTCATCAAAAGATCTCATAGGAACACATGATATTTCTACACTGGTTGTTCAACATTAAGGACGCCAGATGTAAACTTTAGAGTCCTACGCAGATCTTAGCAATCTGCCAGAACATTTATGAGAGAATTCACATTTGTGATTCTCAATGATTGAATGGAAATTCCTGCCAGGGTCAACATCAAGCAACCCTGACAGCAGGTCACTTCGGTAATTCTTTATGGGTTACTCTTAGTGTTCACGGTGGTTTCAAATGGTCTACAGTCGTAGAGTGATCCCCAGCGACTCACCCAGTCATTGAGCTACTAAGTAGGTCTTGTAAGCTCTCTCGAGAGTATCTGACATGGGAACGGCCTTGGTAAGGGTTAGAAGGAGTCTTCACACTATGCTGTTGACGATCTCTAATTCTTATCTGTAAGTACCGGATGATTTATTGCTAACTGTTTATATGCAGGGACACTTCATCTCCATGGCGACAGATTCCACGTGCTCATACATACATCTTGAAGTTAAAGAAAGCTCCCTCAAAGATCTATACAACACAAAGTTCAAAGAAAGATTCTACGCCAAAAAGAAGAATCTACAAAGTATAAAGACTAAAGATCAAAGTGAAAGAAAGGGAACTACGTGCATATGAATATCAAAGTCCAAGGATGTATGAGTATGTTGGAATGGCAAACAACCACCACAGACGCAGAAGTGACGAAAGGCAGATAACTCCACATCACAAAGGAGCAAAGAACGATGAAAAATCAGTTATCAAAGATCACAAAGCATGAAGGAACAAAGACTAAAGACTATTCTACAACGACACACAAAGTTAAAGACAAAGAACACGGAAGACCCAACCATGTGAAGCATCATTCGAATGACCACCCCTTAGGGGGAGATTGTTAGCATTAAAAATATGTATTATGAAGTGATGGTCATTCTCATATTGTAACTTTGTGTCGTTTGTTAAGATTAGTAATAGTTTAGTCATTGGGCCTTGGACTTGGAAAGCTAATATGTTATGTGCTATGTTTCATAAGCCTAGTTATCCAACCATGTAACCAAGTCCAAGCCCAAGCCCAAGCCCATTGAAAGCCTATGTATGGAACTATATAAGGCACCTTACCTCTCATTTGTAAGGTGTGCTTGTGTGTGTATGTGTGTGTGTTTCTCTCTTAATAAAAGTTCTCATTTCCATCTCTCTCTATATATACATACGAAATACATACATATACATCAAGTCACCATCTCTACTTCATATTTGCTTCTATATTGGTGTGATAAAGTTGTGTTATTTAAGGTCCTACAATATATATATATATATATATATATATATATATATATATATATATATATATATATATATATATATATATATATATATATATAATTGTTGTTTGGTGTTCGAACTATTTAATATTTTTATTCGTAATGTTGTTTTGAAGTTTGAAACTCGTATTCGCGTTTGATTGTGTGTGGTTGATGAGTATGCAAATACTCGTCATTTTATACCCAGTTTTGATACATAAAAATACTAAAAACGGCCAATTACAATACGGATATCCTTGGTTTGTGTTTTGATGTGTTTCAGGTACAAAGGAGTAAATATGGAGCCAAAAATGCATTTTTTTGAGCGACTCGGTAGCAATTGAGCAACTGTGATATCAAGAAGGAGTCAAGTCAACCCCGGGACATATTAAAGGTGTTGTGTGATATTAAGCCTAACTAAACCCTTAACCAAATCAAACCTGCCTCCATCTCCTACACCTCTCCCCAGAATATCACGAGCCAGACAAAACTCCACATCCTCCCATCAGATCCAACAAATCCCACAACCTCCAAGTAACCTATCTCCTCCCCTCTCTCCAATACTCCTGCTCCAGCCTCCATATTGTTCCCTCTGACACTTTTCCATGCTGGCTATCCACAACCCTTTTGGCGCCAAATTGCAATTAAGGGTTGAGATTATGTAGGAGTCAATTCAATGGTGGGGATGTGCTCAAAAGAAACACAAACAATGCCTGATGCTATTTTCTCTCCCAAAGGAAGCACACAAGAAGTAAAGACCCCTGTTACACTTTTAGTATAAATATAGGTCATATGTAAGCCTTAAAGGGCAGTTAATTTTTATGTAATTTTTATGCTTTTCTGAATGCTTTTAATTCTCATGTAACCTTAGTTGTAATCTGTTTTGCCTAGTTAATTTAAGCTTTCACGTTTGCATTTTCTGGCTTAGCTGAGTTTAAATTTGTGCCGACCAGTTACTAGTTATTTGATTATGTTTGTTTACGCTTATTTCAGTTAGGATGGCAACGGGGTGGGGGATGTCGGGGATTGTACTTACCATCCCCATCCCCGTTTTACACTCTCCATCCCCATCCCCGTCCCCATCCTCATTGGGGAATTGCTTTACATCCCCATCCCCATCCCCAATGGGGAACGGGGATCCCCGCGGGGATTCGGGGATTCTCCACCCTTATGAAATAATATAAAAATTCCACCAACTCGTCGAATATATAAAGAATTTTGACTCATAAAGTAATTCAACAAACGTACATCGCACATAGTTATATTAATTAGAATTTCAATTCAACTTTAAAGCATCGTAAACATTGTAACATCAAAGATGATATAAAAACAATATGTATCATATCTGTGTATTCGGATAAAATAGTTAAGTAATATGTAATTGTTACTTCTACTTCTAAATCTAAATGTGTTTGATCTTATAAATATCACATATGCATATAAACATAAATGTCGATATTCATAAACATATGTACATGTACATATACAAATTAATCGAGTATGGATAAAACATATAAATTTTAAATAGTTATACACTAGAAAGATCGGGGTCGGGGTCGGGTTCGGGGATTTATTCCCCATCCCCGCCCCATCCCCGGTTTAATATTTCAGAGGATTCCCCATCCCCGTCCCCATCCCCGGTCAACTCGGGGATTCCCCAGTCAAATCGGGTTTGGGGATCGGGTCTCCATCGGGTACGGATTGTTTGCCATCCCTAATTTTAGTTTAGTATAAGTTATATATAAGTCTCATGGCATAGCTTCTTAAATTGCTTCTTTTGTTTTATAGATCAGATTTTAAAGTAGCATTTGGGTCAACTTGGAATTCTGAGATCTTATGATAATTAGTAGGATAGCTCACTTAGAGTTAAACTAATTTAGTCAAAAGATAAAAACTAGTAGTTGCTAGTAAGAAAGTCAAAATGGCTTAGTTTCCTTTTGAAATATATGTTTTCAACATTTCCTTTTTTAGTTTCAAGTTTTCACTTTTCAGTTTTTCCTTTGGGTACCCTGTGACGATTAATCGGAGAAATAGATCTCGATGAGGCTGATTCACCAGTTTGTATCGGTGTCAACTGGTCCTCTCTGGTTCGTTTTCGGATGGTTTTTATTTGTTAGCTGAACCGGTGGCGACAGCAGTTTCCGGTTGAACCCGTTGGTCCCGTTCAGTTTTCAAAACTATATGTACCATCAACTTGTTAGGTTGTATGAAGCTTTGTGTGTTTTATTAAGGGAAAATTACCAAAATGGCCCGGTGCCCTACGGTCTAGGCATATTTAGCCCGTTTTTGAAAAATTCCCGTTTTAGCCCAGGTTACCCTGGGCAACTTTCGTATAGCCAACTGAAAGATGACAAGTGTCCTCAAGTTGCCCAAAATACAAAATAGTTGCCCCGACGTGGCACTTTGTAGTTGGCTATGCACTAGTTGCGCAGGGCAACCCGGGCTAAAACGAGAATTTTTCAAAAACGGGCTAAATATGTCTAGACCTAGGGCAACCGGGCTATTTTACTAATTATCCCTTTTATTAGTTTGTATAATGTGTATAATAACATGTACTTTTCATTTTATGGTGTTTAAAAATAACATTAATTAGCGTGTTTAATTATTTCATATGAATTATGTTGTAGCTTATTTAAATTGTACATTATGAAAATTTTATTATACTTTTTAGTAAATGGTGTTTTAATTGGTAGATATGCTTTTAATTGTTTGTACAATGTGAATAAATCATTGTACTTTTAAGTAATGAGGTATTTTAATAAAAGTATTAATTACAGTTGAATTTAGTTTTAAAAACTATTCATTACTGAATTAATCAAAATAAATACTGATTGATATGATTAGTCACTTTCTCTCTCATTTGATTAAGTGTTGAAAACTCAATATTTCACTTAGCACATTTCTCTATTATAAGTAGTTAACATTAATACTACCTCCGTCCCAAAATTATTGTCCACAGACAAAAAACACACAGTTTTAGAAAAGTATCAACTTTACAGCTTTCTCTCTCTTACTTTTTGCACAAAGACAGTTTTACCCTTAATCAATTAATTTTCAACTTTTTTAAAGTTTGTAATAATAACTACAAATAAGGGTAATATGGTAAACTTAATTTATATTCCCTATCCATTTATAGAAGTGGACAATTAATTTGGGACAACCGAAAAAGGAAAGATGGACTATAAATTGGTTTACTCATTCAAACTCTTATAAACGTAAAGAAAGCTTGCCAACAGTCAGTACGTACTTAATATTATCCCAAATCAGAATTCAGTAAGGAATCGAAGAATTGAATCCAAATAGAAAACCATTGAAGTGATTCGCATGTATGAGCTGGTCTATGGAGCGCTGTGTGTTTAAAGAGGATTAGAAAGGTATACATTTCTACCTTGGGTTTCATTCCAAGAGTTTATTATATGATTGAAACAAACCCAAAAAGCAAGGCTGGTGAATTGATCTTCACCATTATTAACTTCATCTACGTCAAGTGCCTAGAGATTTTATTTTGTAAAAGTGAGACTTGACCACAAAACTTGTGTGAACATCATAGACAAATCCATTGATCCTCCATGTAGTTCATCGCAAGTTTCATCTCATAACTTATTTGAAGGTTAAGTAACATTTTAGTGTTCATGATTAACTCTAAGGTTGATAGTTTCTCCCAAAGCTAATTTTGTTTCTAAAATCAAATTTATAGTGTAGTACAGGAGCACACGATAATTTGTGATCACAAGCTTTATATCTCCAATCTTCAACAACACCGGTGGAGATTGTGTACGATTCAATTTTTTTTATAATAAGAAAAATATGTCCACATCAATTTTTCAAAACTATCTCATTGAAAAAAAATTGGACCAATCAACACTTTGAGATCATGGCAATGAACACCTATCTCAGTGACCATCATTAGCTAGGAGTTGGAATTGAGAGCAAATGACATATTTCTTCTAAAGCCTTCATTGACCAGTTTGCAAAACATTAATTTGCAGTGGGAGAATGATATGACTAGGGCAATCTTAAATGGTAATTTAGCATATGTAGTTACTTGGAGGATTGTAGCATTGGAGGGTTGCAGTTACTGAATGGTACCTGAGAAAAAATAATGTGAATTACTTGGGAGGGGTGGGTGTAGCATTGGTACAGTAATTCCCTGGGCCTTGGGCAAACCAAGTGATCAGTGTGCCGGTATAACAATATATAAGCATATAATACAATGCATAAAACTACAACTTCAATGGAGGCACTATTGATACAAAACAAAAACAAACGTAAGTGTGGCGTAGAAGACATTCATAACCCTGGTTATACAAACAGCTAGAATAGCATACATGTCACAAATAGCTTCTTTCATTTGACCCGGCCATGCCACAAATAGTTCAGAAGAAAAACAATATGCTCAATAAGCGCAACATAAAAGACCCACATAAAATACGAAACATGCTTCCAGCTCCACGAAAGTAGATCATCTCTATCCCACAAGGAACCTTGCACTGGGCAGATCCACATTGTCACTGTAAGAGTAGGATAGATAAGTTATATAAAAGATTAATCAAAAGGAAGAAATTTGCATTGATACAAAACAGAATACTATACATAATGGCAAGCTAAACAATAAATACTTGTCTGCAACAGACACCAGTAGTAACAAGAATTTCTTATTTTTGTGAACTTTGAATTAAGGAAAAGCCATTTTCAACATATATTCACCATCACATAATTATCAGTTTATGATAACAAAGTGAAATAAAACAAGGTCAGCCCAGCTCACGATGAAATAAAGATACACAGCATACAGAAACATTGTGTTCTAGCATTCGCGATTTTCACCTTGACAAGGGCTGGTTTTGGGTGTTCTAACTAAATCGATCATGATCCAAATAAATGAATTGTGATTCAGGGCATGATCCAGCTAATTTAATAGATAATCTCGACGCACATCAGCCACTTAATTTATAGTAACCTGAAGCATCAATGATTAATCCCCATCATTGTATCCCTTAGATATAAAATTGCCTAGGCAATAGCCGAGCATAAGTAAATACATCTTGCATAAAAATAAAAGCGAAAAAGTTGACTCAAGTAAGACCACCAACATAAAGTGCAAATGTTTACGAGGGACTTGTTGGAAGAATTAAGATCATATGATTTTATACTTAATATTTAGAACAATTATTTCATGTATATGTTAATTAGTAGTATCTGTTCGAAGTGCTGTCATGGTCCAAACGCCAACAGACACCTTTGAAACATTATATTAGTTAGTTATTATGGTTATGACAGTTACAAAACGAAGGGACATGATGTTACACTCGAACCATCATGTTTACTCCTTCAAAAGACATGTCTGTCTGTCTATCTAGTATATATATGTATCATACGCTACAAGTTTTAATACAATTCCAGAAAATACTTTACTTATATTTTACTTTGTTTCATACGTTATATATCTTGTTTATATTGCTGCACAATACTCGAACAAACTTTCTGATTTCACACCGAGAAGATGGTTAATACCAACACTTCCTTGGAACAAAACTGGTCGAACCATAAACATATGGGTGACCGAGATAATAAGTGGCATCAGAGCGAACCTGGGAAACCTCTAAGGAAGAAGATGCAGCAAGCGTTTATACATCGACAATTGAAAAGAGAAAACGAGGGGAAACTGGGCAAGTGCATACGACAGATTACGCATGACTGCAAGGATATGTTAAAGAAGAAACTAGAAGAGATCGAAGCATACAACACCACTCTTACCCAAAACAAATACCGAAAGCATAAATGTTTCATATGCAAGCAGAAAGGTCACATATCAAAAACTTGTCCTATGAATCATGAAGAAGAGAAACCAGAAACTTCAAACCCAAATCCTAACCCAACACAATTCGAAACTATGGAAACTCACAAGATACAAAAACCAACCATTGAATTGATGTACCGCGAATGCATTCACTTCTCAACGAATTGTATCTTAAGACTTAAAAGGGACGGACCAAGGACATTGGGACAACATCTGGTACATTAGCAATCAAATAGATAAGCACTTATGCTCTAATCTCAATTCTTTTCGTAATATAAAAGAGGATTTTGTTGTTTCAAAGTTAAAGGATCAAATGAAATTTTTATTTACATATGGAATTGGTGAAGTCATTATAAAAGATGATGGTCGAGGTTTACTAATACCGGGAGTCTTTTATGCCCCTGAAGTTACACTTAACATACTTTCCATCGACCTACTTGAAAAACAGGGTTTTGAAATAGTCTATGAAGGAAATCGTTGTAGGCTAGTTTACATGTTTAATAACTTTGAAGATCATGTTTTTAATGAAGATAGTTTAAGGAAAAGGCACAATGATTTCTTGGAAACTTATTTTGAATCATTGGCAAATTCTGAAGATGATGTGATTAAGATTAAAGGAAACATATATTCAACAAGAGTTACTACTTTTAATGAATTTGTAGCCTTTTTAAACTTGATTAAATGTGATGATCTTATTCGTCAAGAATGGGATTATTTTAGATACAAATTTGATAAAGTTGTCAAATGGTTTTACAATCATTACTTAAACAAATCCCTTCCCGGTCCTATTCCTCCCACAATCAATGGTTTCCAAATACATCTAATTGATCTTTACAAACTAATAGAAGGACTTGGAGGATATTTAAGTGTTCATTTTGGTCAAGAATTCGGTACAATTGGTGAACTTATTGGATTATCAAAGCGAGATGGTGAAGAATTAAAGAAGTGCTACATCAAATACTTGGATATTTTCACATCCTATTACAAGACTGTAAGGGGGCCTAATTTTCCTACCAAAAGAGTAGAAGTGGACACATCTTATAGTCCGTTGTCTCATCAAGAGACGTTTGCACCCAAGTTTATTTCGGCAGATTCTAAAGGAAAAGAAAAATTGGAGCACTTTGGTATTATATTGGAAGATGTTGAAGAGAAGAAAGATCACACCAAACCGGTTCAACCACACAATTGGCAACAAGACACAAAGGCTGGAACATATTCGGTCAAGACAGAAACAAATAGCAATGCAAGTGATGATTTCACAATCATCATTTGATTCTTCGAAGAAGGAAAACAACATGCTGTCAATCCTATGATCTTAGGAGGGAGAATGTTGGAAGAATTAAGATCATATGATTTTATACTTAATATTTAGAACAATTATTTCATGTATATGTTAATTAGTAGTATCTGTTCGAAGTGCTGTCATGGTCCAAACGCCAACAGACACCTTTGAAACATTATATTAGTTAGTTATTATGGTTATGACAGTTACAAAACGAAGGGACATGATGTTACACTCGAACCATCATGTTTACTCCTTCAAAAGACATGTCTGTCTATCTAGTATATATATGTATCATACGCTACAAGTTTTAATACAATTCCAGAAAATACTTTACTTATATTTTACTTTGTTTCATACGTTATATATCTTGTTTATATTGCTGCACAATACTCGAACAAACTTTCTGATTTCACACCGAGAAGATGGTTAATACCAACACTTCCTTGGAACAAAACTGGTCGAACCATAAACATATGGGTGACCGAGATAATAGGACTCTTTTACACGGTGTTATTATATTATAGGTCAGACCAGATTTGAGTTGAAACCCGACACATTGAATAATCAGAGACAGACAGGGTCCATCAAGGTAAAATTTATATGTTGTGTATATAATTGGACCTCCCTATTGATAAACACACGCGGGCTAGGTCATTTAGAGACAAGAGCCTTTAACATGAACAGGGAAAACAGACCATGTTCTGAGACGTATCACAATTTTGGTCATTTAGGGAAATTTTCTTAGCCTTGCATTGAAATTTAAGACTTGGTGAGGGTTCAACAGCAGGCAAATAACAACGAAGATGCCAATGGGGTAGACAATATTCTTAATTAGGCTTTAGATATTAATCTAAATGGGACTCTAATTAGTATATGCTATATCCAGTTTCTTCAACTTTAAAAGAAAGACATCTAACCATAGATACATGATGCATCAGATTGAAATATAACAATAACGTAAGACAAAAGAATGGATAAGAAATGGGAATGGTAAGAAGAGAGGCATGGAACTTACAAATCCCAGTCTCTTGGAAGATACCCCGCGGACTTAAGGAAAGGAGTAATCATATATATTCGAGATTTGGCAAAAGCTAGCTCATGCCGGAGAGATAAGTCACCCGGTTTTTCCTCCAAATC
The DNA here is from genome assembly GCA_030686995.1 of Artemisia argyi. Lineage (NCBI taxonomy): Eukaryota > Viridiplantae > Streptophyta > Magnoliopsida > Asterales > Asteraceae > Artemisia > Artemisia argyi. Next base: position 269,736,048 of record CM060709.1, on the reverse strand, counting down.
TTCCATGAGGGCAACTGCATCCTGAATAACGACCCTAAAATGCAATGGAAGCCCACCTGTGAAATGAAATGAAGTGAACTTGTTGACATGTATTTTCTTATAATAGTTAGCAAGCACAAACAATAGATAAGAAAAAGGACAAAAACATACCAACAGGATACGCAGGATCACGCAACTGTGCAACATCCATCTTGAGAAAATCTTTATCGAGCTGAAAAAGAAAAAAACAGACGTTAAATGACTTTGTTGTTAACAGGGGCAAAAAGCTGTAAGGCATTACGTACAGGATCTGAAAAAATGTTCTTTTTGTGAGGTATGTTGTTGTTGTTGTGTGACGATTCAATTGAGGACTAGGACCAGGGACATATTTTAGTATAATATATCATGCTTAAAAATGGAACAGATGCACAATACCTATGATTATCAAAACAGCTGCTTTAATAGCCGATTCTCTAATAGTAAATAAATCAAAAAACACGAAAACTAAACGTACTGACCTGATCACTATTTGATCCTTTACCCCTCCTCCTCTCATTTAATCGCATTTGGGAAAATTTTGTCACGAGCTGAACAAATAGCAAATAAATAAAACATCAAAAATTTGAAAGTCACGAAACACATATACAAGAATAATTAATTTCTTACATCATTCTGTGATGAGACGATATTCTTCTTCTTCTTCTTCGTTGATGAGACGATATTCGTCTTCTTCTTCTTCTTGTTCTTGTTCTTGTTCTTGTTCTTGTTCTTCTTCTTCTTCTTCTTCTTCTTCTTACACACATACCCGTTCTTCTTGCGACTCCCCATGAATGAAACCCTAATGCAAAATAACCCGACTCAATAAAAAGTTTGGCGCTAATGCATGATTTATACCTTTTATTTTATCTTTTATTTTTTATTTGGAATTGCATATAGGTCCATAAAGTTTCATCAAACTTAAAATTTTAATTATCCTTCCAAAAACTAAACAATTACTATATACCCACTTAAAATTATAATTGTTCCAAAAGCTCAAATATGTAATATATATCTAAGCTAGCTTTGTGACCCGAGCTTCATGTGTTATCTTGATTAAGATTTATAATATATGTACTTATGTTGTTAGCATGATCTATTTTGAAACAAAGTGATAGCATATAAAGATTACATCATGATTCTAAAGTCAGATGGTAGCACCTTTTTGCAAGTTCAACAAAGGTCTTGCACTTTATAAACTCACACCAACGATTTTTGGTTCTACATGTGTCGGTGTTTTTAAAAAAGATATACAAAAATTTGCATATACTTTGTAAAGTGTAGGCGTGCACGTTTTTTAAGAAAGATATACATAAATTTGTAATTATTTCGCAATAAAATCGTACTCGAAAATTAGAAGAATATAAGAAGAGATGCGATCTATTTATCTATAGAATAAAGAGGAAATTATGTAAATAGAATATAGAACTGTTTGTATAAGTCATACTTTTAGTCTTATGATTACAAATTCACGATTTTTTGAAAACAGCATTTTTTATGATACTTTTCTTAAGAAGTATGAAATTGTCTTGATTATTCACTAGTTAGATACATATATACAATGGTTATAGTGGCGACGTCATTTTTGCAGAAAAGAAAAAGAATTCGCAACACCCACCAACTATATGACGAGTTACAAAAACTACCATGTATTTTAAGCTAATTCTTTTATATAACAAACTTTATTTTTCAAATCTATCTAAACTACATATAAAGCGAAAAGGGTCAACCTTGAAAAGTGAAAAACTGGAATTTGGTCAACCTTGAAAGTGAACAAACTTGACAGAAATGGGCGTTTGGAAAGAAATGGGCATTTGGAAAGTATTCAATGCAAACGAGAAGGAAAGTATTCATTGGTGTAACTCCTTCCCTATTGCTGGTAAGTATGTCAACTATTTATACACGTTTGACTTTATACACGTATGTGGTAAGTATGTCAACTATTTGTACACGTCTGACTTCGATATTGTGGTAAGTATGGCAACTATTTATACACGTATGACTTTTAATGAATCAATTCAAGTTATATATCTGTTGTGCACCACTTTGAAATTCAAAACTCAATGGATCAATTTTCAACCGTATATAATGGGCTTCTCATCATTCATTCGATCACCACCATTAATTTTTTCTCTTATGTTTCATCTCTGTATAATAACTGGTTTAATTTATTTTTTGTTTAGATTAGTTTTGATCTTTTGTTGAGTTTTGCTTTTTTATTGCAGAAACAAGAACTGGTGGGACCAACTGAGTTTTGCTTTAAGTGTTCAACAACAGGTAAGTGTTTCATTCAATTTTTTATTTTTCCTTTTAAGATCTTGTATGATCTTTGGGTTTTTGTTTGTTGTAGGTTATGATGATTAATAGGTTTCAGTTATGTTTGTGTTAACTATACATATTGATTATTAATAGGTTTCGAATATGTGATTAAATTATGTTAATCTATATGGTATGCGCGTTTATGTTAGATGTAGTTGTTGATCGTGGTTCCTTTAATTGTTCCTTATGTTAGAAAAGAAACTGGTTGCAAAAAAAAAAAAAAAAAAAAAAAAAAAAAAAAAAAAAACATGCGGGTTGGACCAAAAACAAGGTGAGTACAAATATATTCTGAAACTTGTCGCATGACCCGTCCGATGGACGGGCTAGCGTCATGTAAATTTAATAATATTATTACTTATTAGGTCCATACATTTAAGTTTAAAGTTACATATTTATTTTGTTAATGATAAACATATCGTTTCAAAATTGTCTAATTGCATATTAGCATTGTAAAAATCTAACCATAGATACTTAAACTGATAAAAACAGTAAATAAAATTAAAACATGATTAAAAGACATTAAGTTTTTAATATTGGAAGCATTACTAACATGTAAAACTCAAACAAAACCATTCTAAAGATACTAAACATGAAATTTTGGAGATGACTCCAGAGACCATCCTAGATGTACATTGTCATAGTCAAAGTTCTCAATATCGTTGGTCTCAATATCACTCTCTTCAATGTTGGAATGGTCACTAAAATAATCCATAGTTGGCATTGAAGCAATCTGTGTAATATTGATTAAAATTATATGACAGAAATGACTGTAATAGTTATTTGCTTGTCTTTGTATTTGGTTGACGGTCGATTGCATATCATGGTATGCAAGGATGAATAAAACTAAAGAAATCTATATAATCTTCCGTTGGTTGAAATCGAAAGAGTTATATCGTTGGAAATTATGTGAAATCTAGTAAGATGATCATAATTCATGTATACCACCAACTTTACTTAGATCAATAAACAATGGTTTGATTTATATCTTGCCAACAACCAAATGCTATAAAAACATCTTTCACTTGGTTATCTCCATCATCCTTTCTTCAAAAATTCTGTTTGTCTTGAATCCAAATATGTCACCTGCAAAACGGCAGATAACAAAAATCCCACTTAAACTCAATGCATATTTTACATACAAATTATATAAATAATGTGCAAAGTAATAAAGAACTTGTATCATACCATGTCTTATGTACCCTTTAATCACACCTTTGAAATACATCTCTCAAACAGTATAAATATTGGTATCCATTAAAGTGTAGTCCCAATATTAGTCTCATGACCCGTCCAATGGACGGGCTAGCGTCATGTAAATTTGATAATATTACTACTTATGAGGTCACAACTTATGAGAATCCATAGTCATGAGATTTTTATAAGGATCATAACTTACTAATAAAATTTAACATGTCTCATAATAATTTTAATTTGATACTATTATTATTTTAATTTTAGTTTGTTTCTAATTTGTTATAATGTTAATATGACCATCAATACTTATGGGTTATTAACAAGATAATAACTTTATCATTAATAGTTATTAGTTGTTAAAGGTTTAGCAATGTGCTGCAAAAATCATGTGATCAATATATTAACAAAGATGTTTGTTAATGATAAACATATAATTTTAAAATTGTATAACTGAATGTTAGCATTGTAAAAATTTCACCATACATATGCAAACTTTTAAAAACAGTAAATAAAATTAAAACACGAGTAAGACATTAAGTTTTTAATATTGGAATCATTAAAAAAAAAAAAAAAAAAAAAAAAAAAAAAAAAAAAAAAACCTTTAAAACCGAAACAAAATAGTTCTTAAAAATGAGATGAATAACATTATGTAAGTATGTTAGTACTTTAAAAACATTTAAAAATGAGTATCATTTGACCAATCCTAGCACTTATTTTCTTGTGTGCACTATGTGATGAACAACATTATGTAAGTATCAATTTCAATCCATTTCATATGAATGGGTCAATTCGGTTTATGTTTTATCTCCAAATGGTCAGATAAAAATAGGCTTATAGCTATTGGAATGGGTCAAACAGATTGAAAGTCACTCAAAGTGGATTTTTTTGGCATGAAACCTCACAAATGATTTATAACTATAATTATATAATATAACTTTTGAAAACTAATTTGACCCGATAATTAAATAAAAAATAAGAAAACTGGATTATAAGTATACGGTGAACTCAACTCGACCATTCTTTATGTGTACCAAAAAAGTTATTCATTTTGTACCATTAATGTTTTTTGCCCATTTTGCACTTTACACATAAGTATGCATCTGTAAAGGACATTGTAAAACATACCTGATAACTAATTGAGTAAGATCTAATTGGCTTTAACAGTTCAAGTGGCAAAAAAGCATCTTCCTTGATGATGTTTAAGCAATCAAGCCGGTGTTCATTCTGCAAATCATGTCATCGGAACGACATCAGCTAAGCCATTCAACTTTTATGTAAAAAAAGCATTACATAAAATAGAAGGAAATCTTTCCCTATCCAGTTCTTTGTGTTTGTCTGATCAACGTTGCGGCACCATTATAGACAAAGTTTTTAGGTAAATTTTCTTTATCTTTTTAATATATAATTTAGCAGAGAGTATAAATCTAACCTTTTAATATACAGTATAAACTTAAACACATTTTAAACAAAATCAAAATCATCATTTTTGACAGCCGGGTTACCAATTACAAAATGATGCCTAAGTTGTACTATTCTTTCAATGACTTATGTAAAACAATAAGTATCATGACTAAAATGGCACAAATGAAAACAATGTGTTGACAAAAACCCAAAATAAAATTTACTAAAAAAAATAATTAAAGGAGAATACAAATCCAACTTGTTTTTCTTGAATGTTTCTAGCTATAGTGAAGAATGCACTAATAAATTTGGAATGGTTAACATCAATTAGTTTGAGGATTCATTACCTCAGAATTAATGGATTCATTCAGCTCCTCGGTATTAGCAATTGTGGTTTCATTTCTAGATTTTGTTTCTTGTGCCTCAAAATCTAATATAGATAAATTATGTCGCTCCCCCTCATTAGGCTTAGTTGTTCCAGGTTGAGTACGTCCTCCAGTGAAGACAACCTAAAACAATAAAGCAAATAACAATTCTTAATGTGTACCAAAAAAGTTATTCATTTTGTACCATTAATGTTTTCTGCCCATTTTGCACTTTACACGTAAGTATGCATCTGTAAAGGACATTGTAAAACATACCTGATAACTAATTGAGTAAGATCTAATTGGCTTTAACAGTTCAAGTGGCAAAAAAGCACCTTCCTTGATGATGTTTAAGCAATCAAGCCAGTGTTCATTCTGCAAATCATGTCATCGGAACGACATCAGCTAAGCCATTTAACTTTTATGTAAAAAAAGCATTACATAAAATAGAAGGAAATCTTTCCCTACCTAGTTCTTTGTGTTTGTCTGATCAACGTTGCGGCACCATTATAGACAAAGTTTTTAGGTAAATTTTCTTTATCTTTATAATATATAATTTAGCACCGAGTATAAATCTAACCTTTTAATATACAGCATAAATTTAAACACATTTTAAACAAAATCAAAATCATCATTTTTGACAGCCGGATTACCGATTACAAAATGATGCCCAAGTTGTACTATTCTTTCAATGACTTGAAATGTAAAACAATAAGTATCATGACTAAATTGACACAAATGAAAACAGTATGTTGACAAAAACCCAAAATAAAATTTACTAAAAAAATAATTAAAGGAGAATACCAATCCAACTTGTTTTTCTTGAATGTTTCCAGCTATAGTGAAGAATGCACTAATAAATTTGGAATGGTTAACATCAATTAGTTTGAGGATTCATTACCTCATAATTAATGGATTCATTCAGCTCCTCGGTATTAGCAATTATGGTTTCATTTCTAGATTTTGTTTCTAGTGCCTCAAATTATGTCGCTCCCCCTCATTAGGCTTAGTTGTTCCAGGTTGAGTACGCCCTCCAGTGAAGACAACCTGAAACAATAAAGCAAATAACATTGAAAAATTATAAAAAATAACCTCAATAACGACAAACTTCTCAAATGATTCATGAAATACTACATAATGATCAACTCCCATTATTACCTCAAAAAAAGGTATCACCATAGCTGCTGAAGTTAAGATCTGCTGATTTAATGCACTTAGCAATCAATGTCTGCACTCTGCAGTTGAACAAAGGTTTGATTAAGCGAATGTTGGAATGGTATATAAATGACAACTACAAAAAGAGGTTGTCGAGATAATTGAAGAATATATAATTATGTTCATTGAGTTAAATTAGTACCAGATCGCCAACATTATCCAAGTAAACCTGGACCACTGCATCCGCATATGTTACAAGGTCCAAAAAGGGCTGCAATATTCCGTTTGCGGGTCTCTGCTGACCGCTATAAGTTCAGATAAATATATGGTCAAATATAATCTACCACAGAATAGAAATATAAAGCAAATGTGTTCTGCATCATACATATGGACAAGGGAACACTCAAACACCAAACATGGAAAGCATGATTTAATAGCCAATGTAATTGCCAATTAGCCTGCCTAACGCATGTACAAATGTTCACAGAAGTGAAAAAAATTCAGATGTCTGCAGAGTCATAGGGGTGTGTGTCTTAGCTTATTTCACGGGTTTATTAGCTTAATATATCTACTTGAGCTTATGAAGCTGTATAATCTGTAAGCTCATAAGCCCTTCATATAAGGTAGGACAACCACCCCCGTAATCCAAAAATCGTGTGTTGTTATATATCATTTAATGACCAAAACTTGTAAATATCCATAGAAAACAAATCTCAGGATCTTACCTATCATATGAACACAACAAATTAAAAAATGCATAATTAGATGTAGTACCAGGCATATGCATAGGTCTAGGTAAAGGGGCAAGCAGTCTCATTCCAAGGTCATAATGTTGGGTTCATAGCCGTATGTGGATTCCCAGGCATTGGCATCATAGGATTGGGCAGTATAGGAAGCCGAGGTCTCATTTGGTTGTAAGCAGCACCAACTTCTTGAATCACGACAGTTTGTCCTAGATGGTCCTTAACCTTTTGATCAATCAAATATTGATCTTGCTGTGATTCATATTACAGATAGTAGATTCGCACATTTCATTGAGAAAATTATAATATGCACTTAAAATTTCATGGGATGGTACCTGGTGTTTGTAACCAAACGTTGTGTTGTTTTCGTACACATAGCTGGTAAAAATAGGAACAAAATGTTAGTTACATGCAGACATTCTATATGGTGAATGCACATATTATTACAAATGCATGTTCACCACGATATGTTTTAGTAAAAGTACATGACATAGAAATATAAATATTGCATATTTTAGGATGATTCCTCTTAATAAATTGTTGTATTTGAAATGGGACAAAAGGGTATCAAACTTAAAGTGACTGATATAAATTTCACCTACTCATCCTCTTAATAAATTGTTGTATTTGATCAGGTATGGGCCATTCTGGATTCGCACTACCCTATTCTTCGTGGCATTCAATTGGTACATTTGCGACTTATTTTGCTTATAAGCTATAACACAAAGAGTGGAATTATGATATTAATCTGGTAACCTGTAGGCTAAACCAAGTCTCATTATGAGACATTAAATAATAGGGAGCTGATTTGCACACTCCTCTTTTTTATTGGCACACTCACAGTACAAGTAATTAAAGCATGTTATAAATATGGTACAACTGTCTGATGCAGTCTTTAGAGTGTCCCAATCAAAAACAGAAGTGTGCAAATCAATTCCCTAAATAATAAGACATGTCCACAACCCATCCCTAGAACCATGTACTTTTTTGCATATCATAGTCATCTCATCAAACATGTTGTCTGCATAAATTAGTTTTATCAATTAATTTCAATTTACTCAAGTATATTAAAAATAAATAAATAACTTTCATCTATGAATTTAACACTAAGGAAAAACTATGAAATTTAGGGCGAAAGACAAACGCATACTTGCTGAAATAAAAATTTAATGATTTACACTCAATCAATATTCAATTCAGTCAATTAGAAGAATAAGTCAGACCATAAGAACACATACTAACCCGTTAAATATTCTTGGGAAAACCTATCCATCATGGTCCTGCTCTTAAATTGTGGATCGTTTTCTCTTTGCTTATTATTCAAGTTGATGAGCAATTTTCTGATTGAAATCCTTTTGATATCTTAGCCGATTGCTTTTGTGCGTGTTATTTGTGTGGGTTTTGGATTATTTGCTAGGGTATATTTTTGGGTTGAATTTGAATGAGATTGATTTCTTGCTTGAAATCAGGGATTTGATTTGGGGGTTTTGGTTGAATTGTAGAAGGAGTGTGGAATACGGGTGGTTTAGGTTGACAGGTAATTAAAATGGAACACGCTGGCATACTTTTTGGTTTTCATGTATTTGTTGCTTGCCAAATGGCATATATGACTTGGCAAGTTCCTCTAATATATATGTTGGGAGATTATACCATCCATGGGTCTTATTGCCATCAAACAGCCTTGGAAATCATTGGTGATATGGATAGAGTACCTATCTCGAAGGTTCGGAATATTCGGAGTGTTGATCCAGCATCTATATGGAAAGGTTTATGACAAAAAAGAAGTTGGCGATTACCAATGGTATATATTCTTTTTCGTACTTTTCATTTCTTGTATACTAAAGCAACCTATTATTTTTCCATTGGTGATACCATAGTGAAGTTGAGTTTCTTGGCTAAATCATCATACATGTTATTAAATACTAATAATAAAAAATTTACATTTGGTTATAGCAGCAACACCATGAGCTTATGGGCTAGAATTAGAAACATGGGTTCAAAATTCATGGGTCCATAATCCTCCATTGCGCAAGTATTATTTGTATATTTTTCATGGAGATTCATCAGAAAGTCATAATACATATGGTTTTTTCTTGTAAAAATATCAGGATAATCTGTTATTTTTCAAACTAACAATTTTTGAAAAAAAAAAAAGAAAAAGAAATAGATATTTTTTTGTTTTAAGCTTAACTTTTTGCAAGCGTTGGCTATTTGTTGTTACAAAGTTTGACTTTTATAGCAATCAAGCAAACAAAAATTATTTCACAAAAAAAAAGACAATTCGCACACTAACTTTGTGAAACCATCTGTGTGCTTATTTAGTTTTCTTGAATTTTCTCTCTTTTTTGGCATGAGAACTGTTATGAAGACTTAACACTATTAATATGGTTCGTTCTTTCTAATGTGTAGGCCATCATGCGAAACCTTCTGGCAAATGACCTAATAGAATCATGCTCTATACTTGGTCCTGGCGTCAAAGAGGAGATTTGATGATGATCCTGAGTTTAAAAAAGATAGCCCAAGAGGCGGTGGTTAGTCTTCAGGTGAGTAACCATTTTGTGCTACACAACTTTGCAATCTCTATAATTTGTTTCTTATTTCTAAAATAATACTTCGTTTAAAATAGGGTGGTGATGAAAGGTGACTGAAGGCATGGGCACAAATCTATGATATAAGTCTAAAGGGTTTTGAACAAGTATATATGAGCGTCTAGAAATCCATTTGGAAGAAAAGGTGTTATTTTAGAACCACATTTTTTAACTTACGAGTTGGTATTTAATGCGGAGTACTATTGTTTTTAGGGGGAAGCTTTTATAATCCCCACATTGGTCCGACCCTCGATATGATAAGGGAGAAGGGACTGATTGAAAGTGACACTGGAGCTCAGGTGATACGCACAAAAAGGCAACCTCTTATAGTTGTGAAGTCAAATGTAGGCTTTAACTATAATTCCGTAGATCTTGCGGCTTTATGGTTGGTTTTCATTGGATTTTTTAGTTACCTCAATAAATGTTAACATATGAACCAAATTTATGTCATGATCAATTCTTGAGTGTCTGTGTTTACATAAACATTCAATATACATATGAAATAATTTGTGTACTTATGTAGGTATTGCCTTAATGTTGAAAAAGCTGAGTTGATAGTATACGTCATCGATGTAAGCCAACGTGAGCACTTTGATGTAATTTTTAGCGACAAACAACTATAATTGATAGTATATATCATGATGTGTATCACATGACATGCCTTTAGGGAGCATTCCTCAAGCCTTGATGTAATTTTTTATTTTTAGTTTCACTAAATGTTTTTATATGTTCTTTTATACATGTCAAGAATTATTGTTTCATTTGAATTATCGAATGTTACAACATTTTGCAATTATATTTTGACATTTTCACGTTTTATGTTTGAACGTCACATGAAACACTTACCAGAATATCGCAACTATAATTGTTAGGGTAAAGGGCATCTCACCCGGTAAAATAACAATTATAAAATAACAACTATAATTGTTTGCCACTAGAAAATTCCGTTGCTATGCACGGGTACTCGCCTAGTATATATAGTTTGTGTTTATCGCATGAACTAGTCAACCAACTTAGTTTAGGAGTATGTATCTAGAAAAGGGAATTAATAACAAACATCTGATTATATAAAAAGAACATAGTGTTAGCTAATAGACCAAAAGAAGAGAAATATACATCACAATTAATGATTACTTAATATTAAATAGATCTTGATAAGTGATAACCTGAATTCCAAAACATAAAACATTTGGCATCTTCGGAATCAAATTTATACGAGAACCTATTTCCTTAGAAATATTCACAACTAATCACCATAAAAGAGAAAGCAAATACATTACTAGAAGGATATGGGTATATATATATAATCGTTCTTGTTAATACAAAATTGGTTTTTGTATGGTAGAATGCAATTTTACGAACATCAAATAGAGATCTTCAATTGTAAATTCGATTTCGTTTTTTCACACCCATAATCGAAACTTTTAAACCCAAAACAAATTATCAATTATACTTGAATACTTACGTTGATGTTAAGAGAAAACCATTCACGGGATATCTACGTATCGCGAATTGGGTTCTTTAGGGGCCTTTATGAATACAAAAGGAATTAGCAGGGTCGTCTCGTGGATTTTGAAGGCCCTGTGTCATATTATTTTGGAGGCCCTTGAACGATATGTGCAACAAAATCAGTAAACTTGGCTAATTATGCACATTAAATTCTTAATCAATTTGATAGTAATTTCTTTACTTTTTTGTTCGTCTTATAATATATCTAATGTATTTTGTTTTTCTAATATATTCTACGACTTGTAGAAATTATCTTTAAGTCCAAATGACTAACATGAAATTTTTATTTTTTTATTTTTTTAAATATATGTGCAGATTTTTTTGAAACATACTTATAGCCAAAACATTTGTTACAAATAGATGGTAGCGTATCGAGATAATTTTTGAAGATCAGAATATAGGTTTTATATATTCCATTTTCGGACTATTTGCTAAATAAAATAGTGAAATACCATAGAAACATGGCTCAAGTGACAAACTATAATCTATAGAAGTTAAACTTGTAATTTACCAAAAGTAAAACAAAAAAACTTGGGTTTTGTGTCATCCCCTTCGCTGGAATTGGAACTCTATCCCTGCATATTTTTACTCCATTAAAAATGATATTTGAAGCTCTGTTAATCTCCGACACAAATCATTAGATTCTAATGTTGAAAACCGTATTTAATCCTTCATAAAACACCATTTTACTTTATAAAAACGTAAAAAAAAACGAGTTTATACTAACGCCACAGATCCAGAAATTGGGGCCCTGAGAAAATGGAGGCCCTGTGCCGTTGCACACCCCGCACATACTTAAATCCGGGACTGGGAATTAGGTCTTTTTTGCTATTAGGCTTTTTAACATAACCGAGAAAAGGATATTAAAATGGTGGGAAATTATTTTCGTTTTTGGATGAAACTAAATTCAAAACTTTCGGGTGAAAGTTAATATTATAGTATTTGAAAACTTGAATCACGACATATTTTTATGAAAAACTAATAGTTGTAAGAATAAATTATTAACAAAATTAAAATATATAGTAAGATAGGAATTTGAATAAAATAAAGATTTGAGTTATAAATATATATCTATATACTAGATGAATACTCGTGCATAGTAACGGGATTTTTAGCGGCAAGCATAAGTGAATAAATCGAAAAGCTTCAGATATAAAAATTCTTTGCATCTCACGATATATTATAGAACAAAAGTCAAAAGTCATTTGCCAAATCATGGAAACTATTAACCGAGATATGAAAATTTTTGTGGCTCATTAATATGAAATATTCGGTTCAAAAGTCAATAAAGTCAAACATTATATTTAAGGATTTTCTAGATTTAAGAAATGGGATGCATGCTTAATATGTAGTATGGATATTAACAATTTAAAATATCACATTATCTATGTATTTGCTCAAGCGTTTTCAGTATACGGATCCATAGTTAGCTATTTCTTTAAAGTGTACAAATTTCGCAAGCTTTAGGTATAGAGATTTATAACTAATTCTCCATTATACTTCGGTAGATCTTAGAGGGGTTTTGTTTTGGCTTATATAGTTGGCTTATGGCTTATTTGGTTTTGGGCTTATGTTTCACAAGCTCATCTTTTTTGGCTTATTTTGAAACTTTCCGGCTTATATAAGTTCATTATGTTATAACTAACTTACATAAGCCGTAAAGAGTTAAAATAAGCCACAAAAAGTGAGCTTATGAAACATAAGCCAAAAATCAAATAAGCATAAGCCCGCTATATAAGCTGAAACAAACACCCCCTTAGTAGCTTACATGTATATACCTCCACTTATTTTTAGGGTAGTCATGTAACTTTGATTGAAAACATTTTGCTTATAGATGAATTTGATTACAACTTACTTGTTTAATAATTATGAAAATGCGAGAGTTTACTTATTGACATGAATAAACAAAAAGGGCATTTTAAGGATGAAATATATAAACTTATAAAACCATCAATTCAAACACGACCCGATATGCAAGTCGCGATCCTAGAGCCACTTCAAGGCTAACACGAGTTGTTGAAGGTGAATCAAATAAAGAATGATTATCTATTTCACATGTTAATGATAAAGGTCAATAAAAGGTTTATTAATGATCATTAAGTGAATTCAAAATTAGAGAAGAAATTATAGGTGATGTATGAATATAAAATATATAAGAATCAAATAAACGCAGTGGAACAACATCACCCATACGGATCCATATAGCCAATATGATTAATCAAAAAAACACAACATGTTTATACCTTTGTAGCGTGCACCAGGAATCACCAACAAAGTCACCACCACCACGAATGGAATATGAAACCCAAGAGATCAATAAGGTTGATCTCCTCTATGAATGAAACACACTACACCTCCTTGGTTACCACTTTGATGCTAGTCCTTAACCCCGTAACCTTTCTAATGACCTTTGATTAAACAAGTATCAAAGGAAAAGATGAAGAAAACAAAACCCTAGATAGGGAGTTTGTTTATGCCGTGAGATAGAGGGAGAGAGGAGGGGAGAAAGTTTTTGGTAAGTGGTTAGTTAATTGTGAGGAGATATCTCACATATATCTTGACCAAATTTCAAAACCAATCCCCCTTGAAACCCTCCCCTAGGCCGGCCTCCATATGGGCTCTTATGGGCTCCCATAAGTTTTCCAAGTCCAATAAACTAAGTCCATTACTTAATTATTAGAAGCCCGTTAGAGTTTCCTAGTTACGTAAGGTTATTTATATATCGTAAACACAATAAACACGACATATAAAGTGGTACCTAAGTGTATATGTGTGTGACCCCATAGGCTCACATATGTCTAGCCATATAATTATTTATTATGACACAAGCATACTCCAACAGCTCCCACTTACGACGTCATAATAATCAAGTAATTATACAAGCAAAGGTTAGCGTCTAGCAACACGCCAATGCCCCTAGAAATATGTGAGGGTAGTTTCTTAAACGTCTTAATTAAATGGTTTTAATGCCATCTTTCCTTTTGTCACAAATACTATGTTGAACACTAGACATGGATCAAAGTCATTCCATTTGTTCAACTATTTTGTTTCTCGATCTAGATATTGAACAAGATTACCAAGTGAATTAAGATTCATCTTAATCTCATTTGGGTACGGCCATACAAACATCTGTTCAATTCATCGAGGGGCCCAATAGTATCTAACTCCATGACATGTGGAGGAACAAATCCTTTTTTGACTACACGTGTCATTCATGTGTTTCAAATCACTCCTGAAAATGGTTTTTATAACTACCTTATTCAGGACAGCGTTTAACCATATCAAAGAATAAAATTCCGCACATGCAAGACCTACTTGCATCTCAAGTCTAAGGATAAGAGACATAACCATTTGCGAGATTCACTATTGACGCCGATCCATGCAGTGAAATCTCGAAGGTTGGGTCAGTCCAATGTTCATCACAATGAACAACATATGAGTTTGGCAAATAAATCACCAACACGCTCACATTTGCCTTAATTCGATGATACTCCCGTATCGTCAACTGACAATGGACAATTTTGAATAATTAAATTATTCATGGATTAAACATGCAAAAATGGAATACAGTTGATATGAATGAAAACGACAATAACCATTACATCAATTCATTAAAGATATAAACTGTTCAACATTCCAATTATTTAAAATACTAAAAACAAATTTACAAGAGACTATTAGCAAGTCGCAGCCCAATGTTCCTAGCATGCTCCACATGTTTGGCACAAGACATTGGTTTAGTAAAAGGATCAGCTAAATTATCATCTGTGTGAACTTTGAGGAGACGAATATCACCACTTTCGATAACTTCTCGAATATAGTGAACTTTCCGACGAAAGTGTTTGGCACCCTTTAGAACACCTGGTTCATTAGCTATGATAATGGCACCGGAATTATCGCAGTACATATCCATAGGTCGTTCATTGCTGGAACAACGCCAAGCCCAGAAATGAATTTCCGTATCCAAACTGCCTCCATTGCAGCTCCTGAAGCAGCTATATATTCAGCTTCTGTAGAGGACATCGCAAGTGTGCTTTGTTTGGCACTCTTCCAATCAACAGCACCTCCATTCATGACGAAAACATATCCTGTTAGGGATTTGATGTCATCACGATCTGTCTCCCAGCTTGCATCAGTATAACAAGTAACACTGAGCTCACGTTCGACATTACCACCATAAACAAGAAACATATCTTTAGTATTCCGCAGATACTTCAATATGTTCTTAACAGCAGTCCAATGACATTCTCCTGGATTCTGTTGAAATCTACTCGTTAGGTTCTGAGAGAACGCTACATCAGGTCTAGTGCACCTAACCACATACATGATGGATCCCACAGCTGAAGCATAAGGGATTCCCTTCATCCTCTTCACCTCGACGGGTGTAGAGGGTCCTTAAGTCTTGCTCAATTCTGTATTTGTTGCATTGGAAGACTTCCACGTTTGGAATCTTGCATTCTAAATCTCTTCAGGATTTTTTCAATGTATGCACTTTGACACAAGCCGATTAACCACTTTGATCTATCTCGATAGATCTTGACTCCAAGTATGTACGATGCTTCTCCTAAATCTTTCATATCAAAACACTTTCCAAGCCAGGATTTTACATCTTGTAGCATTGGAATGTTGTTTCCTATAAGTAATATGTCATCGACATATAAGATTAGGAATGCGACTATACTTCAACTAGTGTTCATGTATACACATGGCTCATCGAGATTTTGAGTGAAACCAATCTTCTTGATTTCCTCATCAAATCTCTTGTTCCAGCTTCTAGATGCCTGCTTCAATCCATAAATGGATCTTTGAAGCTGGCATACTTTATGATGTGTGGGAATCGCAACAGACTTTACCTCTCAAGGGATCTTGAGAAGCTTACAACCCCCACCAGGCAGTGTACCTGATCGTTGTAGGATAGTATAGTGACAAGTACCGGGGGATTGATCGTTCAGCTTAGGAATAGTGTCGCTAGGATTAGAAAACCTAAATACTAGTTCTAAAGGTGAGGGATGATTATTTTTGTATTTTATATTTTATGAAAAGCAATTAAAAATCTCGGGTTTGAAGGATTTGGGCGGAATTAGTTGCTAATCAACTAACCCAATACTAAAGATGCAATCAAAATAAAATACTAGAAATGAAAATAAACTAAATTATACTAAAGTTGTGAGCAATAAGTGGAGAAAATGTGTTTACTTAGATTTCACTACTCCCTAGACATCTTTTACACGTTAATTACTTGTTATAATTGCATGGATGACGGATCGTATTCCTTAATACCATTCATGGGGTGGCACACTTAACTCCCCAATTCTATGAGCTCTTATCTCCTCCTATACCATGCCCAGCACAACTATAGGGATTATAAACAGTGGCTCATGCATTAAATACAACCAATAAAGACCTAGTGCGCGTCGGTTCATGTTTCTTAAGACGTTCAAGCATGTTACCAATTGGAGATCTGCCAGTTTTCTTAAGCCTAACATATAAATCATTCATCCAAGACAAGTATAAACAAGTAATCAACACATAATTAACATCTAGGTTTCATTAGATCCAAGCAAACACAAGATAGATCTAGCCTAGCATGATGGAATTAAGACAAGAACAAGATATAGACAACCAACACATAGACATATTGATTGAATTAAAAGAACACTTATCTCAATTACACATGTAAGGTATCAAGGGCTTGGAACCCTTGAAAAACCTGTAAAATTCGCACCAAGTTCGTACTTAGGGTTTCTCCAAAACTTCTCTCTTTTTAATGTGAAAATTAGAAAACTATATATAGGAAAAGGGGTCTGACGGCGTCAAGACCAACATTGTGACGCCGTCACCTCGCCGCCAAAACTCTTCTCGGACTGCCTTGATCTACATTTGACGCCGTCAAGTGATAATCATTTCCAGGCCGTCATGACTTTTACTCTTGACGCCCTACTTCGTGACGCCGTCAAATCTGTACTGGATCGTCATGGAATTTTGCTCTTGACGCCGTCAGGATGTTACTCTTGACGCCGTCACCTACTGTTCCCAGCATGGAAAATTAAGACTTTGGCGTTTTCTTCACTTTTATGCTCCAAAAACGTCCGAATTGCTTCCTTTTCCAGATTTCTCTCCTAAAGTACCTAAAATCACAAAAGGAACGATTTAGGGCAATATTTGATCAAATAAATTCGAATTCGGGCTTAAATGACCCCCTAAAAACGGATCATTTTTCGCCTCATCATATACCCTTACACTTGAGATTTGCTTGTCCTCAAGCAAATGCACTTTTATTCTAGTCAAAATACAAGTTAGGGGTCATTTAACACTAATATAAAAGTAATTACAACAAATAATCGTTCCACTAAAGACCAATAGACAAGCACGGAGGTCATACACAAGCACCTCACAAATAGTGTTTAGATACTCACATCTCTCGGGTGTAATAAAGTATAAATTACAATATGGAAACGGAAGATATCTCTCACTACCTGTCATAGCAAAATAGATTACCATAGGCTTGGGAAAGGATCAAACCTCCACCACATGGCGTAAGCACCTAGGATAAACTATCAAAGAGGTCTTTTAAAGGGTTGTAACGTTAGGTGTAGGGATATAAAATACACGGTTTTGTTGGATAAAGGAAGTTTTTACTGGTGGCGAGTTAACAATCTTAGTCAATTACATGTACAAGATGGCGTTGCTAAGCCAAGACTAGACTCGACTTAAGCTAATAAATGAGAAATAACAAAAACATAAAATAAACATAGAATGAAACGGGATGGTAGTCCGTATGTTTTTTCTCTTTTTCCTTTTTCTATATTTTTTTTTCTTTTTCTTGATTTTTTTTTTTTTTTTTTTTTTTTTTTTTTTTTTTTTTTGCATACACTCTTACCCTACCATCCAAAATAATACATCATAGGAGATGAACATTCCCCTTACACTTGAATTTTTACATACTTTACAATAAACTAATCTAATGACTCGAATTAAGAAAATCAAAACACTTGGAGCACTTTTAAGATTAACGTACATATGGGGGTAATAATATGATGTTCTTCCCCATTACTCCATAAAATAAGTACTTTACCCATGAGTCCCAATCGTCCCAAAACAATATATACAAGGATATGACTCGACTTAGCAACCATGTAATCAATTAGATAGTTAACTTAGGGTTTAACAAATAACAATAATGCACTAAAAATGAGCGCATACACGGAAGGCTAAGGCGATTTGGTTGTACATTTAAGTGGGGTGTAACAAATTCTTCCTTTAAGTAAAATGCTTAAAGTTAGAAACAAAAAGATAGGCTCGGAAGGGTGTACTAGGGGTATCGTGTACTAAAAATGAGTACAACGCTAAGGGTGTGGGAAAAATTAGTTGACTTAACTAGCCAAGTAATATGACTTAAATGGTCAAGTAATTATGATACGGGTTTAACACAAGGGTAATCCTAACGCCTCTTATCATGTAGTAAATCCTACCACACGAATGTAGTCTCACTAGCGGTCTCGGGATGCATCACTAACACAAGTTCTAGAATCTAAATGCTACCGGTACACTCATAAGCACTAATAGTAAATGCTTTTACTATCAAATCTAAAGGCGAACCTCACATATTTGGGTGGAAAATTTTTCTGAATATACGGTTATGTGCTAGTCATACAATCTCCTATCCATGAGACGCTTGCTATGGCTAAAGTTTCACTCCTAAATGTTGTAAAAAATTTTAAATTTGGCGCTAAAATTACACTAACAAGTGTTTCTCATAGTTTTATTACACATCTACCATTAAACAAAACAAACTCAAGCGAAAGTGCATATATAAGGTATCATCTTTTTACCCTCCCCTTACACTTAAGATGAACATTGTCCCCAATGTTCAAGTAAAGAATGTAAAAGTGAAATAAGTAAAAAGAATGAAATCAAATACTCCCCTGATTCGCTCGGTATGGATAATAAGGTGGCCAGGTTAAATCTTCCTCCAAGAAAATGAACAATCAAAGCTTCCCTTCCAGAATATAAATCATCTTCTTGTCATACATAACCTGTAAAACCTGATAAAATAGACAAGACAACCTCGCGTAAAATCGGCGGCATCCTATATAAGTTACTAAATCCTAGAAAACAAGATAAGATATAATGCTTGTGGAATGAAGTTTGCAGATTTCCTGGAGATTATAAAACTTAATAATTCACAAAAACCATAAGACTCCGTTAGAAAAACAAAACTGGTAAAATTTCCAGATTTTTACACTTGACGCCGTCAAGAGTAAACTCTTGACGCCGTCAGAAGTGACCTGTAGAAATCCTTATGTTAAGTTTCCGGAAAATTTCTGGAAAAACTTGGTCCTACTTCCTGGAAAATCCTGCAGAACTTCATCATGACTCAATACAAGCATTTGACTCTAACAAATACGAATATACATGTTCATTTAATATTGTGGAGAATCATGATCGGTTTGTTTCTTGAAAACATATTTGGGGTTTCCCCTTACACTTATCTTTTGCAAAAATACCTTTAGGTGGAGTTAAGACTAGGCCAAAACAACAAAGTAAAGTATTTCCACTATTTAGTTTAGAAACATGATCTACCAACAATAAAAATTAAGCATGCATACGGAAGCAAATAACAAACAAACAAAATAAAATCACACAAAACATGGGTTGCCTCCCAAGAAGCGTTTTTCTTTATTTACGAGTCTTGTAGCTAGACTCAAGGTCATGGGTTACTACGTGACCTCATCATTGGTTCCACTCTCTAGGTCGTCTTCTAAACCAGTTTTGTACTCCGGACCTAGTTGCAAGCATTCTTTGTAGAAACCAAGCATTCTGTTCTTTACATACTCTACTCCTCTACGTCTATCCTCCTCATTCCTATAATAAGCCGCTTGCTTGTGTTCCTTTTCGATATTAGAGAGAAGGCGGTATTGCTCAATTTTGTAGGGCATTTGATAGGCAACTTCATCATTTTCTTCCTTGAATCTAACTATCCCTAAAGTCGGATCATAACTCATCCTAGTGGCCTCAACAAATGGTTTTCCAAATATTATTTGGCTTAGGCAAGCATCTATCACCGGACGAGTGTCCTCAACTATCATAAAATCGATCTCATAGGTGAGATTCCCTATAATCACATGCAGTCCCTTCACTCTTCCTACAAAATTACTCATCAGATTCTTATCGGGCATCATCCTAAAATCAAGTTGCTTCTTCATCACCCAATTGTAATAAGTCCTATTCATGATGTTCACAGATGATCTAGGGTCGATGTAAGCTTTCCATATATGCATGTGCCCGATATTGCATGGGATGTTAATGTTAGAGGGGTCTCCCATTTTGATAATGGGGGTGCCAAGGATATATTGTCTCTCGGGACTATCGAATAAATCCTTATGGTATTCCCGTTCTTCCTTGGTTGGCAACTTATTAAAGCATTCTTCTATAGGCTCTACCTCAACTTCCCTACTCTCATCCTTAGTCTCGGCTTCTATTCTAACTTCATCCTTGCCACTTTCTTCCATCTCCTTATCTATTGGCTTAATGGTGACAACATTGACAAAGTGGACATGTTTGGATGATGAGGGGTCCTTAATTTGGCTTCCGTTATTGGTGTCCCTAGTGTCCTTCCTAGGTGTGACTAATGCTTGGTTGTTGAGGGCTTTCAACAAGTTGTCAATCCTGTTGGTCAACTCTGTTTGTTGTTGGTTGAATTCGGTTTCAAACCTAGCTATGCGAGCCTCTTGAGATGCCATGAACTTAGACATCAATCCTTCAAGATCGTTAGTACTACCAAAGTTGTTAGAAGGATTGTTGTTGAGAGTACGGTTGGAGGGTGGACCGGTTGGTTGGTAACGATTAGGCGGATTGGAAGAATTGGGTTGATTTTGTTTCCACCTAAGGTTTGGGTGATTTTTCCATGAGGGGTTGTATGAATCACCGTAAGTGTTTGGCTCGGGCTTGAAAATGTACCACTTATCTCCCGCTTCGTCGGTACGCGTGGATGCGTAGTCCGCAAAAGCTGTTCCGGGGAGTTCCACACAATCACGAGTGTCGTGGGGACCACTACATAATTCGCATGAAGAAGTGATTTTGTTCACTTGGCTTGAAGGCTTAGGAGCTTCGTAAGATTTCATGAGAAACTTGACTTGGTCCTCAAGTTCCATGATCCTACGGTCGGGAGTGCTAGAATTGTTCGAAGGTAAAGATATTGCCTTGACTGTTTTGTTCAAGTCACGGGGATCATTCCAACTTTCGTTGTCATAGAGAGCAAGATCTTCTATGAGTTCCCATGATTGTTCCGCACTTAGATCACGTAGCTTACCACCAGCCGATTGGTCAATGGCTCACCTCGTGGAGATGTCGATATGGTCATAAAAGATTTGGACTTGGAGCCAAAGATCTATACCATGATGAGGGACTTTTTGGAGTAAGTCCTTGAAACGAGTCCATGCTTCATAAAGAGATTCATTTTGACGTTGTTGGAACATCAAGATGTCATTTCTAAGCTTAGTAGTTCTCCCCAGTGGGAAAAATTGAGCAAGGAAACAAGTGGTGAGATCATCCCATGTGGTGATGGATCCCGCGGGTAAACGCTCAAGCCATTGACTAGCTTGATCCCGTAGAGAGAATTGGAATAGGCGTAATCGGGTTGTATCTCTAGTTGCAACATCTAGGTCTATGGAGTCTACGATTTTGAGGAAGTCCTTAAGATGTTGGTTTGGATCTTCGGAACGAAGTCCATGGAATGCACATCCGCTTTGCACCAACCGGATGGTGTCGGATCGCAAGGGGGTCACATTGGCTCCGGTGAGCTCAATGGTGTTTCGGTAGCCTTGGTGGCTAGGTCGGGAATACTCTCCTAAGGTTCGGGGCCTAAGGGGTTCTAATGGTGGGTTTTGTTGTGGTGGGATGACGGGTTCAAAGATGTTCCCGTTGTCCATGATGTCGGGTGGTTACAAACAAAAGCACAAAGAAATAAGATAGACTAAAGAGAACCTAAAAATAAAAATAAAATCTTACTAGAAAGGAATCTAGCAAGTAGACCTAATAAAAAGAAATTCTAACCTAGACAATAACTATTCCCCGGGCTGCGGCGCCAAAAACTTGATGCGTGGGAATCGCAACAGGCTTTACCTCTCAAGGGATCTTGAGAAGCTTACAACCCCCACCAGGCAGTGTACCTGATCGTTGTAGTATAGTATAGTGACAAGTACCGGGGGATTGACCGTTCAGCTTAGGAATAGTGTCGCTAGGATTAGAAAACCTAAATACTAGTTCTAAAGGTGAGGGATGATTATTTTTGTATTTTATATTTTATGAAAAGCAATTAAAAATCTCGGGTTTGAAGGATTTGGGCGGAATTAGTTGCTAATCAACTAACCCAATACTAAAGATGCAATCAAAATAAAATACTAGAAATGAAAATAAACTAAATTATACTAAAGTTGTGAGCAATAAGTGGAGAAAATGTGTTTACTTAGATTTCACTACTCCCTAGACATCTTTTACACGTTAATTACTTGTAATAATTGCATGGATGACGGATCGTATTCCTTAATACCATTCATGGGGTGGCACACTTAACTCCCCAATTCTATGAGCTCTTATCTCCTCCTATACCATGCCCAGCACAACTATAGGGATTATAAACAGTGGCTCATGCATTAAATACAACCAATAAAGACCTAGTGCGCGTCGGTTCATGTTTCTTAAGACGTTCAAGCATGTTACCAATTGGAGATCTGCCAGTTTTCTTAAGCCTAACATATAAATCATTCATCCAAGATAAGTATAAACAAGTAATCAACACATAATTAACATCTAGGTTTCATTAGATCCAAGCAAACACAAGATAGATCTAGCCTAGCATGATGGAATTAAGACAAGAACAAGATATAGACAACCAACACATAGACATATTGATTGAATTAAAAGAACACTTATCTCAATTACACATGTAAGGTATCAAGGGCTTGGAACCCTTGAAAAACCTGTAAAATTCGCACCAAGTTCGTACTTAGGGTTTCTCCAAAACTTCTCTCTTTTTAATGTGAAAATTAGAAAACTATATATAGGAAAAGGGGTCTGACGGCGTCAAGACCAACATTGTGACGCCGTCACCTCGCCGCCAAAACTCTTCTCGGACTGCCTTGATCTGCATTTGACGCCGTCAAGTGATAATCATTTCCAGGCCGTCATGACTTTTACTCTTGACGCCCTACTTCGTGACGCCGTCAAATCTGTACTGGATCATCATGGAATTTTGCTCTTGACGCCGTCAGGATGTTACTCTTGACGCCGTCACCTACTGTTCCCAGCATGGAAAATTAAGACTTTGGCGTTTTCTTCACTTTTATGCTCCAAAAACGTCCGAATTGCTTCTTTTCCAGATTTCTCTCCCAAAGTACCTAAAATCACAAAAGGAACGATTTAGGGCAATATTTGATCAAATAAATTCGAATTCGGGCTTAAATGACCCCCTAAAAATGGATCATTTTTCGTCTCATCACTTTGCCAGGATATTTTGGATTCACGAAGCCCTCGGGTTGCACCATATAAACGTCCACGTTTAGGTGGCCATTTAAGAAGGCAGTCTTGACATCCATTTGCCAAATCTCATAGTCATAATACGCTGCTATGGCTATAAGAATCCTAATTGCTTTAATGTCTGCAACAGGCGAGAAGGTTTCTTCATAGTCAATTCCGTAGATTTGAGTGAAACCTTTTGCTACAAGACGAGCTTTATAGGTATGTGCATTTCCATCCACATCGGTCTTTATCTTGTAGAGCCATTTACTCCCAATGGCTTTAGCATTGGGGGGTAGGTCTACCTTGACCCACACATCATTGTCTTTCATGGATTTCAATTCCACATTCATAGCTTCGTTCCACTTATCGCTTTCAGGACTCGATATAGCTTCTCGATAGTTAACGGGTTCACAATGATCCCCTAACTCATGTTCCTCAGCATCGATATAAAAACCATATCGTTCAGGTGCTTGAGGTATCCTTTTGGATCTACGAATGGGAGCAACATCTCGAAGAGGCTCAACATTTTCATGCTCAGTCTCATTTTGATGTTCACTAGTGTTACTAGAAGGTTGTGCATCGTCGCTTTGAAGTTCATCAAAGTCTACTTTGCTCCCACTTGCTTCTTGTGAGATGAGACTGTTCTCAAAAAACTCAGCATATCGAGCAACAAATATTTTGTTCACGTGTGGGTAGTAGAAATAGTAACCCATCGTTTCCTTTGGGTATCCTACAAAGATACACTTGATAGTTCTAGGCTCAAGTTTGTTTGGCGTATCTCGTTTAACGAGAGCCTCACAACCCCAGATGTAACAATTAACATTTTCAGGTTAACTTCTATTCTCGAAAATTTCACTATTCATTTTTACTATTCACTTTTACTATTCACTTTTTCCGAAATTTGATTTTTATTTCATATTCTCGTATGATAAATCATTTCCATAGCAAAATAAAAGTTTGACACTCATCAGATCATTTTCGCGAAAGTTATTAAGGAACTACACGTTTTAGGGTAATACGTCATTCAAAAATTCTACGCACAACGAAACTCGATCGCGTTAATTTTCCCCGCATCAGAAAAATGTTTGATACACTCATGATTTATTAGAGAATTAATCATGACTGAGCAAAATATGACCAAATAAACATCGGCCGTGAAAAACAGGAATTTTCGTTTTTAAGCGTTTTTACTTAGCCGTAACCTTAGCCTATACCTGCACCGCGTTTCTAAGACAATTTGAGTTTTCACATTTTTGGAAAAAGTCAACATATTTTTCCCTCCTCCTTTGACCAAAAATCATTCCTTGATTTTATAAATCATTCCTTGATTTTTAGGCTTACGGTTTTATGTCTAAAAGAACATTTAATACCAACCGACACTAGACTGAGCCCAGTCTAGACATTATAAGTCATTTTAAATCATTATTATCGTATTGGAAAAGTAACATTTTACTTTTCTTAATTTTACACAATATTCGTACGGTTTACGTATTACGCGTTTTAGACCCGTGTTTCCAGTTTGAGCAGGGTTTTAGCACCCCAATGGAACCTACCACTCATTTTATATTTTATTATGAAGTATATTGACATGTTTAACCATACTTTCAAGTTCCACATTTTTACGATACCCGGTTTTACGTTTTGAGGCTTAATCACGTACGGTTAGCAATTTACGGAGTCAAAACTATCAATATAACTAGGATAATATCATCACAAGCCAACTCACTCCCCCTTATCCATTCCAAACCGCCATAGGGTGGGGGGAGTCACCCCTCATGTGGCTTGATCACAAGCTTAAGGTCTTAAGATGTTTACATGTGTTCAACTTGGTCTCCAAGGTTTGACAAGTCAAGGTTTGTAACCTCCTCAAGACCCTATAAAAGCCCCCTCCCCCTCCTTTGTACGCCACACATCACACACACAAACACCATAACCTTAGCTCATTTACTTCCAATTTCATGCAAGTATCAAGTGCTACAACAACATAGAAACTCTAGTTTGGTTTTGATTCATCAAACTACTTCCAAACCCTAGAAACTTTGGTGATTTCTCTTGAGTTTGAATCTACTCAAGTCACCTCAACTTTCATCATCTCTCTTTCAAGAATACAAGTGTAGAAAGATTGCTTGAAGTAAAGTAGGGTGAAGCTTAAGTCTATCAAAGTCCTTACCTTACATGTTAACTTCCTTTCTTAATTGAAAGCCAAAAGTTGTAAGCAAAACCCTAACATAATTCTTGTTAAATATCATATTCATGATATTTACAATTCATGCTATATATTGTCTTATGATTATGTCCATGATGTATAAAAATGAGTAAAACAAGTTATTGTAAATGATTGTTAAGTTAAGTTATTTAAACAAGTAAACTAGTGACTTTCTTGGTAAAATCTGATCAAAATGGTAAAATTATGATATTGGACCATTACATATTGTAGTAGAGGACTTAACAAGGAAAACATAGCAATTTGAACCACCTAAAACGAGTATACGTGTCAAAAGTTATGACCATTTGAAGTTACCAAAACTTTGTGGCAAAACTGCCTAAATACTTTCTGTGACAGAACATAAAACACGCAAAAAGAGGCCCTTCTGATCAGTTTCACGAAAAAGTTAAAACACGAAAGTTGTCCGGAATCACGTTTTCTTCATAAAATCGGGAGCACGTCTCCAGAAAACCAATAACGAATGAGATTTTCTTCAGTTTCTTAACATCTATTTTATATATATAAGTCACTATATAATTGTTATTGTTTAAAAAGAACAAGAGGTCTAATGACCTAGATTCAAGACCACAACCATGGCTAAAGCCAAGGTTGAGTCTCAAGACCATGGAACAATGACCAAAGGTCACGGCAAGGCCATGACTAAATGACCATATAAACTTACTTAGGCGAAAACATGAGCTAACGACCATATAAACTTACCAAGGCAAATACATGAACTAGAGAGTTAGCGATAACTTAAACATGCAATTTGGATCTACTCCATCTAAAGAACCATGAGATCTTACAAGTAATTGTCATACAAGATTTAAGAAACTCATCCTAATAACAATCTTCATGTAAAAGTAAACTTTTCTAAGTTTATTCAAATATTGGACATGTAACTTTTCGGATCAAAACTTATATATATATATATATATATATATATATATATATATATATATATATATATATATATATATATATATATATATATATATATATATATATATACTTTATCAAATACTACAATAGTAAGGAGCCTCATGTGAGGAGTTCATTAAGTAAGCCGTCGAGATGAGTTGTGGATTTACGAATTAAAGTGTCCTGGCTCCTCGAACGTTTACTACATGACTTCTGAATTATGTCGGCCCGAACGGTAGTAAGCGATATATAGACCATACATGTTTCATAAACCATTTCTTTTCAAAGACTTATACTATACTAAGTACTACATCATGGACTAAATGCAAGACATATATAGGCAATTCTTCGTTTTCTTAGACATTATTCCAAACCTAAGTTGCAACAATTATTCTAGGTTGCTCGTAGAAATTCTCATGGCATATCCATCATTCTCATTATACATCATCCAACTCACGGTGAGTTCATAGCCCCACTTTCCATTACTTAATTGTTTTACAAACCCTTGGGGGAATGCATGCTATTTTAAACCGAACACAATGCTTTTCAATTGTATGCTTGCCTGATTGTTTTATTATCACTAAGTACTATCCTTGCTAAAACCAATATCCCTTATTATGAACCATTTAATCACTAGTAATAGTGAGCGCGAATATTGTGAATAGGCCTATTGGGATTGACGAATCCCATTTGTATTGACTAAGTTCAAACAAATGCACTAATATTTGAGATTTAGGTATGTTAGCAATGTACCTACCGGGATAACTCCGCCGATTGATATTGGTACCCGTTAACGTTTTGGTGTCATAAGCTTTGTGTATATTACATTTATGGGCGTATAATAACGTAGCCTACCTGTTTTGTTTTCCAACCATGAGTATGAGTCTAATTAACTCATACTACCAACATATTGTGTTCAACCATTAAACAAACTCTATGAATATCACTCAGCCTTTGTGTTGACCTCTTAAGCATGTATTTCAGGTCCATGATGATCAAGGATGGCACAGAAGGGCACGGATATTCAAAAGGGCTATAAATTTTATTATCATTCGAAAACTCATCTAATGAAATTTGTAAACATGGAACCATCTAGGACCTCATTTTGTAATCTCTGATATTTATATAATTTGAATGATAACTCCTTTAAAACGACTCAATTAGAGTTCGTTTTCTATTATTGTGACTATTGTGCCGTCGAGTAACACCCGATTTGAATTCCGCTGCATCCATGAATTGGGGGTGTTACATATTGGTACCAGAGCCATGGTTATAGAGAAACGGGTCTAATTGAGACCTAAACTATAACTACACTTACAAGCAAAAACATTTTTATAGCCTTCTGCTCTCCGTGTCTTCCATCCTCCAGACGATTATGGACTTATTAAGCATTTTATACTACACAAACATGTTAGCATATGGATATATGTACCCCTAGCATAATTGAGCATTTCCCCGTAAGCATTTTATACTACATGAACATATTAGTATATTGATATATACACACTTATCACATTTTGAGCACTTCCCATGAACATTTGAATTGTTTTAACATAGTAATTCTTCTAATAGAAATCATGTGCGTACCCACTTCTCCCGACTATGTTCCCACTCTACCTAATAACTTCCAAGTCTTACCACCCTCACCCGAGTTCGGATTTGACTTCGCAAATGCCTTCACTTCTGATGACAAAGAAGAACCTTTCGAAGATTCAACCGACGAAGAAGAGGAGGAACCAATACCAACTAATTTTGCGTCGAATACTTCTAATTATTTTGAACAAAATTGGGTTGAGGCAGACTCCGAGGAGGATAATGAGTATGAATATGTACTAGCGCCATTACCACCACCACTATCACTTCCCTTTGATATCCCTACATGTGATGAATTGGATCACTCATTATGGATCGTATCACGACCACCATTGATCCAACAAAAGAAGTCAGCATGGGAACTACAGCCTCTCAAACTTCATTGAGTCGTACCCCTATGACACACTAAACCAAGAAGTTGCCGATCAATCAGAGCTGCTCGGACCTTCTAACCGTCAATAGACTAGTGTGATGATACTAGTTATCTTTTGTACTACCAAACTGATTAGACTCAGTTAGTAAATGTTATGAAATCCATGTAATAACTAGCGATAGTAGAAAACGTTGTAATTACTAAACTGATAGTATCAGTTAGTAAATTTTGAAGAAGCTTGTAATAAGTTTCGATTTTGTAAATCAACCAACGTTGTATGAATAAAACTCTTGTTTTATACTATCATGTGTTATGCCTTTAAATCTTCAAACGTAATTATTCTATCATTTCCCATCAAAAATCATGCTTATTTCACAACTACTCTATTCACGACGTATCTTCTATATAATAGAATCATGGCGCCAACGAAGAAGACACCACCAGCAATGACTCAAGCTGCTATTCGCCAACTAGTTAAAGATAGTGTAAATACAGCAATAGCAACTGAACGAGCAGCCATAGCTACAAAGGCAGCAACAGCCGCTAAAGCTACTAGAATTGCTGAAGCTGCTAGAACTGCTAAAACTGCAAGAACTGCTGAAACTACTAGAACTGCTGAAGCTGTTCGAATTGCTGCAACTACCATCAATACTAGAGGACCAAACCCAGCCGGTCCTCCAGTAATAAATATTGATCTGGTATGTAAGAGTTGCACATTCAAGGGTTATTTAAATTGCCAACCCACCAATTACAAAGGTACTACTGGAGCTGTAAATTTTAACCCCTGGTTTGAAAAAGCGGAGTTAGTATTATTGATCAACAAATGCACCGAGAATGATAAAGTTCAATATGCCACCGGTCCACTATTGGATGAAGCATTATCATGGTGGAATTTAGTATCTCAACCAATGGGCATCCAAAATGATTATAAGCTTTCTGGGGATAATATGAAGAAAGAGTATTGCCCTCACAGTGAAATACTGAAATTAGAAGTAGAATTCTGGAACCATGTTGTTAAAGGAACCGACATCCTGAGTTACAACCGTCGATTCCATGAATTGAGAATACTATGCCCAACAATGGTTTCGACAAATGAGAAACTGTTGGAAGAGTATATCTGGGGACTCCCACCAAGCATACAAGGGAACATGATTACGTCTGGTCCCAAAACACTTGATGAGGCTATGCGGATGTCTCGCAGCCTCATGGACCAGGTGGTACGTACAGCGGAAACCCAAAGACAAAACTTCAACAACTCCAATTACCATAACAACAATAACAATGGGAACAACAACAACAAGCGACCATGGGATGGTAACCGTGGAAGTAACAACAACAACAACCCAAATCAAAACAACAATCATCATAACCAGCAAAACAAAAGACAAGAAGCCGCAACGGCTTATGTTGCTGCACCAGCCGGAGGTAAATACATTGGGACTCTACCACAGTGTACCAAGTGCAACTACCATCATGCAGGTCCTTGCTCGGCCAAGTGCAACAATTGCCAAAAGCCAGGACATCTTGCCAAGGATTATAGAATAAATATTGTAGCTACTGGTAGCAACACACAACCAATAGTTATATGCTTTGGGAGTGGAGAAAGTGGACATTACAAGAACGGATGTCCCCAAAAACCAAGGCCAACAGGTTGAAGATATCCAGGGGAAAGCATATATGTTAGGAGGAGAAGGAGCTTATCAGAATCTCAACAACACTGCAGAACAATGAAGTTTAGAACTTAGCCGTCATATCTATTTATGCACTATGTTGTACTACGTGTATGTCATCCCTAGTAATGAGAGTTTTTATGACTTAAGAATATTTATTGTTCAATAAACAACTCTTTGTGATAATTTTCATCTACTGTATTTTTATCTCCAAACCAATTTGATTGATTAGTAGACTATTACCATTCTATAAGGTTTACCCAGTTATCCTATAAACCATTCAACAAATTTTACTTCAAGCTATTTTACTACCACTTTATTGTTTCACATCATTTTACTCCAAGATATTCTACCACCATCTTAGAAAAATTACTTTGTTGATACCACCCTATAAATTGATATCATATCTTCTTTACCCAGCTTCATCTCAAACCACTAAAACTCATCAAACCAAAATGAAGGACACAAGCCTCGTTCGTCTTTTCACCATCATTATCTTCACAACCGTTGCAACCACAAGCTCATTAACAGATCTTGATGCACTTTTAAAGCTCAAATCATCCTTCGTTACACCACAAGCACCATCATCAGCTTTACAAGATTGAATACCATCTTAAACTTTTAAGAAACACAATACTACGTGACTAAACCGAACATCACATTATCGGTCCTAAATTATACATAGCCTGATCACCTACGTCTAATTCAGGAGGGATCATGTTATGTTGGGAGCAGTCACCTGTATGTTTTCTTAGAAACAAACTTCTCACCTATAATCTTAAAACAAATTTCGTATGAGTATAGGCAATTCATAAGTAACCACACCTCTTCATCGACACCACTCCAACATATAACACACATAGAACTTTGGGACGAAGTTCCCCGTAAGGGGTAGAGACTGTAACAATTCACATTTTCAGGTTAACTTCTATTCCCGAAAATTTCACTATTCACTTTTACTATTCACTTTTACTATTCACTTTTTCCGAAATTTGATTTTTATTTCATATTCTCGTATGATAAATCATTTCCATAGCAAAATAAAAGTTTGACACTCATCAGATCATTTTCGCGAAAGTTATTAAGGAACTACACGTTTTAGGGTAAAACGTCATTCAAAAATTCTACGCACAACGAAACTCGACCGCGTTAATTTTCCCCGCATCATAAAAATGTTTGATACACTCATAATTTATTTGAGAATTAATCATGACTGAGAAAAATATGACCAAATAAACCTCGGCCGTTAAAAACAGGAATTTTCGTTTTTAAGCGTTTTTACTTAGCCGTAACCTTAGCATATACCTGCACCGCGTTTCTAAGACAATTTGAGTTTTCACATTTTTAGAAAAAGTCAACATATTTTTCCCTCCTCCTTTGACCAAAAATCATTCATTGATTTTATAAATCATTCCTTGATTTTTACGCTTACGGTTTTATGTCTAAAAGACATTTAATACCAACCGACACTAGACTGAGCCCAGTCTAGACATTATAAGTCATTTTAAATCATTATTATCGTATTAGAAATGTAACATTTTAATTTTCTCAATTTTACACAATATTCGTACGTTTTACGTATTACGCGTTTTAGACCCGTGTTTCCAGTTTGAGCAGGGTTTTAGCACCCCAATGGAACCTACCACTCATTTTATATTTTATTATGAAGTATATTGACATGTTTAACCATACTTTCAAGTTCCACATTTTTACGATACCCAGTTTTACGTTTTGAGGCTTAATCACTTACGGTTAGCAATTTACGGAGTCAAAACTATCAATATAACTAGGATAATATAATCACAAGCCAACTCACTCCCCCTTATCCATTCCAAACCGCCATAGGGGGGGGAGTCACCCCTCATGTGGCTTGATCTCAAGCTTAAGGTCTTAAGATGTTTACATGTGTTCAACTTGGTCTCCAAGGTTTGACAAGTCAAGGTTTGTAACCTCCTCAAGACCCTATAAAAGTCCCCCTCCCCCTCCTTTGTACGCCACACATCACACACACAAACACCATAACCTTATTTCATTTACTTCCAATTTCATGCAAGTATCAAGTGCTACAACAACATAGAAACTCTAGTTTGGTTTTGATTCATCAAACTACTTCCAAACCCTAGAAACTTTGGTGATTTCTCTTGAGTTTGAATCTACTCAAGTCACCTAAACTTTCATCATCTCTCTTTCAAGAATACAAGTGTAGAAAGATTGCTTGAAGTGAAGTAGGGTGAAGCTTAAGTCTATCAAAGTCCTTACCTTACATGTTAACTTCCTTTCTTAATTGAAAGCCAAAAGTTGTAAGCAAAACCCTAACATAATTCTTGTTAAATATCATATTCATGCTATTTACATATCATTCATGCTATATATTGTCTTATGATTATGTCTATGATGTATAAAAATGAGTAAAACAAGTTATTGTAAATGATTGTTAAGTTAAGTTATTTAAACAAGTAAACTAGTGACTTTCTTGGTAAAATCTGATCAAAATGGTAAAATTATGATATTGGACCATTACATATTGTAGTAGAGGACTTAACAAGAAAAACATAGCTCTTTGAACCACCTAAAACGAGTATACGAGTCAAAAGTTATGACCATTTGAAGTTACCAAAACTTTACGGCAAAACTGCCTAAATACTTTCTGTGACAGAACATAAAACACGCAAAAAAAGGCCCTTCTGGTCAGTTTCACGAAAAAGTTAAAGCACGAAAGTTGTCCAGAATCACGTTTTCTTCAAAAAATTGGGTGCACGCCTCCAGAAAACCAATAACGAATGAGATTTTCTTCAGTTTCTTAACATCTATTTTATATATATAAGTCACTATATAATTGTTATTGTTTAAAAAGAACAAGAGGTCTAATGACCTAGATTCAAGTCCACAACCATGGCTAAAGCCAAGGTTGAGTCTCAAGACCATGGAACAATGACCAAAGGTCACGGCAAGGCCATGACTAAATGACCATATAAACTTACTTAGGCGAAAACATGAGCTAACGACCATATAAACTTACCAAGGCAAATACATGAACTAGAGAGTTAGCGATAACTTAAACATGCAATTTGGATCTACTCCATCTAAAGAACCATGAGATCTTACAAGTAATTTTCATACAAGATTTAAGAAACTCATCCTAATAACAATCTTCATGTAAAAGTAAACTTTTCTAAGTTTATTCAAATATTGGACATGTAACTTTTCGGATCAAAACTTATATATATATATATATATATATATATATATATATATATATATATATATATATATATATATATATACACTTTATCAAATACTACAATAGTAGGGAGCCTCATGTGAGGAGTTCATTAAGTAAGCCGTCGAGATGAGTTGTGGATTTACGAATTAAAGTGTCCTGGCTCCTCGAACGTTTACTACATGACTTCTGAATTATGTCGGCCCGAACGGTAGTAAGCGATATATAAACCATACATGTTTCATAAACCATTTCTTTTCAAAGACTTATACTATACTAAGTACTACATCATGGACTAAATGCAAGACATATATAGGCAATTCTTCGTTTTCTTAGACATTATTCCAAACCTAAGTTGCAACAATTATTCTAGGTTGCTCGTAGAAATTCTCACGGCATATCCATCATTCTCATTATACATCATCCAACTCACGGTGAGTTCATAGCCCCACTTTCCATTACTTAATTGTTTTACAAACCCTTGGGGGGAATGCATGCTATTTTAAACCGAACACAATGCTTTTCGATTGTATGCTTGCTTGATTGTTTTATTATCACTAAGTACTATCCTTGCTAAAACCAATATCCCTTATTATGAACCATTTAATCACTAGTAATAGTGAGCGCGAATATTGTGAATAGGCCTATTGGGATTGACGAATCTCATTTGTATTGATTAAGTTCAAACAAATGCACTAATATTTGAGATGTAGGTATGTTAGCAATGTACCTACCGGGATAACTCCGCCGATTGATATTGGTACCCGTTAACGTTTTGGTGTCGTAAGCTTTGTGTATATTACATTTTATGGGCGTATAATAACGTAGCCTACCTGTTTTGTTTTCCAACCATGAGTATGAGTCTAATTAACTCATACTACCAACATATTGTGTTCAACCATTAAACAAACTCTATGAATATTACTCAACCTTTGTGTTGACCTCTTAAGCATGTATTTCAGGTCCATGATGATCAAGGATGGCACGGAAGGGCACGGATATTCAAAAGGGCTATAAATTTTATTATCATTCGAAAACTCATCTAATGAAATTTGTAAACATGGAACCATCTGGGACCCCCTTTTGTAATCTCTGATTTTTATATAATTTGAATGATAAATCCTTTAAAACGACTCAATTAGAGTTCATTTTCTATTATTGTGACTATTGTGTCGTCGAGTAACACCCGGTTTGAATTCCGCTGCATCCATGAATTGGGGGTGTTACACCAAACTTTCAAGTAAGACAGATTAGGGACTTTCCCATGCCATATTTCGTATGGAGTCTTATCAACCTTCTTAGTTGGAACCATATTGAGTATGCGAGCAGCAGACTCTAGAGCATAACCCCAAAAGGACACTGGCAACGTTGTTAGACTCATCATAGATTGAACCATGTCTAGCAAGGTTCGATTTCTCCTTTCAGACACACCATTATGTTGTTGTGTATATGGAGGAGTGAATTGTGAGACTATCCCACACCTTTTTAGATGATCTAAAAACTCTTGACTCATATATTCACCTCCTCGATCGGATCGAAGAGCCTTAATGGTCTTGCCAAGCTGATTTTCTACTTCACTTTGGAAGACTTTAAATGTTTCAAAGGCTTCATGTTTATGTTTAATCAGGTAAACATAACCATATCTACTGAAATCATCAGTAAAAGTGATGAAGTAGTTAACTCCTTCTCTAGACATTGTTCTAAATGGGCCATATACATCAGTATGAATGAGTCCAAGTAGATCTTTAGCTCTTTCTCCAACATGGGAAAAAGGCTTTCGTGCCATCTTTCCAGATATGCAAGAAATGCATTTATCAAACGACACATTGTCGGTTGACTCTAAAAGCCCATCGTGTTGTAGCTTCGTAATGCGTTTCTTGTTTATATGGCAAAGACGACAATGCCATAAAAAAGTGGAATCCAAATTACGTTTGGATTTCTTATTGTTAACAGTATATATAGAACTATTGTTTGAAATAGGATCACGCATATCAATTTCAAAAATGCCATCACGTGGAATACATTAAAATAAAACACATTATCCTTAGAAACAGAAATGCCGAAATCCGTAAAAGTATGAATGTAACCATCATCTTTCAAACGCGAAAGTGAAACAATACCTCTAGTGATAGTAGGTGCAAAATGACAATTATTTAAAACAATAACTAGTCCATTTGGGAGGATAAGATCAAAGCTCCCAATTGCTTCCACAGTTGCACGATCGCCATTACCAACGTACAGATGTAAAGCTCCTTGCTTCAGCTTTCGACTTCCCCTAAGCCCCTGCACATTGTTATAAATGTGAGTATCGCAACCAGTATCATATACCCAGGTTTTGTTAGGAAAAGTATAAAGTTCTATAGTGAAGATACCTGATGTGCTAGCAACGCTAGCTTTGTTCTTCTTTAGCCCTTCCAGGTAGGCGTGACAGTTGCGCCTCCAGTGCCCTACCACTCCACAATGGTGCCAGGGGGTGTCCTTGGCCGGGTGCTCCTTCTTGGCAGGTGGGGGGATTTTGGGTTTGGGGGCATAAGCAAGCTTAGCCTTGCCTTTCCCTTGTCCCTTGCCAGGTGCCTGCGGTTTTCCCTTATTCTTTTTCTGATTTATGCCTTGGTTGATAGCTAGGACAAGTGGAGCCTTCTTGGGCATGCCTTTCTCTGAAAGTTTCAGCATGTTATGCAGTTCGGCAATGGTTTTCCCCATGCTGTGCATGTTGTAGTTCTGCACAAATTGGTCATAATCCTTCGATAGTGAGGTAAGTATCATGCTTACTCCAAGGATCTGAGGCATGGGGTATCCCAGTCGCTCCATCTGATCCAGATAGCTTTTCATTTTCATGACATAGCTACTGACTGATTTCCCTTCCTCCTGCTTGCAGGCATGAAAAGATTTGACCGTGTCAAACAATTCTTGCTCTGCTTGCTGCTCAAACATAACTTTCAGTTCTCGCAGCATGTCAAATGCTGAAAAGTTCTCTAAGTTCTTTTGCAACTCAGGGATCATGTTAGCCAGCATAAGACAAGCCACTTCCTGTTGCTCGTTACTCCTACGAGTGTAGGCATTACGAACAGCAGCAGTAGCATTAGCAGCAGGTGCTTCAGGTAAAGCTTCTTCCAGATGGTAAAACTTTTGTTCAGCCTTGAGGACAATCCTCAAGTTGCGGTACCAGTCCAAAAAGTTGTTACCATTCAATTTCTCTTTCTCGAGAATTGATCTGATTGACGAGTTGTTCATGGTTGAATTTGGAGTTGTCATCTACAAAATAAACAAAGTTCATTTTTAGTAATTTTCAATAATTAATCCTTTATAAAATAAACTACCTAAGTTTACTATATTAAAACAATTAATTTTACGAAAAGGCTAAGATCCTCATTGAGGTTCAACCATCACATCAGTTGATCTGCTAGCAATGGAGGATTCAATAGGTAGGTAACGTCGACCAATTGCATTACAAGTGCAACTCTTAGATCTTTATGGGACCCATGGCACTAGTGAACAAGCAACTAGTGTCAAGCTGGCATGTTTAGTCACATCTTTGCCTCGGTCAAGGTCTCACCGCTTAACTCGATTAAGTCATCCAATTTGAGAACGTGCAAGAATATATCTAGGTCCCATGCATAGAGAATAGTCACCTTGGGTTACAATTCAACCTAGGTCCCACGCATAGGTAAAAAGTAATTGCAAGTGTTCTCAAAATTGGACGGCGTGATTTAAATTTTGACGGGTAAAAGTTTTTGATGTGGATCAAAAGGTGTACGAAAGGAGCATGCATTCATCCTTTGTAGCACAAGTTAAAAACATTTCTTAACGTAAGTCTAATCATTTTTTTAATTTATGTGTGTCAAGTTGTCCATTTTCATGACTAATATTAATCCTACATGGATAATAAAGTTTGGACAATACATAAATAAAATAACATACATAACAAGTTAAGGTGTTATTATAAAACAATAATTTCAAGTTTCATAAACTTAGTAAAACTAAATCAAAAGACTTAGTTTTGAATAATGGTTTGTGTTTCGTTTTAAGTTTTATAGAAAACTATTTGCAATTTTACATATGAAACAAGATATATAAAAAGCAAAACAAACACACAACCACA
Source organism: Artemisia argyi (assembly GCA_030686995.1). Lineage (NCBI taxonomy): Eukaryota > Viridiplantae > Streptophyta > Magnoliopsida > Asterales > Asteraceae > Artemisia > Artemisia argyi. Next base: position 269,698,155 of record CM060709.1, on the reverse strand, counting down.
ATATGCAAAGCCTCAACCGATGAAAAAACCTATGCTTGGTCTCGTGAGCCATCACGAGAACCAAGAGTCAACTAGGGATAACCACACAACCACACGGAGGACTCCCACTTGCTCCAAGACAATCAAGAGCAAGTTGGAAGCCCATGATGCACATGAAAAGCAGTTTCTGTCCTTCCAGAATTTCTGTGTTAGAGGGCCCAAAAGTCCATGAAGGAGGCTTCCCCGGGCTTAGCTCAAAACTAGAAAGTTGTAGGCCCATGTCTTGGGTACCTGCAAAAACAATTTCATCCAAAAAGACCTTACCAATCACCAGGAAACTCCGTTTTACCAACTGGTGTTCCAGCAGTCATTTTTCGGCAAAAACGTCTTTAACTCTTTCGCCTTTCACCACCAAGCCACGATAACATTATATTGAAAGTAAAATACAATTAATCTACTTTTAATCTACTATAAAAGTGCCCAAACAATGGATACAACCAAAAGAATATAATTACATAAATGCCGAAACAATGGCAAAAACCCCAAAACACGAAATTAAACAACATAAACAACCATTCAATGCACAAGTGGTCTAGGTTTTCATCGGCTTTGCATATAAACATAATAATACCATAATATTATGAAAGAAACATGGTGTTGGCTAACTCCATGGACAAACATGCATGTATTTTCCATGGAAAACAAAATAATAACAAGAATTAAATTGTTAGCCAACGAAAACGAAGAAATTAATTGACAAGAATTAAAACCCCGTTTGGTACTCGTGTGAAATGGCCTTAGGTTCAAAACCCACTGATGTTAGGACCTTTTAATTATCTTTTTACCACAGAAAATTAAGCCATAGGGCCTGATACGAAATCGTTTCATAAATCGATAAAAAAAACATGCGTTTTAAGCCATTTTACACGTACCCGATAATCATATGGCACATATGATGGATCGTGATACTACTATAGGTGATGTATGAATATAAAATATATAATAATCAAATAAACGCAGCGGAACAACATCACCCACACGGATCCATATAGCCAATATGATTAATCAAAATAAACACAACATGTTTATACCTTTGTAGCGTGCACCAGGAATCACCAACAAAGTCACCACCACCACGAATGGAATATGAAACCCAAGTGATCAATAAGGTTGATCTCCTCTATGAATGAAACACACTACACCTCCTTGGTTACCCCTTTGATGCTAGTCCTTAACCCCGTAACCTTTCTAATGACCTTTGATTAAACAAGTATCAAAGGAAAAGATGAAGAAAACAAAACCCTAGATAGGGAGTTTGTTTATGCCGTGAGATAGAGGGAGAGAGGAGGGGAGAAAGTTTTGGTAATGTAACAACCCGTAAATTTTCATAAGGCAAAATGACTATTTTGCCCTTTGACTTTGACTTTTGAGTATTTGACTTTTACCGTAACGTAAAAGCAAATGTTGTAACCGGTAGTTAACCGATAAATTTTTCCAAGTTAAATAATTCACTCTACTTTGGATTATTACTCTCTGAACGTTTTTGTTCACCTCTGTCTATTTAACGAGACGATATCTCACAAAACGTAAAAATCGCACACAACGCGTGCCGGCACAACAATAAATTCAACAAGAAAATTGAATTGATTATGATTTTCTTAAAGTCATATAATATTACTTTTAATATTAATTACTTTTATAAGTAATTATGAAAGTTTAATCGTGTAAACTTTCCTCGCGACCAACACAAGACTAGGATGAGTCTATATGTTGAAAATACTCATATTTCGCCAATAGTCATATTTTATATGAACTATTGTCATTTGGTCATTTTTACTTGAGCATTTTATTTCTTACGTAATACGCGTGCTCAAACCTAAGTTATTAGGTTTTAACAACATAACGCACTCTGTTACACTATCACCCATCTAATATACTTAGTTGGAGTATATTGATAAGTATTACATTTTTATGTTAACCGGTTTTAAGTTTTGAGACTTAAGGGCATAACATTAGTAATTACCGGGACCAAACTATACCCCGTAGAAGCCATGCTTCACAATGAAGCAACTTAATATACAGTTACCACCTCATAAGCATGAGGTGGCGTGTACATGCTAAACCACAAGACCACTTGGTCTGTTAGAATTGTTCTAAGTCAAAACATTGACACGTATTGGTCATCTACTAAAATCTTATCACAAAATCTCTTACAAAACTTCATAGTGAAGAAAACTTATAGACAGAAAAGAGATATCTCTCTTGGCTCTCCTTCCCCATACGTACACATCAAAAATATACCACCATCATTATTAGTTTTTAGCTACAAAGATACACACCAAAGTTGAAGGTGTTGGTGTTCTCTACATGATCCTTGTGTTAAATTGATGATTACTTGGATGAATTAAGAGTTATACAAGGCTTGAGGGCTGAAGTTAAGTGTTCTTGGGAGTGCCTAGTACAAGATTTTCTAAAGTTATAGCAAGATTGGGTGATGGTTTGAAGACAAAGTTGGTGACTAGAAGAGTTTTAAGAGTTTGATTAGTTGTTCTTGTGATCTTGTGTTTCCATCCCAAGAATTGTAAGAATTATGTCTAGTTCTATGTTATTATTTCATTTTGGTATTTACATACCTTGTATAAGTTGTAAATGATATTAACTTGATTTGATGTTGTACATGAGGTTTGAAACACAAAAATAAACTAGAACAAGCTCTAGATAAGACTTATGAAGCTAGAATTCTGAACAGCCCCAAAGAATGATTAAACTGATCATCCCAGTAAACTTTGAGGTTAAGGAAATAAGATAATCCTGTAGAACTATGCCTTGTGGTCGTTTCGCCGGGTGGTGCACCTCATAACTCATCCCGATGAATAAACTAGAGCTAAAATGGTAAAACATGTCAAAATCTGACTAACAGAATTCATTGGACAAAACGGGACAATTCTGACTGTTTTTGGAACTCGTCGTAGTTTTAAGATACGAAGATAAGACATAAACTTAAACGTAGGAAAAAGCCTCGAGTCCTAAAGTGTTGTAGAACTCAAGATATGGCCTTTGCGGCGGGACTGCAGAGTGCTGTCCAATTTCCTGCACTTAATCACAAATTTAAAAATAGTCTTCTGATCTGATTCATAAAATCGCGATTTACACCCTTTTCTGGTCCGAACCAGCGAAAGTGTAAAACACGAAAGTTGTTCAGATAAATGTTTTGCATGAGACATCGCGGGAATTTTAGCCTGAAAGTTAAAGACAAAGGCTAGAAACTACAAAAGCTAACTGGACCTGTTTAAGACTGAAAAACAGCCATGACTAAATACTTTTGGTGGCATTTTGACCTCTTGAGGCTGAGACACACCCAAGACTAAGCCCAGGGCTGTTGCCTCAAGGCCTTCTAAGCCGAGATATAGCAACGGCTATGGTCTTGGTTGATGTCTTAAGGTTATGTATCTAGCTGCGTGACTAGTTTGGGATTTGATGACCCGAAACTTACTATTGAGACTTGATCATTTAAATGACTCATTTTCTTGACCTCGACAACTTATAAAAATTGACCATATCACATATATCATGACCACAAGGTCACAACTTTGACTTGGTCCACGAAATTGTAACAGCTAGTATGGTATCTAAATATCGTTTTGAACACTTTACACAACAAAGTTATGAAACGCCGTTATTGATTTCATCACAACGCACTTGGCCATTAAATTGGTAACATTCACAATTGACGAATGTTACACTAAATCATTTCACGACACCACACTAGTTCAACCAATACTTTGACGAAACACGACAAATGCTTTTATATAACATTTGTCTCGTCAATTACTTTCACTTATAAATGATAAGTACTACAATAGTAGGAAATTTCATAATCATAAGAGGCCTCTTCGGGGTGTCATATCGACGAGTTGTGGATTTACGAATTAAAGTGTCCTGGCTCCTCATACGTTCACTACATGACCTCTATATTTTGATAGCCCGAACGGTAGTACGATGTTAATTATAAAAGGCTAATAGCCAAACCACGCTTTAAGGATGCTTCATCTTGACACAACTAAAGACATATGTACAACATCTTAATCAAGTCAATGACTTTATATATACTTGTACACTCATATTGTACATTATATTAAGACGCGATCACTATGCTCTCGTAGGTTATCATTAAAGATCATGGTCTTGCTATACACTATCTGTTGTTATAAACCACTACTGATTACCACGGTGAGTTCATAGCCCCTACTTTTATTTAACTGTTTTATAAACTACATGGGGGAGATACATGCTACTGTTTTTATTATTATGGACAATGACTTGTAAACTGAATGCTAGCCCTGGTTGTATTATTGCATGCATGTCTAAGTTGTTTATGCCAAAAGTCCCCTTATCATGGACCACTAATCACTTGTTGTTGCGAGTGAGCGCAAATATTGTGGATAGGCCTATCGGGATTGACGAATCCCGTTTGTGTTAATCATACAGCGGATATCACAAACGCACTATATTTGAATTCCTAGGTATACGGCATAGTACCTACTCGGGGCAAATTGTTTAATATATATATCGTACGGTGATATATATATATACAGTCAGTCGTGCGTACCATGAGCTTAGAGCAATAATAATTATCAGGATGATAATTGCGCACATTGCAATTATACTATGAACTTTATTGTCCATTACTGTATTACAAACCTATGAATTCACTCAACCTTTGTGTTGACTTTTTAGCATGTATTCTCAGGTACGAAAGGTATTAGCTGGCATGTGAAGGCGCACGGAAATCATTTTGAAGACAATGGATATATTATCATTCGAAAAACTTTACAACTCTTATATTGTACATTTTGTAAACTTGTGGGACCTCTTTGTAAACTCTGATATTTTAATCGAATGATAATTTATTTCCAAACGTCTCATTTAGAGTCGTTTTCTGTAACTTGTACTGTGAACTATGAAGTAATACCCCAGTGACACAATCTTCCGCTGCGATAATTTTGGGGGTGTTACAGATTGGTATCAGAGCTACAGTTATAGAGAACCAGGTTGCATTTAAACCTAGACTATAACTGCTCTTTACCCACTTTACTGATTGTTGTCTTCTACATTCCGTGCGCCATGCCTACTCCTCAACACAATACTATACTATTTGTATACAAACTGTTTATATGAACGATTGACTAAATATGACTGCGTATGTCTACTTGAAGGCATTACGACACAACAAGATTTCCCCTGATCATACACATTTTATTGTGATCTACGAAATTTTCTCATGACATTGTAGTAGATACAATGGTCATACTTATATCTCAGGCATCGTGAGATACACAATTGACTTAGATATATCTCAGACATCGTGAGATACACAACTTGGTTATTCATATATCTCAGACATCGTGAGATACACAACTTGGTTATTCATATATCTCAGACATTGTGAGATACACAACTTGTTTGTTCACATATCTCAGACATTCTGAGATGCACAATTTGTTTATTCATATATCTCAGGCATCGTGAGATATACAATTGACTTAGATATATCTCATACATTGAGAGACACACAATAGTCTTATCTATATCTCAGATATTGAGTGACACACAATAGTCTTATCTATTTCTCAGACATTGAGAGACACGTAATAGTCTTATCTATATCTCATACATTGAGAGACACACAATAGTCTTATCTATTTCTCAAACATTGTGAGAAAACTATTTCACAACTATGAACTCATCAACTCTTTTAAACGCTATGTTGATTTTCTCTGATTGTGTTACTCCTCGTCACCGAGGATGAGTGTGAACATTCATTCCATACTCTTGGAACACCTACGACATCTCGTGATACACCGCCTTGTAACTCATCGGTTAAGTATGAGTGTTGTGTCGGGAATTCTTAAGTAGGATGATTTGGAATATCATTATTTAAATAAATTGGGACGCCTTTTTATTTAAATAAAGAAATTGTGAATCACCGAACCATAAGTTTATATTGCTTTATTTACATTGTTTGGGACGCCTCTCTATGTAAATAATGAATTATAAATGAGTGGGCTTATTTGTATCCGATATGACATGAGTATAAACTCGAACTTGAGAATCACCAGTATTTTACCATTCAACAAAAATCTTAAGAACTCATTTGGACTCTCTGAGTTCATTCTTAAGTTAGCACTTTTGCTGTAACAAATCTTTACAATCATGAGCTACTTATTGAGTTAACAGACTTGTTACACTCGTGAACTAACGAACTTGGTTCAATCTTGAACTAACAGACAGAGTACGATATTCTACTTACTTACTTGGGTACATAAGATGCCTACTCTACTTAGGTGCGTGGACACCTGCACATAAGCTTTCTCACGAGCTCCTCCAATTTGTTGTCCTTTATTCTAGAGACACTGTTTCTTGAAATGTCCTCACTTCCACATTCCATCACCGTTTGGATCCTTGAGCAGACCAAGCTCGCACAACTTGATCCACCGGATTACGAGACATCTGGATTGTTACATCCAGTGTGAATCGATCAAACGAAGTTACGTTTCCTTGCATACCGAATGGAAGTTCTCAGATGAAATTTTTTCCCATAACTTCTCATTGGTTGAGACCATCATTGGACACACTACTGCCAACTCTTGAAAGCGACGAATATAAGTTGTGATATCAACACCACTGACTGTAAGAAAACTTCACATCCATTTCTTACACCTCATTCTGAGGGTAGTACTTCTTGATTAATAACTTCTTCAACATAATTCAAGCAATTTTGTAAGCATTCTCAATACTAATGGATTGAGCAACAACATTCCACCATGATAAAGCATCGTCCAGAAGTATGCTTGTGGCATTTTTGACTTTGCAGTTTTCAGCACAATTGCTTATTAGAAATACCGACTCTGTCCTCTCAAACCAACGACCCAAACCAACCGCTCATTTAGTGCTTTTGAAATTTCTGAGCTTGCCGCTCACAAAATCCTTGTAAAAGCAGCCTTTAACCTCTGGTATGACATTCACTTTTCCGGCGCCTTCAGCTGGCCCCGCAACATTTGGTTCTCTAGCGTTTTTAGCTTGCCTTGCAATATCTGGCCCTCCAACTAGCACTGCAACATTAGACCCTTTGGTTGTGAAGATCAGAATTCACTACAAATACCCACACCTTTTCCGAGACATCTTAACATCGGACTATTTAAGATCCTGATTAGGATTAGTCCGGTAGCTTGTACACTTGAGCTACCACCAGAACTTAGCAGCGCACACAACATTTTTTCCGTTGTGCAATCCGAAGAAGTGTCATACTGATGAGACACTTACTATTCCTCTGGAAAAGATCTAGATTAACGAAGAACATATAAAGATCATGGACCGTAAGGTCAAACGACTTAAGTGAAATCGCATTCCTATTATCAAAGTTCTTTGGAACTCTAGCAACGACTTGAATTCAACTGGGAGCGTGAAGACTAGATGAGTCGCAAGTACTCCCATCTTTTCTCAAACATACCATCAATAGCTAACACTCACTAAACATCACTAAACATGTGGACGAAGTTCTTTTACAAAAATACCCCCACCTTTTCTCAGGCACATCATCAACTCATAACACAAACTAAATCATGAGGACATGATTCCCGTAACTGGTGGAGGCTGTAACAACCCGTAAATTTTCATAAGGCAAAATGACTATTTTGCCCTTTGACTTTGACTTTTGAGTATTTGACTTTTACCGTAACGTAAAAGCAAATGTTGTAACCGGTAGTTAACCGATAAATTTTTCCAAGTTAAATAATTCACTCTACTTTGGATTATTACTCTCTGAACGTTTTTGTTCACCTCTGTCTATTTAACGAGACGATATCTCACAAAACGTAAAAATCGCACACAACGCGTGCCGGCACAACAATAAATTCAACAAGAAAATTGAATTGATTATGATTTTCTTAAAGTCATATAATATTACTTTTAATATTAATTACTTTTATAAGTAATTATGAAAGTTTAATCGTGTAAACTTTCCTCGCGACCAACACAAGACTAGGATGAGTCTATATGTTGAAAATACTCATATTTCGCCAATAGTCATATTTTATATGAACTATTGTCATTTGGTCATTTTTACTTGAGCATTTTATTTCTTACGTAATACGCGTGCTCAAACCTAAGTTATTAGGTTTTAACAACATAACGCACTCTGTTACACTATCACCCATCTAATATACTTAGTTGGAGTATATTGATAAGTATTACATTTTTATGTTAACCGGTTTTAAGTTTTGAGACTTAAGGGCATAACATTAGTAATTACCGGGACCAAACTATACCCCGTAGAAGCCATGCTTCACAATGAAGCAACTTAATATACAGTTACCACCTCATAAGCATGAGGTGGCGTGTACATGCTAAACCACAAGACCACTTGGTCTGTTAGAATTGTTCTAAGTCAAAACATTGACACGTATTGGTCATCTACTAAAATCTTATCACAAAATCTCTTACAAAACTTCATAGTGAAGAAAACTTATAGACAGAAAAGAGATATCTCTCTTGGCTCTCCTTCCCCATACGTACACATCAAAAATATACCACCATCATTATTAGTTTTTAGCTACAAAGATACACACCAAAGTTGAAGGTGTTGGTGTTCTCTACATGATCCTTGTGTTAAATTGATGATTACTTGGATGAATTAAGAGTTATACAAGGCTTGAGGGCTGAAGTTAAGTGTTCTTGGGAGTGCCTAGTACAAGATTTTCTAAAGTTATAGCAAGATTGGGTGATGGTTTGAAGACAAAGTTGGTGACTAGAAGAGTTTTAAGAGTTTGATTAGTTGTTCTTGTGATCTTGTGTTTCCATCCCAAGAATTGTAAGAATTATGTCTAGTTCTATGTTATTATTTCATTTTGGTATTTACATACCTTGTATAAGTTGTAAATGATATTAACTTGATTTGATGTTGTACATGAGGTTTGAAACACAAAAATAAACTAGAACAAGCTCTAGATAAGACTTATGAAGCTAGAATTCTGAACAGCCCCAAAGAATGATTAAACTGATCATCCCAGTAAACTTTGAGGTTAAGGAAATAAGATAATCCTGTAGAACTATGCCTTGTGGTCGTTTCGCCGGGTGGTGCACCTCATAACTCATCCCGATGAATAAACTAGAGCTAAAATGGTAAAACATGTCAAAATCTGACTAACAGAATTCATTGGACAAAACGGGACAATTCTGACTGTTTTTGGAACTCGTCGTAGTTTTAAGATACGAAGATAAGACATAAACTTAAACGTAGGAAAAAGCCTCGAGTCCTAAAGTGTTGTAGAACTCAAGATATGGCCTTTGCGGCGGGACTGCAGAGTGCTGTCCAATTTCCTGCACTTAATCACAAATTTAAAAATAGTCTTCTGATCTGATTCATAAAATCGCGATTTACACCCTTTTCTGGTCCGAACCAGCGAAAGTGTAAAACACGAAAGTTGTTCAGATAAATGTTTTGCATGAGACATCGCGGGAATTTTAGCCTGAAAGTTAAAGACAAAGGCTAGAAACTACAAAAGCTAACTGGACCTGTTTAAGACTGAAAAACAGCCATGACTAAATACTTTTGGTGGCATTTTGACCTCTTGAGGCTGAGACACACCCAAGACTAAGCCCAGGGCTGTTGCCTCAAGGCCTTCTAAGCCGAGATATAGCAACGGCTATGGTCTTGGTTGATGTCTTAAGGTTATGTATCTAGCTGCGTGACTAGTTTGGGATTTGATGACCCGAAACTTACTATTGAGACTTGATCATTTAAATGACTCATTTTCTTGACCTCGACAACTTATAAAAATTGACCATATCACATATATCATGACCACAAGGTCACAACTTTGACTTGGTCCACGAAATTGTAACAGCTAGTATGGTATCTAAATATCGTTTTGAACACTTTACACAACAAAGTTATGAAACGCCGTTATTGATTTCATCACAACGCACTTGGCCATTAAATTGGTAACATTCACAATTGACGAATGTTACACTAAATCATTTCACGACACCACACTAGTTCAACCAATACTTTGACGAAACACGACAAATGCTTTTATATAACATTTGTCTCGTCAATTACTTTCACTTATAAATGATAAGTACTACAATAGTAGGAAATTTCATAATCATAAGAGGCCTCTTCGGGGTGTCATATCGACGAGTTGTGGATTTACGAATTAAAGTGTCCTGGCTCCTCATACGTTCACTACATGACCTCTATATTTTGATAGCCCGAACGGTAGTACGATGTTAATTATAAAAGGCTAATAGCCAAACCACGCTTTAAGGATGCTTCATCTTGACACAACTAAAGACATATGTACAACATCTTAATCAAGTCAATGACTTTATATATACTTGTACACTCATATTGTACATTATATTAAGACGCGATCACTATGCTCTCGTAGGTTATCATTAAAGATCATGGTCTTGCTATACACTATCTGTTGTTATAAACCACTACTGATTACCACGGTGAGTTCATAGCCCCTACTTTTATTTAACTGTTTTATAAACTACATGGGGGAGATACATGCTACTGTTTTTATTATTATGGACAATGACTTGTAAACTGAATGCTAGCCCTGGTTGTATTATTGCATGCATGTCTAAGTTGTTTATGCCAAAAGTCCCCTTATCATGGACCACTAATCACTTGTTGTTGCGAGTGAGCGCAAATATTGTGGATAGGCCTATCGGGATTGACGAATCCCGTTTGTGTTAATCATACAGCGGATATCACAAACGCACTATATTTGAATTCCTAGGTATACGGCATAGTACCTACTCGGGGCAAATTGTTTAATATATATATCGTACGGTGATATATATATACAGTCAGTCGTGCGTACCATGAGCTTAGAGCAATAATAATTATCAGGATGATAATTGCGCACATTGCAATTATACTATGAACTTTATTGTCCATTACTGTATTACAAACCTATGAATTCACTCAACCTTTGTGTTGACTTTTTAGCATGTATTCTCAGGTACGAAAGGTATTAGCTGGCATGTGAAGGCGCACGGAAATCATTTTGAAGACAATGGATATATTATCATTCGAAAAACTTTACAACTCTTATATTGTACATTTTGTAAACTTGTGGGACCTCTTTGTAAACTCTGATATTTTAATCGAATGATAATTTATTTCCAAACGTCTCATTTAGAGTCGTTTTCTGTAACTTGTACTGTGAACTATGAAGTAATACCCCAGTGACACAATCTTCCGCTGCGATAATTTTGGGGGTGTTACAGGTAAGTGGTTAGTTAATTGTGAGGAGATATCTCACATATATCTTGACCAAATTTCAAAACCAATCCCCCTTGAAACCTTCCCCTAGGCCGGCCTCCATATGGACTCATATGGGCCTCCTATAAGTTTTCCAAGTCCAATAAACTAAGTCCATTACTTAATTATTAGAAGCCCGATAGAGTTTCCTAGTTACGTAAGGTTATTTATATATTGTAAATTCAATAAACACGACATATAAAGTGGTACCTAAGTGTATATGTGTGTGACCCCATAGGCTCACATATGTCTAGCCATATAATTATTTATTATGACACGAGCATACTCCAAAAGAAATGAGTAGTTGTGTCGGCTTCTATTACAAATACATTGGTATTTAGGTGGGTATATAAACACCGTTCTAAATACAGTCTTTTTCGGCACCACTTTTAGCAAGTGTGCCAAATAAGTATGCAGTTGGAATGGTGTTTTACATGTGGTTCCAAATGCTTGTTTTTTTGGCATAACCATAGATACGTGTATTTGGCATGGTTTTTTAGCCTTCCTAAAAAAGTTGGTCTAAAAAACCTCTTTTTTTCTTGTAGTGAATTAGTGATCAAGAGAACTAGCAAAATAAAAATGGATGGTGTGTTTTGGTGGTGTTGATGGTCGGCAACACAAGAGAGGGAAAGGGGAGAGTGAGTTGTTTTTGTGTTAAAATGAGAGTGAATAGTTATGTGTCTATTATATACCAAGGCTACATGCAAACATGGTTAGAAAAGTGTGCAAAGAGGAAGCCTCGCCAAGACAAGTGTCTTGGTGAGTGGCCGACCAAGTGGGAGAGTGGTGGGGGGGGGGGGGGGGTTGGTGTTTGAATTTTTGTGTAGTTTTATGTTTAGAGAAGTATATATTTCATGCCAAGATGCAAAGGTGGTTCGGGTTTACTCTAAAAAGGAAAAACGTGCAAGGTTTACATAAAAATGAAAAAGTAAAAGTATAACATATAAAATATATATGTAAGATAATTAAAATGAATAAAACATGTAGACTAAACGTAGTCTAGGTTCAATTCAAGTTTAATGTACGTGTAACAACATACGCGGGTTAACCTATCCGATTACGTGTAAAAGTTAATTTTCGCGAAATTAAAATAAATAGTAATAGCACGAGGTTAAATGATAACCTCAAAAGTACGGGTTGTGACACTGGCCGACAGAGCATATCTCTTATTCCTCTGAAGTTTAGGCGGGACTTTTCATAAATACATTTGAGCGGGATAAAGTGAATTTTAGTGAAAAGTCAAACATATACGAGTTAGTGATAAACAGTGAACAGTTGACAGAACTGTTCACAAAAGCAAGGAAGTAGCGTTTCCCAATATAGATGTATTAAATGGAAGATGTATTTTGTTGTGCTTCTTCAATTAGATTTTTGACACACACCTACCTAACCCCACTAGCAACAACCTTGTACTTAGTATAAACGAGGTGGATCACCCACGCGTTGCTGCGGGGTGATTTCCTAAAGAAGGTTTCAGTAAGTGTTGCAAAATAGAAATGGCAGGAACAATATTTAAAGATTGCAAGATTGTCATGTCGTTGTGCATACATAAGCTTCATGTGCATTTAATGCAACAATGGTATACAAAAATAAGGTAAACCTGCGCTTCGCGGCGGTAAGTTTGAATACAAAGTTTTTCATTTTTTGGTTTGCTAATGTGTTGTGCTAATATTGCTTAGGTATTTGTGTTTCTCGAATATGAACATCCTCCAAAGATGGTTTCTTTCATACAAAAAATAAATCGTTCTTGCCCTCCTTGATGGTTTATCATTTGCAAAACATCCATGGTTCCTTTCAGACCCACCACCGTCATAATCTGCATGACCACAAGAAAAGACCAATTAGATTTTTGAAACATTATTTTATCAACAGAGGTCAAACCTATGCAAGGGGATACGTAGTAATAACATGTATAGAATTATATCTAATGTAGTAATCAAATTTGCAAATCAAAAGAAAATTTGAATTCACAACATGGAACAAAATGCTATAAAGTCAAATGAATAGTAGACTCATTTAGATGTGAGCTCAGAAATAATTACAGGGGGGCTCTCCACCTGCTACTGGTAGAAGACTGAGCATGTATATAGCTAACCATACATTAAGAAAATAGCTAATATGAGATTTGTTGATACAATATAGCTAATCTGACACCTGATGAAGAGAAGAGTCCAAACTTGATCAACAACTTTGTTACAGCTATTGTTGCTCCATACACATGATTCTCTTATGGTTCTATACGCCTCATCTGATATCACAGCATAACTCCAACCATAGTCAATCTGACCTTGCAAGTCCCCAGCGTCGCTTGTTACAGGGTTACCTAGCTGCATTTGAAGCATAAATTAGTAGCTTAATTATAGTCACACAGCGAAGCTAAATGACATTATTAAGGAATATTTTTGTTTACCTACGTAGTTATTTGTAAACTTTCTTTGACTCACTGGTGCGCTTCCATCATTTTGTCCATCTCAGCTTCACCCATTTCTTCATACTTCGGTAAAAAATGGAATTTTGGCAGTCTTTGGTTCGGGTATGACTTAAGGAATTGGGCCTGGGATGGCGAAGTCTGCATCAAAAAACACTACAAAAGCAAACGAAGCATAAGTAAGTTTTAAATAAGGCAATTAAACAGGAAATACAATATCTATCATAGGATGCAATGCCTCATTTCAAGGTGTTGGGAGTATGATGCAATAACCGAATCACTAAGTACAGAGCAAAATAGTTAACAAAAAATAAATAAATAAATAAAAATAAAAAACCCTCATATATCATTGATCATTAAATCATTCAAAAATACTACTAACCTTGTGACATCAACTTTCTGTTCAGAGTGAAATTCGACAGCAGTGGCTTCAAAACCATCGATCTCACCCCTAGAACTTATCATCGGATATCCTTCAATCATCACGATATAAACCTATGATCCTGCAATATTTTACAGAAACTACCATAAGCAGCAATTTTAGAAGCTTCTGTGTTTCTATGATAATTCTGTTGATTTTCAATATGTATTACAGAATGTGCATCTTAACCTGTTTATTGTTAACGCAAACACATGTTATAGGTTATGAAGATTAACCTTATGCCTGGAAGCTTTTCAATTTCTTTGGCATACTTCAAATAACCTCATGATCTAGAAAAATAAGCCAATCCAAACACCCTCTTTAAAAAAAAAAAGAAGTTCATATACATTTTTTAGAATCTTCGAAGGCCCCACTTGATGTCCTCATGCTGGATTTTGGGTTTCCTTTGTTACATCCATTATTAATGAATCTGCAGAAATGAAATCATAAGTCAAATTTAATGAAAGTTCAGCAAAAATAAATACAGATATACATAACTCGCCCGACCCACCCGTGAACCACTGCAACAAAAAAGAATTGTAACACTTAATGCATTCAACCTCTACCCATTTTGACCCGCTACCCAACCCGCCCACTTTACTACCTATCACGAATTTTTTTGCCTCAAATGAGCTTGATTATGAGTTGTTAGTCTGATGTTCATCATTATCAAACAACTCAGAAGCCTGTTAACCAAAAAGACCCAAACATCCCTCTAAAACTTAGGTTTTGAGTAGCTCTAAAACCCCATAAACTACTCAATCACCCTTTCAGAGATAATCTAGCACTTATACTGCTAGTAAGATTTTTCTAACTGAAGTTAGCTACTAAAACATAAGCATACGCAAACTAAAATCAATTAGTAACATATTTAATCGACATACAATCAATTAGATAAAAAGTACTTTCTCGGTGAACTTAGACAACGAACCACAAAGCAATAACTTAGCAGGAAGCAAACCTACAAACTTCGCCTCAAGCCATCCCTCAACAACCTATCCTCACACTAACCTTAAACAACATCACCAGCCAATATCTCAACTGCCACAATCCCAATCTTCACCTACCTCTCACTCTCACTCCTACTCTCTACAACAGAAACCAAATAATTACTACACCCCCAACACCCATCCTCTTCCCCACACGCTTCCAAAGTTGCTTTCGTATACAGTGCAGAACAGAAAGGCCCTAGTACAAATTTATCCATTTTGCAGACATTATCATGTTACCCATTTTGGCAGCTCAACCTCAAGATATTGAGAAATAACAAAGAAAGCTTACCACTAAATTCTTTAAACTGATGTTTACATCTTTTGGTTGCTAATGTAGAGCAATTCTTAGTTCTTGCAATTCCTGAAGCATATAGACATGCTCCAGATTAGCATATAGGGTCATTAAAATCAAGCAATATAGTGTGAAGATATTTTAAAGGCACTTACATATCAAAACTGGTCCACTTCCACATCCAGAGTTTTGTTTAGGTTTGAGAAATACCTTTCGCCCCAAGAAATCTTGGTTTTCAAGGTTCAAGGTCTTTGTTAATCCATTTTTGATTTGCTTAAAACTCCTTTGCTATCCTCGCTTCCTCACTATTTCCGACAAACATAAAAGTAATCGTATAACAACAATAACTATACAATATATAAATAAAGTGATGTTAATTATTAACTATACAATATATAAATAAAGTGATGTTAATTGTTAACACATTTAAGTTTTTACTTTCAAATTGTATGATGTTCTGAAAAGCTTAATGTTTCAAGTGCAACTTTTAAAAGTGAAAATGACACTCACGTTCTGGTGGTTGTTCATGACCATTCGAGAATACGTACGTCACAATCACATCAGGACAAATACACAAAGGTGCTTACTTTTGGAACACGTTCAATCCTGTTAAGAACTTTGCAAAGAATGATCCCACTTCTTATCCCCATCCTAAAATTCTGTTCTGGGACCACATCAAAGGCCATTGCGAGCAACAAAAACTAGACGATCGATATCTCTTGCATCGCCTTCAGCTACATCAGCCATGATTTCTCCCATCCTTAGACCCAAGCCTTTGAAATTTCTTCCCTGAAACCAAAATATATTCTCATAAGCTTATTGTTTTGGTTACTGTGTGTAGGTGTTAACTACAAAAGTTTTTCGAGTTTTCAATTGCTGATGTAATGTGGTTATAAATTTTGAGTATTATAGTTACCTCTTTATTTGTCACCCTCCATGAGACGATCGCAATGACGATTGGGTTTTCCAATACATTTGTATCCAGGTACGTTGAATCCAGTTGCCGTTCCATTCAAGATTTTGATATCACTGTCAAACATACAAACGTGAAGTTAAAAGTACTGTCTGTGTACGCTAGTTCTAAAGTAAGTGATTTCCATGACATTTCTTGATATAATTGGGTTGCTGATTCATTGCACACATCCACTGTAAATAAAACTCATACAATCTCTGAGCATGAATCAATTTTTAAAATTAGCATAAGTTATCGACCATTTGATATGCACAACAAAATGTGTATTACTTCCCATATAACAACAAAACTGTTTCCAGCTCTTCTATACATAACAATTCGCATACATGAAATAACATACCAAGACTCCGTCAAAATATTAAACAATTGACAAAACTGATAAGAGAATTATAAAAACAAATGCTTGAGTAATATTACATCTCAAAAAGATGGCAAAGGTATAAGTTTTCTGAAAACCCATATACAAAGCTAAAGATATAAAACGAATCAAGCATTTTTAGGAAATAACATTTTAAAAAGGTGTTAATATAGATATGAATGTGTAATGTTACCTGGTTTGTAAGCTCCTCTGTCTCCTCCTTCGTTTCCTCCTCCGCCTCGTCTTTGTCTAAAATGAAGATCGGAAAAAATGTAAAATCAAGTTAACAAATAAGTAACTTGATATATGTTTGCTAATACAATATGGTGGTGTGATAAGTAGGTATATTCAAGAAATAACCTGATGATGTGGATCACCACTTGCGGGTCGAAGAGAATCTGCTTGCAAGTAGTAACTTCGAGCTGCTGCGCAGGACAAATCACATACAGTCAAAGAGGGAAAAAACCATTATGAAATTTCGGAAAGGAAATCACAGAAAGTCACATAATATATTCTATTCTTTAAAGTACATATTTTCTTACCTTTCTGGTAACATTTTCGGCCCAAAACAATGTATAACTAAAGCGTGAAAAAAAAACTACCCACACATACATATATAAACAACGTACAACACTAAAAGTTATTATTAACAAAAATATGTAAGCAGAAAAATGTGTCATATACGCATACATAAACTCGTACCTGCATATAGAGAATTCGATGAGGGCGAAGGCCTGGATTATGAAAATATAAATACTTGTTCCTTATCTGGAATGGACACCCATAGCAAGGGTACTCAAATGACTTGGTCAGCCTCTCACGAAAGATTACATTCTTGGGCGATGTCAGCTGTAACAATGATCAAATAATCAGTTATGGTAAAAGAACACATGTTCGCAAATAGTCACATGCAAGGAATGTTATAAATGCTAATCGTTAGATCCGGCAGTCCCAACATTTGGCGCGGTCTTCCAAACGTTCATGTCCCTGTGAAGAGTCTTCCAAATGTTATAAATGCTAACCATTCGAGCTGAAATTTAAAAGAATCCCATTTAAGTTTAAAGGTCTATATGAAATAAATATATAATTCTCATAATATAAAGAGTAAAACATAGGGAAGTTGCCTTCATAATTGTGATCGTCGATATTCTTCCAATGTTTGTTTTGGGGAATTGGCAACGAAGCCAACAGTGATCTCCAAATTTTGGTTTCATCCATATCCTGTTATTATAGAACTTTTTGGTTAGCTTGTTTGACCCGTTAGAGAAAAAATAATGTGGATGGTTGAACTTGCACATATTTTAAACATCTATTAACACTAAACATTGTTGGTATATAAGCAGTATTGGCACATAATGAGTGGTAAAAATATTTATGCAGGTTAGCCTGAAACTTGTCCTGGTTTTCTAAACCTTTAATAAACAATGACTTCATCAATATAGTTATCTTAAAAATAACTATAAACAGTAAATGATATTGGAAATATTAAGCATTTAAAAGACATGGGTTGTTTTACTGGTTTATTTTATCCAATGTATAGGCTAAAGTTTAATGACACAACAACATTTTATCGAATAAAAATCACTCGAAGGTTAAACTATGACTTATTTTTCACTATCCATTCAATCTTCCATTGAGTCAATAAACGATGACCCACATTCAAACTAAACTCAACTAAATCCCTACAAAACCATTTTCCTGATGGTACTATGAGGCTGAAAAAATCAACATAAACCAAGGCACACTTGTCCTATGTATGTTAGCTCAATGTGCTACCTAATTTAACTTTGATGAACTTACGATAGTAATAGTAATTCAAATCATAAAAATACAATCAAAAAACAGTAGGGTCATGTTGGGTTCGCCCAGAACGTTTGTCTAAATCCTATTTAAACAAAATTAATGTGATTTCAGTGTGCTATCGGTGCAGGCTAAGCTCACAATATATGCTCATATAGGAAAGGTGGTAAGTACCAGAATGTTCAGGTCCATTTGATTTTATGGCTTTAATTCCATAAGCTTAGCATGATAACCTCATATACTGCAAGAAAAGGGCTTATTAGTTCTTTCAAAATCAAATAACTGGAAAAGCCTATAAGGCCGAAAAATACCAAAGAACATAGATAACAACAACGGTAAGGAAAAAAAACATATCATAATTTTTCAATTCTGCACCTACTTCATCTCCGAAACACCAATCAAACAAAATGCATATCATAATTTTTCGCAAAAACGGAAAGGGGAAAAAAACATGATAACCGATATGAACCCCCAAATTAGCAAAACCCTAATTTCATATAAAGATTAAAATTAAAATAAAACAAATATCTAAATTAAATCACGAACTAACCAAAAGGGGTCGGCGAAGTTTGGGGTGTGTGTGTGATAATTGATCTTGAGTCTCGATTTTAAACCTCAAAATAAACGATCTCACCATCGCTTGAATAACTATATCATTTTTCTTTTCCCAGATGGCTGTATCATTTTTTTTTCTTTTTCTTTTGATTTGAGTTAGATTTGAGAAAGAAGAATGTTTGAATGATTTGAGTTAGATGGCTATATCATTTGTGTTTATGTGTTTTGTGGGTTGTGGAGAATGAATGAGGGTTTCTGGAAGAACCGGGAACATGTTTGTGGTGGAAAACACCTCTTTTGATTAAAATAATTGGTTATTGTACATTTTACTGTTCATCCCCTCACATACCACTGTAGCAAGTGCTACAGTAGTTTTGGGGAAGCAATTCCTGATAAATGTAGGTTTTTATAATAGGAATGTTAGTCGTGACTTGTTTGTAAAAGGTTATGGCTTCAAATTCTAATTGTTGAATTTATTGAAGTGCTTTTACTCCCTACTGAACTTACAGAAAATCTCTTAGAGATTTGTTAGTTCACTTGCAAACTTAGTAATCTACGTTTGCATGCTTAGAGAGCTGATTATACATTGTCATTCAATTAAGTGTTTCCACACAACACTTTATAATTTTTTGATTCTTATCAATAAAAGAATTATACGTTGAAAAGTTACTTTAAGTGTTGTTACTTAATTTGTTTTAACATGTGTTTTATTAAAAGGACGTATTTAGGACAAACAACCTTTGCATTATTTGCTTTGAAAAAATTGTCAGATTTTTATAAAGAACAGGTTTTAGTTTTTACGGTAAGTTTTATCAAAAAATTCTAAAATGTCTATATGTTGGTTCTCGAAGTACTCTTATGAGTGAATAATATTTTTCGAACAATTAATTTAGTATGCATTTTGAAACTCTATTGATTTAGTAGTATATTTACATTGAAAATGAGAGTACATTTTGTGTTATATAGGTTTGTATAATAAGCTTAATAACTTTTATTTTTCATTTAAGGGGTGTTTTAATAATGTAATTGATTGTACGTTGACCGGTAAAATTTTTAGATTTGTCATAATAAGTAAGTGTGTTGTCTTAATATTTTAGGGCATGTTTGGTTTATACCTTTTGGAATGAGGGAATTGTTTCATTTCAAGATTTAATTGTTTGGTTCAAGCTTTTGGGAATTAATGGGGGCCCAAGAATGATTGATTGATACCTAGCATATATGGTATCTTTTATAAATAAGGGGGCGTTTGATATGCTGCCATGAATGACAATAGGTATGAGTTTGATAGTAGTGGTGGATCCCTTACCTATGAAAGATCCATACCTTGGTCCCTTGATGTATATGGAGTATGGATTATATATATAATTTATTACCATAGTGGTGGGCCTCCTCATCTTAAACAAACACCTTTAATCACTTTTATAGTCATTGTTTCATTCCCATAGTGGGATACCAAACACACCCTAAAAACATATAACGGGTCCCACATTTATATCTTCACTCATAATATATACATAAATTAATTATTAAAAATTAAAACTACCTCACTTTCTCTTTAATAAATTATTTATCAACTATTAAAATAAACTTTTTAATAAAATATTAATTTTTTTTCTATTACCTCATTTTTTTTCATTCTAAACCGAATGCAAATCCGATTCTAAATCCTTTTACAAACCAAACGGGCCCTTAAGTCTTTTATTTTGGGAAAGTCCCAAATGCTTTACAATGTAGTATATATACGAAGGCACGACCTCACACATTTTCTACATATAACAACGAACCATATTGTTTCAAGGTCATTATGTGCTACTAAATACACATAATATCTATAACATGATATAAAAGATCAACCTAAACCTTATGTCAATTAAACAAAGTCAAACCATTTGTACAACAAAAATCTGTACAAACTATTAATCGAACACATAATGAAAAAATTATGTAACTCGTGCGTGCACATGTATTATAACTACTAAGTATTAAAACCTTAATATAAGTTTACAAAAAAATCTTTAAAATATTACACAATCATGAGTTTACGAATTATCACAATATTTAACTTTAAAACGAAATTATTAAAATATTATTATCTGTCATACTATTTGTTCAAACTCGGGTTAAGTCCACGGATAACTCATGAGCTTACCAAAATTTTCAATTACAGGATACACTATATAAAATACCATTATCACCATCCAAACTTTTATAAATTTTCACATATGGGTAATATACTTTTATTTCGGTCTCTCGTATGATTAACATACTTTTATTTTGGTCCCTCATATGAGTAATATACTTAAAAAAAAATCCCATATCGGAGTAAAAAAAATTTGGATGGTGATAATGATATTTTATGAAGTTCGTAACGTATAATTGGAAATTTTGATAAGTTAACGGGCTATTCGTGAGACTGTCTAAATGCACGAGTTTCTAAAGCTTAGGGCATCTACTATGATAAACCTTTTAAAAAGTTTATAAAATTGCCACCTCATGAAATGTCATTAATTTACAAACCTTTTCATACTATAAACATATTCCCACTATAGATAAAACTTCTAATAGGTTTGTAAAATTGTCAATTCATATAATGCATTAACTAGGTCTCTACCCGTCCGATGGACGGTTTTCTCAATAACTGGTCAAAATAATAAAACGATATACTGAGTATCAAGATTCAATTACTATAGCAGAATGCACACACTTTGTGACGGTTATATTAAAGGAATTTAAAAGAAGAATGTGATGTTTTTGCTGTGCTTTAAGAAATCATATATGTTAGAGTACCCTAAATAAAAAGCAACAAACCAATGTTTCAATTAAAGTACCCCTAATGAAAAACATCAAATATCCAAACCGATGACACAAACAAAATGTTGAAGATGATACAATAAGTCCAGCGACAACGAAAGAACGATACGAAAACATAAATAAATAATATATTTGAGAACTCTTCGTGTAGTTCCAGTAGCTACTTGACTTCATGCTCCATCTCCTTTCCCTAAACATATTATTTAAAAGAAGTTGTTATGTTGGGTTGCTATATTTATGAAACAAATGAATTGCATGTTATTTAAATGAAAAGACTCACCGACTGATGGAACTATTTCATTGAAAACATTCAATAGAACATGATCATCAGAAACACAAGAAACAACACTAACAAGTAAAGAACATGATCATCAGAAACACAAGAAACAACACTAACATCATAAGTAAATGTGTTGCGAGTATTCTTTGGTAGTCTAAATAACAACCGTTTCCCAATCATTTCATATAACTCAAGCGGGGTCGTGTCTTTATTATCGATAATATATCACACAAACTAAGAGCAGATTTACCAATGATATTGGTAACATCACGATCAAAAAGCATCAAAGAAGTAGATGTTTCAGTTTGATTGTCAACTGAAACTGATTTGGAGTGTTCTTAAGTCTTGCTTGTTCCAATTTGTTTCGAAACATACTTTTATACGTATTATAGATTGGTTCCAATGCTCAAATAGAATACTTATACAGAACATGAACCTTCACAAACTACCTTCTGCACACTTCTTTGACCTCCAAAAAAGACTAATAACATTAAACAACCTTACAATTAAACACTTTTAGAAATTACATTCCTTTTCTTTCTTCATAACATGAAAATTCAAAATGTCTGCAGCATCAAGAGATTGCTTATGATTGCTCAACCATTTTTGTATCTCTGCTGCAAATAAATCAACCGCAGCTTCTTCATCTTTTTTTGTCACACTGAAATAATGACAGCATATATAACTAACATTTACACTAAGGTATCGAGTTCTAACTAATTGTGAATAGATCATATGAAGAAATAATGCCAGCATAGAGATGTTACTTACATACTAATGCGGGAGCCGCCATCGCAATCTTCCCATCATCCTCATCGGCACCTTTTAATTCCCCATAATACCGTCTAATCCTGTGTTAATACTGCCATTTTGTCTTTCCGTCTAACTCTACATTTTCTTGTTCAGGCATATCATTTGATGTGTTGCGCACCTTAGTATCAAAGGAAGATATTACTTCAGCTAATACACCACCGTAAGCAGTTCCAGTTTACGCTATTAATAATTACACATCAAGTACATATTTCATTGCATTAAGATAAAAACTAAAGATCTCAACACCAAGATTTTCAATTTATCAACAAAATAGTTAACTAATGGAGGGCATAGCATAATGATAAAGCTAACCAAAAGTGGCAAAATAGAAGCAAAGAGTTAAAATGAACTGTGTAAAAAAGCTTTTGACCCAGAACACTTATGCACGTTATTTCATATTTTTAGATAATGATGTGTCAAGTACCATTACATGAAATATATTACTTCAACAATAGCATAAATATATGAAAAAAAAACTGTAGTAAAACCTTTGCTGAATTAACAAACTCTAGACAACTTATTGCAGCCCATTCCACATATTTCCTGTTTTATCTAAATTTAATTTAGCCATTTAACTCGTTTCCTTTTTAGCTAATTATTACCCGTTTCATACTTCTAGGTCCATTAAAACTATATTGATTCAACATTATTTTTGTATATAAACTTTAAAGTCTTAACAGAAGATTTTTAGCTGATTTTTGTTGCAGATTCCGACCCAGCGAAGTTACAACATGAAGATGAGCACTTGATTCTGTTTGAAAATAGTAGCAAATAAGCACAGCCAATTAACAAATTCTTTTACACATAACATTAATCGAGCAAAGAATTCCTTCCAGCTTATATAACGGATCACCAAGAAGCAAAAGTAACATTATTATAGCCTAGTAATCTCATAATCATAATATCTTTACCCAAACGCTAAGCACTAAATTACTATCGCACATACAAATACTTCTCGACATTTGATCAAATTAGCTACTTAAACATAAGCATGCCCAAACCAAAATCAATTAGTAACATATTTAATCAACATAAAATCAATCAGATGAAAAGTACCTTCTCGGTCAACTAAAGTACCTTCTCGGTCAACTTAGACAACGAATCACCAAGCAACAACTCAGTAGGACACAAACCCAAAACTTCGCCTCAAGCCCATTCCTCAACAACCCATCCTCAAACTCACCATAAACAACATCACCACTCGATATCTCAACCGCCACAATCTCAATCTTCACCTGACCCTCACCTTTACTCCCACTCTCCACAACGGAAACCAAATAATTACTACACCCCCACACCCATCCTCCTCCCCACCCACATCCCCACACGCTTCCAAGTCGCTTTCGTATAAAGCGCAGAAGGAGTGACAAAGTTTTAGGGTGTCCAGGTGTTTTGCTTTCCCACTGCCCAAAGCTTTATTAAGTCTTCGTCCGGAGATGAAACTCCAATTGAGTACGACAGGATAAAAAAAAGCATAAAGGTCCTAGTATATATTTACCCATTTTGCCAACAATTATCCTGTTACTCATTTTGGCACCTCAAGATAGCGAGAAATAACAAAGAAAGCTTACCCCCAAATTATTTAAACTGGCGTTTACGTCTTCTTGTTGTTGCTATAGAGTAGTTCTTGGTTCTTGAAATTCCTAGAATATACACATGATCCACATTAGCACATTATAGTGTGAAGGTATTTGAAAGGTACTTACATATCGAAGCTGGTCCACCTCCACATTCAGAGTTTTGTTTAGGTTTGAAAATTCCTTTTCACCTCAAGTTGTCTTGCTTTTCAAGCTCTTTGTTAATTATTTTCTGATTTGCTTCAACCTCCTTTGCTATCCTTGCTTCTTCACTATGCCCGACAAACATAAAAGTAAGCATATAACAACGATAACTATAAAAGTATATAAATAAAGTGATGCTGATTGGTGATACATTTAATTTTTACTTTCACATATCATCCTCCTATTTTCTCAAAAAGTGTCATTTTTTTATTAAACTTTGCTAGACAGTCGTCATCGAAAACTCTACAAAATGGAAAACCTTATCCAGGATTGGTAGAAAAAGAAACTTGCCGTGTATTTTGCCGTGAACAACCATGCCAAACCTTGAAATCCACCTTGCTTGCACCATCGTTTCCAACAGCTGCAGCGTGAATCAATAAAGAACCAACCAGACATCCTTCCTTCACCTTCGGCTTGAACACCGACTAATCTTACATGCTCGGTTTCCATACCAACGTTGTTTAGAGAATTAATACGCAGGCCCACTTTCAGATACAAAAAACGGGTCATAAACCTTAAATGTCCTCCAATATCTAAAACCCGCTTTGTTAAACGTTGTTTCTCAAATATCAGTTTTTGATCAATAGATGATGCCGAGCAACCATCTGCATCAAAGCAATTCATAAAAAAGGTAGCAACTTTCAGTTATAAAAATCAGTTACATTAATATGCAACAAACCAAATATAACGTATACGGAAAAAGAATCATGGGGCTTGTGGTCTAGTGGTAAAGGCTTAAGTTGTTAAGCGAGCCCAAGTGAGAGTAGTACCGGTTTGGGTGACCGACCGAGAAGTCTTCACTTGGGAACCACAAGCTATAATGATATCAGGCGAATCGGGAATATGAGTGGGGTTATCCCCTAGGGAGAGGCTCGCGGTTGGTATCTCTGCTCGAGGATGTGACACAAACTCGAGCCAACAACTAACAACTAATATCTAACAACTAACTCGCCGTTCAAAAAAAAAAATGCAAAATACAACTGACCTTGAACTTAAATGCAACTTCATCCCACATCACCAATATTGAAGCCACGGCTGCTTACACAACCCTCTTCCTTCATGCAAACTACTATGACTAACCTCATCACTTCCTAAACCATTGAAAAAAGCATCTTCAAGCACCTTGTTTCTCAGAAGTAAACCACCCATTAAAGCCCCCACTTCAGCCCTAATTCTAGCACCCAAGTCCCTTTTCAGCCCGCGGTTTAGCACTTACACACCCCGATTTCAGCCCCCAAACCCACCCATTTCAGCCTACAAACCCACACCCATTTGAGCCCCCAAAGTCACCCATTTCAGCCTCCAAACCTACCCATTTCATCCTATAAACCCGCACGTTTCAACCCCCATTTGAGCAACCAAACGCACCAAATTTCAGCCCCTGTTTCACCACGATTCACGACACCTATATAAAATGCTTATATAAGTAGATAGATCTGAAAATACTCACTAAATCATTTAAGCTATAGACATGCACATACACACAATCAAAAGGGCGTGAATACGAACCAACAAACGGTAACACCGAAGCGCTTCTTCACTGTCAACTTTAATCGCCTTAATCGTACAGTTATGATGCTATAAGGATGTCAATGTCTTAAGCTACGATGTTAGCATCATCAAATTCTAGGAAGATATCTTAATCACATATGTTGTGTTATAACAATAAACAAAAAATAAAAACAATAAGATTCATTTGCAAATAGGCGATAGTTGTATTTGATGCTCATTAAATAAATGTTACATTAGTATCGTATATTATTAGATAAAGATGACTATATGTATTCTGATGCATCTTCTCTTTTTAATCTTTAATATCGTTATCTAGTACTAATACGCAAAATGGCGCTGCCAGCATAAGATAACAGAAAACTAATACAAACCTTTAAAGATCAAAAAGCAGCACCACACAAGAGGAATTTAACTGTTGAAAAGAAAACATAGATGCTACATCACCTTAATCAGGTGGTCAACATCATTGTCTATATCAAACAGGCAACATTTTAATTATGTTGGCATAAGTAGGCAAGCTAGTTTCTTATTGAGTCATATTAGTTAATCAATGAATCCAATCTTACATTATATGACTCTCTTCAACTTTCAACTCTTGTTTTAACTTCACAAAACAGATAATGGTACATGTCGTATTATCTACCAATATTGCATAAAGTATAATATAGATAGACCATTAACATCAAATAACACAATCCTTCCTATTCATGGGGTGTCTTTGAATTCTAACAAAAAAGAAAAATTGACTTGACATAAAATTATTGAAAGATGAGTGATCATTTATAATTCCTGACTTAAAACGATAATTAAAGACCCTAAATCATTTGTGAACATACTTTTACAAAAGAAATTCATATACTAAAATACTAAATCGCTAACATCCCACAACAATAAGAAAGTTTGAACTTTTTCTATATTTCAATTAGACATTTCATCAAACACTTGATTTGTATAAACAAAAAAGAAATTAATGTAATCTAAAAAATCAACCACAAAAGTACTATATTTGTTATACTAAAGTTATTTGATTTACTTTGCATAACAATTACATGATGCTCAAGAAACTTAATTCCTATAAAAGCTAAAAAAAAAAGTAACAATGTTTAATGTAATATGAATCTTTTTTGGTTTACAGAAAGAACACTCTATAGGCAGGCCATAGATTCTGAAATTATATCCACTCATCCATGGAAACTCCAACATTTAAAACATATAATGACTTCTTAATGCGGGTGATTGTAACAGCAAAAATTTAGACATGGCTTACATGATTGTGAAGTAGTGAAGGTTTCACAAAAGTGAAAGCTAATAATTTGATAATGGTTCGTGGAAGTCGTGAAGGTTTACACAAAGGTGAAAGCTAATAGCTCATCTAAATATTGAAGTTCTAGTGAGCAGCATTACTTACCGGTAACCATTATGAGGGAGAGGAGCTGCATTTTGACGAAATAGGAGCTGCATTTTTAACGCAGATGTAACACCAAAAACTTTTAAGGTAGGTCTCGCCACCAACTCAGATCTCATCACTCCCATTGATACCACTCCAACATCATTTTTTTGGGTCCTATACGCCACCCCTATACCTACATAACAAAGGCATACAATAAGCAGGCATTTGGGATTACTTGTTAAAACAGGTTTTGCTTTTAACAAAAATAAAGATAACTTATAAGGTGGCGTTTGGGATTGCTTACAAAATGCCTTATGCTTAAAAAAGACATTCATTATAAAAAGCTACAAAATATTAGGTAGATACATAGGTAGATATATGAGTTGCTAAGTATGAATCCATCAAACTTAAGTTTAGCAATTCATCGTTCTGCTAATCTTCTAGCAAACTGAGGAATAAAATGGTTTCAGTTGGTGACAAATAGAAAAAATCAAAATTACTAAAACTCACCTACACGTCTTTAGTCCCACCCAGAGATTTAATAATACAAATGGACCTGCAAGAAAAAACCATCCGAATTCAGCAAAATCTCAAAATTACATAATCATTAAATAGCCACAACCATATCTGAACAATCAACACTTCATCAAATGCCAAACACAAATCAATTTCGTAAATTAAAACCCTATATGACAAAAATTACAACTCACAACAATACACCTTATATAAAATGACAAAAATAAAAAAAGAAAGATAAACTATTATTACCATGGCTTCAATGTTTACTAATTGACAGATTACACTATAGACATCAGTCTACTAAAAAAGCTCCATCAATATGCCATCTGAAAGAATTGATCGGTTTTTGTCTCCATATAAAGATGACATAGCTTATCAAAAATGGTTTTGAAAAAATTTAGAACTTCCGATTTCAGTATTTAGGATCGTGGGGAGGAAATGAATGAATTTTGGTTTAGGAACATTGGAGAACAATTCATGGAAAAATCGACATGTTGAAGTAAGCTACATGCATAGATTAGTGTTTGTACACGTACTGCTTTATTTTCCTGTTTTAATGAAGATATAGATTTAGTGGGCTACCTAATATCTCAGTATCCTATCCTCCTTTGATACTTTTATCTTAGCTTTGGTGATCTCCAAGGCATCAAGTCATGTCTTTGACAGAATTTGGTCCTAAATCATCTTTGGGTCGAACTTAACTGAAACAATAGAGTGATTTGGAGAAATGTTACCTTTGCTTCACCAAAGACTTTCTCCATCGCATAATAAGCAACAGCTTATGATTCCTGCATTGAGAAAAACAATTAGTACGCAGCCGTCATAAAGCATATGAAAAGTTCAACTAATCCCGTTTAATAGACTCTAATATGGAACAGGGTGTAGCCATGAGCCCATGATCACGCTGTTAAAATCATATTCACGTGTAACATACAACCATAAAGGGCAATATCAAACTTACGTGAAAGTTACCAATAAAATGCAGCAGGACGTCACCAAGATACTTCATTAATGTATGTTCAGTAGTTGATATATACGAACCTTCCAAAGGTCGATAAGGTATTTTAAATTTCCAACAAAGGTCTAAGGGTCACCAATATAACTGCAAAAACATAGGAGTTTTTGTTAATGGATTAATAATTATGCATGAAAGCAGCTTGAGATTTTAAACCATATACAGATTATGAAGTAATAAGATCGTAGTAAACCACCACCCTATAACTCCACTAATATGAGCTAACTTTGGTAGTGATTTATGCTAAACAACTTCAAATGAAAGGAAAAGAAAATTAGCAATTCCAAAAGCCAAGTTTTATGCTAGTACAAACACAGCCAGTTTATTCTTTGTTCGCAGAATTAATTTAAGGTATAATTACTTTGCATCAGGAAGAATCGAATTGAAAAAAAAAATAATAATAATCACATACTTGAGCCCAACCAAAAACCATCTACAGTTTTTAATTATGATTTCATCAATTGCAATAGGTTACTAAATTCGTGAGCATTTCATCAAACACGTGATATGCAAAGATTCACGTTGGACATTAGTTTGAATTCAATTAAACAAACTAATAACACAGATCAGTTGTACATTCAATTTTGTAAAAAGCCCTTTATAGAATTTCAACATACCTGAAACAACCTTGAAAGGCTTCCTGGGCACTCTTAGTGATTCGGTATAACTTATGTGAAAGGAATAGACTATACTCCACGTCTTAGGATATCGATTAAACGCAGCCACTTTATCTTGGAACACTTTTATTTAATCCATTTCATGGGTGAAGCAAATATAATAGAAGGTTGCAGGGAGTAGTTGAGGCAGTTTTGAGAGGAGACAGTTTTCAAAAGGTTCAGTTACTTTTTGAAACAAAATTACCACGTCCATAGTACACTGCTTCCCGAAAATCACTTCCAATTTGACACGTCACATAGTGCTGACGTGTTTAGTCTAAAATTATGCCACGTATTGATTTAGTATCCTGATTTAGTGATATTATAGATTTATAAACCTCTTTAAAATCCTAGACCTTTTCATGCCAACTAAACTTAAAATGGTTTTCCACTATGGTATAAAAAAATTTGAACCTCTTCATAATTTCTTGAACCTATTCTTAAACTACCATAGTGGATGCTCTTATACATGTAAAGAAAATTAGAAAAAGCATAACGGACGTCAACACGTTTTAGACATTTCTACATTTGTATTCAACCTTTTCTTCAATCTGTTGGCTCATATTCCAAAACAAATTGCTTTTAATTTAGTTAAAGTGCCATTTTTGCTTCACTACTCAACAACAACCTCCCCATTATTTAATTCCATCTCATTTAACCAAAAACTTATATAAAAATCTCAGCCTGCATATTCACTCACCGACGATGCCACGTCATCACATCACCACCACCAACAAGAAGATCTACTCCTACTACTAGTATTGCCATTCACGTTTTCATAAATTTATAAATTTATAAATTCCAAACCCTAAGATCCTTCAAATCACACATTTTAAAAGACACGTGGCAATGGGAGGAGTACCATCAACGCCGCGATGGGGCGGAGATACGACGGAGGAGACGGCGGAGTATCTGATCGGAACATTTGTCGGTGACAAGTCGTTTCCGATTAGTTCTGAGTATTGGAATAAGCTGTTGGAGCTGCCTTATGATGTTCATTGGCCTGCTGACCGTGTTCAACAAGCTTGCGAAACTTTCGGTCCGTTTCGCTTTTTCTTTTATCTTCATTTTGTGCCTAATTTTATATAATTCTGTTTTTATGTGATTGTTAGGCTGTAATTTTATATAATTCTGTTTTTTGAGCGTAATTTTATATAATTA
This sequence comes from Artemisia argyi, assembly GCA_030686995.1. Taxonomy (NCBI): domain Eukaryota; kingdom Viridiplantae; phylum Streptophyta; class Magnoliopsida; order Asterales; family Asteraceae; genus Artemisia; species Artemisia argyi. Next base: position 269,667,081 of record CM060709.1, on the reverse strand, counting down.
CGAGATTGTTAGGGTTTATAGCGTTACTTGTTACCGACTTTACCGCCAGTTAGTTTTGTATATAATCGGTTACTTTCGGCAAAGAGTGTTTAGCTTTTGTGTCATTTTACACTTTACTTGGAATAAACTGTTGGAGTTGACGTATAATGTTCATTGAGTTCGGTAAAATTATTACATTATGAGCTTAATTTTATACAATTCTGTTTCTATGAGATTTTTAGGGTTTAGAAGGCAGTGTCACCAGCGGTTAGTTTCGGTAAATGATTAGATTGTGTTTGGCAAGGAGTGTTTAGCTTTTGATATTTTTTTTAAACATTTATAATCAAAACGCTAATCAAAGAAGCAATTCGGGTTAGCGTTCAGCTTTTATGTCATTTTACACTTTATAATTACAGTGTTACCACACGCTTTAATAAAACAACTAGTTTTGCCCAATATAGACTAAGTTAGCGTTATTGTTACTGGCAGTTAGTTTTGTTATCTAATCGTAAATAGTTAGATCATGATAAAGGCTGTGTTTGGCAACGAGTGTTTAGCTTTTGGATTTTGTTTAAACGCTAATAAAAGAAGTGTTTTACCTTTTACGTCATTTTACGCTTTATTATTATAGTTACAAGCTATGTTTTTCTAAAACAAATAGATGGTGCTAGTTTTGCCGAACATAGGTTAAGATAGCATTGGATAGCGTGTTTGACAAGCTTGCAAATCATTTGGTTAGTTTGTTATGTTATCACTTATTACCTTCTGTTTTTATGATATTGTTAGGGTTTAGAAAGGACTGTTAGGCCGTAAATGAATAACTTACTTTTTTGTTATGAATATGAACAACTTACTTTTTGTATTGTATGGATGTAAATAACTTTGATGATGCCGCAGAGGTATTATTGTATAATATTTTGTGTTGCCATGTCATTAGAGTTATATTTATAATATTTAAACAGAAGTATATTCAGTTTTGTATATAATCGGCTACTTTCGGTAAATAGATCATGATTAAGGTTTAATTTGGCAACGAGTGTTTAGCTTTTGGATTTTGTTTAAACGCTCGCTAATAAAAGAAGCAACTAGTTTTGCGCCAAACATAGACTAAACTGTTGCTAGCAAATAGTTTTGTAAATAATTAGAACATGATCAAGGTTGTGTTTTGCAACTAGTATTTTGGAGCGTTTAGGATATAACACTTGTTTGACACCGAGTGTTTAGCTTTTGTATATTTTTAAACTCTCCTATTTGAAACGCTAGTAAAAAAAGCATTTACCCTTTGTCATTTTACACGTTATTATTACGGTTACAACTATGTTTTTTTTTTTTAAATTAAAAAAAAAATAAAAAAATAAAAAATAAAAAATAAAAAAACAAACAAACAAACAAACTACTGTTATGTTTGCTAAACATAGGCCAAGTTAGTATTGGACAAACGTAGATTAAATGGACATGATTAATTTAAGCTCTGAACATTGAGATGTTTTGATGTGATGACGTAAATATACTTGATTATATAGTTATTGTTTTGTTAAGTGCATTTGTTGATATAACTGTTAGTATGTCACTATCCATATCTAATCCAACTTAAGTTGGAAGTTAATTCGTAATTGCGGACCTTTTGGTATATAATCGGATCATCATATGATAATAAATAGTATTGGACGACGTAGATTAAATGAAGATATCGGAATATTATTAAACTGAGGACGTAAATAAATAATATAGGGGGTGTTTGGCAATTGGTACCTACTGTTATTTTAGGGGGAAAAAATTGCAGACAGTCACGTAATTCAATCTGTTATCAAGAAACTATTTTCTGATTATCTGCCTTCTGGAAATGAAATATTTAGATAGTCTATCCCGAAATGCAAATTCAAACATCCTCTTAGTTTGGATACAATAGTGAGTAAATTGGTGAGTTTGTGCAGAGTGGTAACTGATAACACTTACTGGTTTTTGAGATATTTTCTGTAAGCTTATAAGAGAGAATTGCTGGATACTTACCGTTTAAGTTGGTTACATTGCTGATACACTATGCAATATTTCGAGCATTTTAGATTATTGGAGGTAGTATTCAATTGTGGGATCTTGTTACTTTGCACAATGTGGCAGTCAATAGTTTTTGGTAGGTTGTTTTTTATAGTACAGTTTAAAGCCTCATTTAACTTGTAAGTATGTTAGATTATGATGGTCAGTTTCCAGTTAGGGAAGATATAATGGGATTATTTGGATGAAAAATTGTATATTGGTGGAAATTTAGGGGCTTCTGAAACTACAGGCGTAAATTATATTTAAACTCTTTGGACAGTCAAATATATCTCCGAATCTTATTGGGATGTTAATTTGGTCTTTTAATTTTGTACAAAATACTACTACGTATTTTTCAAAACCTCTAACTTAGGGGTTACGATCCGATGTAGCCCGTTTTTTGTAAATATTTTGCTAAAATAATCTTGAACATGGTAACAGGGAATCTATACTCTAAACGAGTAATTTAATTGTGAAATATCTTTACTTGTCTCTGGTGAGGTGCTTGAACAGAAATCCTTTTTATTTTCTTACTTTATTCTACTATTTTGTCAAAATATCTCTTCTAGCACTATTATTGGGTAAAAAGTGTATCATACTGTAACTAAATTGCTAGCATCCTGCGAAGCTGGTCTAACATAAATTGTGCTTAGTTTTTAAATGTGACTTGATGCTTAGTGTTGAAATCTAATAATAGACGCTATCATGTCGATGATAATGTTTTACCCCTTAGCCAATATACATTATATATATCTATTACCAGTAGTATAAACTTAGCTTTTTGTTCACTTGATTTAGACTACATATTTATTACATATATATACTGATATACTAAGATTATTTAGTTTACCAAATTTGTTTTATTGTGCAGCACGGAACAATTGCTCTACAAGGCACCTTGCAAAGATCTTAATCCACTTAACATGGTGTTTGCAAGAGTCGCTCTCTACTCCCGATGTGCTATCCATGGCTGCAATGAAAGCTGTAAACGCATCTTACATTTCATCTGTATTTCTAAAGTATTCAATTGAAAATTTGAAAAGCGAGAACCTTGAAGATTTGTATTTGTCTCTAGATGGGTTTGAAACAATGCCAAACAATATCCCTAAAGGTGATTATTATAATGCTTACTTCTCTAGTTTGTAGTATAACTTTCAGATTTCTCTCAGTTAGTACTTTGATTTTTTAGTAATTAAGATGAGATTATCTTCTACTGGTTAACACAGGTGAGAGCATTATAAATATGGTTATGCATGCTGTGCTTAGCTATATTGGCAAAGCGGATATAAGGTACACTTCTGATTTGTACGCCGTATTTGTTTGTTTGTTGGTAGGAAGCTTTAAGGCTTATTTTCTAATTGTGTATATATATACCCCTTATTTTTGGAAGTCCGAAGACGTATCTCCTACATCATGAACTGCTGAACTTCATGCTCATTGCTATGTCTACTCAGCTTCTTTCTGGGCCATCACCTGGACCAAATGATATTCACCCTTTCATTGATGCAGCAATGAGTGAGGTACACTAATAATGTGATTGTCTTATTTTTTGTCCATTGATTCAACAAAGATCATCTTCTGATCTCCATATTTGCAGGAGAGTTCTCTGGTAGGTTTGGTAGTTCAGAAACTGCTACTTAACTACATTTCACGCCCAAGATACAAAAGTAATGCATCTTATACCATACTATCAGAAGAAAATCAGCTTGGAGTGCTGAAGAGAGTTGGTTCTGCTGCAGGTAATCTTACTGTTTCCTCAGATATCTTTCGTCTTTTATGTTGCACATCTGCTTCTATTTGATGCTGTACATATTATAACTTGCTACATTTGAAGTTGGCAATTGGTGAAATTTTATCGGACTGCTTATTATAAGATTGGGTCTTAATGTTTTTACATTGTGGGACAAACAGATCGGTATTTGATACATGGTAGGTGTAATTTACTGTCACATACACTGAATATATATATTAAAACTGTAGACATGAACCGTGTACCAGTTTTTAACTAAACTCTAAAGACACTCCCATAAAGTGATAAGAGTTATACTATTTTCAAAAAGGGGTAAAAAATTGAAGCTACTAAACCAAACCTGCAATTTGGCCCTGCCAGAGATGATATAAGTAGGCTTTAGGTGGTGACCTTCAATCCTCTATAGCATGTTTTAAGTTATCTTGAACACCGTCTGTACAAGTAGGCTTTAGGTGGTGACCTTCAATCCTCTATAGCATGTTTTGGTAACAGCAATAGACTAGAAGTTCTGGTACAATACTTGCTTCCACTCGTCACGTTATTTTTTTTAGCTGTAATAGTAAAATTCTCATTAAATGGTCTGGTTTTGGAAGACACTAGCTTTTTTTAGCCTGTGATGGTTGCTTCTTTAATCCAACCATTTATCTGGAGATGATGTTAGGCATACGAATAGCATCATATCATGTTTTTTTTTTTTTTTTTTTTTTTTTTTTTTTTTTTTTTTTTGGTATATACAAGTTCCGCCTATGAGCACTGGTTGTGTATGTTATATGCATATCCTACAAGTAGTGCTTTGATTTTTCAAATTTCCCTTTCCTCTATTTAATTGTACATTTATCCTATTTGAGTAATCTTGGATTCTGTGTCAAACAAAATGTTCTTCTTATCTGTTTTGCAGCAAATATTGTGCTATTCCCACTGAGTTACTTTGTTAATTCAAGTGCTGAAGCTTCAAGAAGTCAACTGGCTGACAGCAGTATCAATATATTACTTATTCTCATCCATTATCGTAAATGCATTCTTGTGGAGTCTGTGAAAAACAACAATGCCAGTGTCACTTCTGATTCTCTTCTGAAAGATGAAACATATTTTGCTGAAAACCCGTATTGCAAAGCCTTGGAAAATGTCAGGGATGTCGAGTGTAAGATCTTGTTATCTTTTGAATTCTGTAACCAGGTTCTCTTCTTATCCTTCTATTATTTTGTCTCTTTAATTGTATACTGTATTTGGTACCCCATATTGCAGTTGATCGGCTGGATATTGAGGGAAATGCACATGGTGGTCCGATTGTGAGATTATCCTTTGCTTCTCTCTTTGATACACTTGGCATGTAAGAACTCATTTACTTTGATTAATTGTAGTTTTGTATTTTGGATCAATAATTTACTGTATTGCTTTATTGCAATGGGCATTCTATCGCGTATATACCCATTTCAAGCTTCATTTTTCGTTGATACGTGTCTCTTTGTGATCAATCTATAATGACCCCATTTCTGATGACCAAACATCCATAATTGACATATTACCAAACATCGCAATTGGCATTCTTTGGGTCAAGTTCACTCAAATTCATGAGTTCATGGTACTCAAGTATTAGGTCTGATGTCTTGTTAAATACCACGGCGATTATACCTAAAATATAATCTTGAACTAAATGGTGTGAGGGGAGAATTAATCCATTATTATTGCTTACATATTGTGTTGTTAATTGGTTACTTCCAGAACCCAGACGGCCAGACCATGATACACTTGACGAATTAACCCTATTACTTGGACCCAGGTCTTATATAACGTTTGACCTGTTTCCCAACCGACCCATATCACCCATTTTGCTATCTCTAATATAACTGATTAGTGATTAACCTGCAGGTGCTTAGCTGATGAAACTTCGGTTCTGCTACTCTATGCGTTGGTTCATGGGAATTCAGACTTTCTGGAATATGTTCTGGTGCGAACTGATATAGATACATTGGTATGTAGTAATATAGTATATTTACTATTCCCATATTTTTGCTTTCTTTTGAGTCATTCCTCTTTGTATCTTGATGGCTTTTAGCATGTCTTGTCTGTTCAACTTTTTCATGCCACTGTATCTTGTCTAAAATCATTAAACTCACTTAAATGGACAGTTGATGCCGTTGCTGGAGACACTGTATGATGCTTCAAGGAGAACATCAAATCAAATATATATGGTGTTGATTATTCTGCTTATACTTAGTCAAGATGCTTCTTTTAATGCTAGCATACACAAACTGGTAACTTCATTTCATCTGCACTGGCATAATAGTGCAGCTCTTTTTTATACTGACTCTTAATCCTGTAACTCGAGACAAATATCCTGATTTTATTTTTCCAACATTTTCAGATTCTTCCAACTGTTCCATGGTATCAAGAACGCCTTCTGCATCAAACATCTCTTGGTTCTCTCATGGTCATCATTCTAATTAGGACTGTGAAGTATAACATGTCTAAGATGCGGGTAAGACAGTATTTGATTATAATTTTATACTGAAGTATCATCTCATATCTGATTTTCATCTTTTTAAATATGTTTCCTAATGGCCACATGTTTGATGCTAGTTGATACCAGAGGATTATAACTAAAGTTAATAGAATTCAAATTCGATTCTAATAAAATTTCTGAGGCCTACTTTTGATGTTAAAAATTGGTGCCTGAAATTCAAAAATTGTTGTTATTTAAATTTGAATAAATTCCAAAGTTGTTTAGACGTTTAGGCACATTTTTAAGGAATATTTAAGTTACTTCGCTGTTTCTGGATTTGTATTTGAAATGAAGAAAATATCTTCCATGAACAGATTTAAGTGTGATTTATATTATATAGTGTTTATGTATTAAACATTCTGATATTGTATTGTACATTACATATGCACACTACATACACATATATTGTATATAATCATACATTTATACATATACACACAAATAATTTTGCTTCTGTGTACTAGTATGTGAGTAAAAATCAACATTACCCAATCCCATCTTCCACGAGGTATGGAGGAGGTGAGATGTAGACAGCCTTACCCCTACCCGAAGGTAGAGAGGCTGCTTCCAGAGGACCTCTGGCCTTTTTGGTAGGGAACGAGGATCAAACCTTTGACCTTTATGTCCAAAGGAGAGGAGTTTTCCAACTGATCCAACCCTACTATGTTCTGTACTACTATGTGTGTGTTTGCATTTATTAAATTACCTGATTGAGTTTTGGTCATATGATCAATTTACATATATTTTATGAACTCATATTATCAGTGATATCAATTGAACACATACACAAACACAACCTTGAGTCTGTTGAATCTGAATATCTAGTTATCAAACCTGGTTTTTTTTGGTAATAGTATTTCGGTTACAAGTTACACGCCTACTTTATGCTTGTTAAAGCTCTCAGAAATTGATTCTTGTTTTCTTGTTTGGTCTTATAGAAAATCGAACCAATTGCCTTGTGGGTTAGTGGGTTATGAATTTTACTAACATTTTACATGTTAAACTGGAACAGGATGTTTATCTACATACCAATTGCCTTGCAGCATTGGCTAACATGGCGCCACATGTGCATCGGCTAAGTTCATATGCATCACAACGCCTGGTTAGCCTTTTTGATATGTTGTCACGCAAGTACGCATCTTCTTGATCTTTCTATCTTTGTAATCTTTTCTGCATACGTGTGCCTCTCATCATTTTTTTTATGATGGGCATAATATTCAGATATGCAAAACTGGCAGAGATAAAGAATGATAAAATGCAGATCATCAATGGTGAACTCAAAGATGATGACAAACTTCCAGAAGATACGGTAGTTAATCAGACCTCGTCACTAGTTGAACTTGGCTGTTTTTTATTATGCACTTTAACAATTTGCAATACATTGTCTCAGTCAGCAGAATTGCATATATATACGGACTTCTTGAGGATCGTACTGGAAATACTTAATGCCATCCTGACTTACGCACTGCCAAGGAACCCAGAGGTACTTCATGGATTTGTTGAATCTGTTTTTTTGTGTTATTTTACAAATTATTGTTAACGAGCTAATTAAGATGACAAAGCCATATTACGAGGTTTTATGCTGTAGAATAAGACTATTGGAGGTTTTATACCCATTTGACACATTCCTCTTTTTGCAATCTTTTTGTTCAACCCATTTGACCCATGTTACATGAAACACATCCCAAATTAACCCGTTAATAATTAAATGGATCGAATTTGCCACCTTTAATATTATCGATGGAGTTTTTAGTGTTTATAAAATCTTTACATTTGCCTATTTGACATTCAATAACATCTTATATATGGCAGGTGATTTATGCAATTATGCACAGGCAGGAGGTTTTTCAACCTTTCAGGAATCATCCACGCTTCAATGAGTTGCTGGAGAACATTTTTTCTGTATGTATCTGGAATCAAGATGTTTATCCTTGATATAATTATTGATCTGTTTAGAAGTATGGTGTTCATTGTGCATGATACTGGCTTTGGATTTTTTTAGGTCTTGGACTTCTTCAACAGTCGTATGGATGCACAGAAGTTGGATGGTGAATGGTCAGTTGAAAAAGTGCTTCAAGTAATTAACATAAATTGCAGATTTTGGCGAGGAGATGGAATGAAGGTAATGATAGATTCTTCTCTTTTGTGTCAAATAGTTTAACAATCAAATGAACTGTTTTCTTTGATGTGTTGGAACCCATTCGCATATGAATGGGTCAATTCGGCTGTTTAATAAAAAAAATTAGCTAAAAAGAAAATGTGTCAATAATTGCCCAACATGTATAGAACTTCTTAAATTATTTTATACATAAAGTTTTGGGCTAAAATTGCTTCGGGACTACCCTACCTAACTAGTACCAAGTTTATGCATTGTCTTACCCTGCACATTTTACCCCCAAAAATTTGGAAATTATTAAAAAGAAAAAATATTGAATTAATATTTCAATTTTTGCATTGAAAAAATATATACGTAGATATCTTTTTATGTATAATTAATATGCGCAGAATTTCTCTACAACTTTTTATGGAATCAACAAAAAAAATACTTGAAAAATACATTGACAATAATGAAATAAATAAAGATAAAGAAAGAATTACTTTAAAAAAATAAAAAAAGAAAAAAAGAAAAAAGAGTTCATTTCGCCTATGACTATAAAAAAGGCTTTTGATAATCTTAGAAATAGTAAGCAGAAGCCACATATATTTTTTTTGATTTATATTGGTGCATCATTCATGTCTCTTGCCTACCACACTGTTATCTCTTTTGCAATTTAATGGAAGCACAATGTTATAGCTCATTTCACATGTTGATATTTAGATGTTCACCCAACTACGGTTCACGTATGAGCAAGAAAGCCATCCAGAAGAGTTCTTCATTCCATACGTGTGGCAGTTAGTAATTTCTCGCAGGTATATGTTTTTGCCCTTTATTTCTTTTTTGTGAAACAATTAAATACATACAACAATTGGTTCAAATAACCAGCATTGTAACAGCCAAAGGGCATTGATGCCCTTGCATTCTGCTGACTTTTAGCTTTCACCCTTTAGAAAAAGGAGAGTGTACATTTGCAGTTATGTCATACTTTCCCAAGAAGTGGTGATTTTTACCCATTTATGCGATTTAGGCTTTATCTCTAACTGGTCTAACGGATCATAACTCCTTTAACATAAAACATCTCAAGTCAATTATACAAAAAAATGAATTTTTTAAAACAATTAATTTTTGAATCAGATTTAACACTTTTATTAACTGTGCAAATATTTTTTTCATTAGTATTATTAGTTGACTTTTCAAGCTTTATGGGAAATATTTATGTGCTGACTTGCTTACCCCATTTTTATATGCAGTCGTTTCAGTTTCAATCTCAGTAGCATAAACTTATTCCCTGTTGAGTTGCCTGTGGAGGTTCGTTGTTTTCTTTTATTTTTCTACATTATCTTCAAAATGTGTTTGGTTTTGGTAGTTACATTTCTTAATGCAGGTAAGTTACCTGGCTGGGGAGACTGACACAGACCAAAATATACAGTTAAACTCGAAGGAGGCTGTAGAATCATCCGTTTAACCGAATATGTTCATTTTATGTACATACATATAGAGAAACAAATAGTTATAAATAAATAAACGTATACGCATCGTGATTCTCTAGCACAAGTTTTGTTAAGGTAGATGTAATTCTTTTATCCAAGACCATTGATCAAGTGCTTATTAATTTTGTTTATAAAAACCATATTGGTTAATTTTGTTCTGATTTAAGACCAAACTAAGGGTGTGTTTGTTTTATTAAGATGTTATAGGTCTGAATCTGACTATCATATCTTACCGGTAAGAGGTGGCTTGAAAGTCTAAATCTGAATGAAATAATGTTGTTTGTTTTTGTATAATTGTCCGAATGATTTTAAGTGCTCGTTTTTGCAATTTATTTATTAAAAACAACGCGATACGATAATAAGTAACTTACGTAAATATGAAGACTTTTATTCTTTGTACACTTTTCAGTTTTACTAAAACATCACCGAATAGGATCATCATACTTTGTTGTGCCATTGTATAGTAGAGGTCACAAATATGACCAATGTATGGGTAAACAGATCGATTTGTTACACTGTGCCTCTAACAGGTAAGTTGGTATACTTTACGAATCGTTAAAACCGAAAACAGGTTGATAATCATTCAAATAATGCTAGGAAATGCATAAAACATACTCCTTCCGTCCCAAAATATAAGTCCATTTTGACTTTTTCAAAGTGTTTTTATTCCTACTTTGACCTTAATTATTTTTTTCCGTGTTATATAATACTTGATGCGAAATATATAAATGGATTTGTGTTTTAAATGTATTTTCATTGATATACTTTTCATCAAGTATTATATAACACGAAAGAAAATAATTAACGTTGTAAAATTCAAAAAGAAAAGACAAAAAGTGCAACCCGGGTAGTTTTGGCATGTTTCAAAAAAGAACCATTTTTGACTTGTTACCCAATCCACCCGAGATCTAGAGTAGAGTCTAGTGGCGGAGTGATCTTACCAGTAACAAAACATTCAGTAGAAAGGTCCCCTGCTACGCAGTTTTCCATATCTAAAGTAGCGTCTGGTGGTGGTCAATCTAAAATTACTTGAACCGTTTCTGCCACATTTAAAGCACCAACTATTTTGATATCTTATTCAATAAGTTTTTGTCATGAAACTTTATCATTTTCTTGGAGCTACACGAGATGTTCCAAGGATTATAATTCCTTTCTGAACAATTTAAGAACAACTAAAGCACAAACCATTTGATTAGCTTCTAAAAACTACTACAAAACCGTATAGATTAGTCTAAAATCTCTACCACCATAATGTGTGAATTTGTCAAACTAGTTCAATATACCAACTGAGTCACTCTTGTATTGAATTAGCTCAATTAGTCAATCCAAGAACTGGAACAATGTTATCCACACAATCAAGGACATATACTCCGAACAGAGATTCACGATCAATAAAGTTAAAAACATGGTGACATAAACATTAAGCTTTTTTAAGGCAAACATATATTTTAATAGATAATCAACTACCAAGATGCTAGGATTACAAACGTTAACATCACAATACTAACAAAAGCAGTCCTTAAATTACACCAAGTAGAACCGAACACAAACATTAAGTTGCATATACTATTTAATACCTAAACCAATATCTATACCTTGTGACACTGCCATCACACCATTGTACTCAATGAATGGTGGAATATCAAGCAAAAGTAGTGTTTCCACATAAGAGCTCACAGAGAATGGACTAAAGAATGGACCAATTCCACCAATTCCACCAAACCGAGTATCATTGATGTGTCCCGAGCAAGGATCGAAAACTTTAACTCGGGCAAATCCTATAGTATCATCATCACCATCATCTCTTGTTACAATTATAGCTTCGCCATTCTTCCTAAACCCCAACACTCCCATACACAATGAAGGACCGTGTGACTCAACCGAGAACATCTTAGTAAAAGATTTAGTTACTCCATCCTTCATCATCCATACACCTATCTCACCTTCTTGAATGTATTCGAGCACAGTAAGGCACTCATTTCGCTTAGATAACCCCAAATACTCCGAGTGCACTAAGATATCTGGAAGATGCACTTGTCCGAACATTTCACTCTTCAAATCAAATAAAACAATCAAATTAGACCTAATTCCACGATCCAATCCAACGTCGTCATAACCAAGCCAATAAATAAACCCATTTACAGACTCCTGTTCCCACGACAAGTCACATGATTTAAACGGTGGATCAAAAGATACACTTCTCCATGCTCGTGAACTTAATGTAGAAACCTTGACCACCCAATGAGTTGGGATACTAGAATTAATCATAACAAGCTTAACGTCGGTAGTCTCGGGACAAACCCCAAAACCAACTACACTAACTCCTGATCGCAAATTAAAAACATTTACTCTACAATTAACCGGAACCTTTTTCTTAGAACCACAAGGGATAACAATATCAACGGTTTTTCTAAGAAAAGGGTTCCAAAGAACAACCCTTTGTGTATCTAACCCTATTTTTGGAAAATAACAGTGAAAACAAAACAACCCATTAGACAAACCAATAACACGTAAAGGGTTTCCAAGTAGCTTAATGGACTCGGGGACTGGGACCAAAGACGTGTTCTGAGGGAAGGTATCATTATCGATAATGGACTGAATAACATGTAAATAAGTTGTTTCGTATCGCAGAAGCAGACGCTGCGGGTGTTTGTGAATAATGTGGTAAGCATTAATAAACTCATAGCTATCTATTAAAGACTTCCATGATTTGGAAACTGACCTGAACTGAAGCAATGGTTTTATGGGAAGCCTTTTTATGATTTCATGTTGAATTTCCAAAGGTATATTGTCTGACATTTTTTTTTAAGGTTTTAAGGATGTTTGTTAGGGTTTCATAGTTGATGTTTTTGTTTGGAGTAGTGACAAATGTCTGGTTTACTTTACTCATTGAGTGCTGTGTGTAGTGTGCGATTGGTCCAGTATTTGGGCTTACTTGGTTTAATGTGCTATGGGCTATCAATTGGTCCAAATCTTCTTTCCCACAACTACAGTGATAAAGAAACAATCATGGTCCCGTCAGTCCGGTTTTGGTTTGGTTTCTCGGGTCTAATCCGCGGTCTATTATGCTCAGCCCAACTATGCAATACAGTTGCATCGAAGATAAGATAATGGTGGTTTGCGGGCATAAAAGGTGATAAGACTCACATGTCGGGTTTGAGTTCATCAAGCTATACATTCAACGAGTTTTGTTAACAAACTATACCAAATTTTTACTACAAAATCATGTTAAAAATAGGTATTTTTTATTTTAAAATAGAGGATTTAGGTTACTACTGTGAGATGATCACATTCAGTGTTGTTTTAGTAAAACTGAAAAATAGTATACAAGCATTAACAATTTTGAAAGATTTTAATATAAGTAAAACTAGTTATAATACCCGCGCACGCGCAAGTTTTTAAATTTTTTTTAATCATATATTTTTATTTATTAAAAAACAAATAATTTAATCTTTGTTTTGTTTGATTTATGATTTTTAATTATAGTTTTTTATTATTAAAGATAATTATTTAAAAATTTTAATCCTAAAAAAAAAAAAAAAAAAAAAAAAAAAAAAAAAAAAAAACTACTAATACTATTACTCATGTAATTTTAAACAAAGTTAACATTATAAAGTATAGGGGTATAAAGCGTAAGGGGTTAATTGTTTATTATCTAAAGTTATTAAAAAACATGGAGACTTTTAATTTTACACTTAACTCTAATATATTTAAAATTCAACCACTAAGGTTTTATTAATTACCTCCTTTTTTCTTAAGTTTTTATTTTCATAAATTTGACACCTATATTTTTATGTGTTTTTTTTATCAATCAAATTCTCCACCAAATTTATTAAAGTTTGACCAAAATTAATTCAATTTTGACTTTTTATTAGCCAATCATATTGCTTGATTTCGCTTATGTGTCAAAATCGAGCTTTCCTATTGGTCCAGTTTTTTTTTCAATAAGAAGGGTTTTGCAAAAACACTCTGAAATGATGTAATTCTTGTATTATATAAAAGATTATAATAAGAGAACATATAGAATGTGAAATTAAATCTTTCAAAAGATTTCAACTGCACCAATAACATAGCTCAATTTTGCCACATTGGAAAAATGGAGTCAACCCGTTGGCCAATAGAAAATTAAAATTGAAACAATTTGAGTCAATCTAAATTTCATCCAACAAGATGTATAACAATACTTGTGTCGATTTTGTAGAAAAAAAAAAACTAAAAAAATGAGGGGTAACTAATAAAAGAGTAAACAGTAAAATATATCCTTGTGGTTTGCCAAATTTCACAGTTTACATCCTTGCCACATAAGTTGGGCCATATACATTCTTCACTTAGCAATTAGACAATACACATCTTTAGGGATGAACGATTCAATATTCTTACTATGTTAGTGTTGCTGAAACCATTAGTGTTAGTGTTACTATTTTATTTGTGAACTACTAGAAGAGTTTGAATAGTTTTGGTCCTTTTTTTTTTTTTTTTTTTTTTTTTTTGAACGGCAATATTTTTCACACCTTAAACCACCTATCTCACAAATGCCTCGAGCGAAGCTTGAACCCACAACCTTTAGGTTGGTAAGCAACTCACATACCACTACACCAAGGCCTTGGGTAGTTTTGGTCTTTTAAAATCCCACTTTTGAAACTTATTGTGAACAAGAAATGATAATATGTATAGGTAAATGCAAGACAAGAATTGAGTAAAAAAAAGATCAAACAAAGATACAACGATTTGCAGTGGTTCGGTCACAAAGCTCCTCATTTCCCTATTCCGCTCCCCAAGTTTCCTGCTCAAGGGTTACTTAACTATGTTAACAAACTACCTTTTTGGCATAGTAGATTTGCAGTTATGTCATACTTTCCCAAGAAGTAGTGATTTTGACCCATTTATGCGATTTAGGCTTTATCTCTAACTGGTCTAACAGATCGTAACTCCTTTAACATAAAACATGTCATTTATCCAAAAAATTGAATTTTTAAAACAATTAATTTTTGTAATCATATTTGACACATTTATTAACTATGCAAATATTTTTTTTCATTAGTGTTATTAGCTGACTTTTCAAGCTTTATGGGCAATATTTATGTGCTGATTTACTTACTCCAGTTTTATATGCAGTCGTTTCGGTTTCAATCTCAGTAGCATAAACTTATTCCCTGTTGAGTTGCCTGTGGAGGTTCGTTTCTTTCTTTTCTTTTTCTACTTTATCTTGAATATGTGTTTGGTTTTGTTAGTACATTTCTTAATGCAGGTAAGTTATCTGGCTGGGGAGACTGATTGAGACGAAAATATACAGTTAAATTCAAAGGAGGTCGTAGAATCATCCGTTTAACCGAATATGTTTGTTTTATGTACATAAATATAGAGAAAAACAAATAGTTATAATATCTAGCACAAGTTTTGTTAAGGTATATGTAATTCTTTTAGCCAAGACCATTGATTAAATGCTTATTATTTTTATTTACAAAAACCATATTGATTATTTTTGTTATGATTTAAGACCAAACTAAGCCATCACATGTTATGTAGGATCAAATTTGTACTGACCAGTTTGTATATGCAATAATCCGCACCTAAGATATGGAGAAGAAGTCCGGGTCTTCAAGGGTGTTCGGATCTACTGACGTGCTCCGAACCTCGAGTAACTTCGTATCTCCTGCTAAGTCTTGAGTTGTGATAAGACAAGTAACATACGTTAGCCTCGCCCTCGGTGTTTAGTCCGAGACCTAGCTCCGGTGTGAGAATGAGTATGGGAGATATGATTGAAGTATGAAATATAAAGTATAAGTGCTAGTTCGGTTCGGAGTAATCGCTCTCCAGGAAATCTTGCCCTCAACTGTGAATAATTGGGGCTATTTATACTACTTACTTATTCCGAGAATTAAGCATGGGCCTGTTCGTACAACCCAATAGCTAGAACGTCCTTTTTATAATGACGTGGAGCTTGTCAGCTAGTGACAACCCTTTCGGTTCGTCCTTTTGGTTCATCACTTGGTATCGTCCTTTTGAATCATCAGTGTACTTTGGTTCCGTCAGTGGATCACATTTTGGTTCGTCATGGGAATCGGGTCTTCCGAGACCCGATACACCGTCAATACAAATTAAACACTTTCTGTTTGACAAATTTACATATATAAGTTAACTTTCAGATATAAATGCTACAGAAACTTAAACTATGATAAAATCTGAAGTGTGCCATTCCAAAAAACACGTGTTATTTATACAGAGTTTTGCTAAACCTGCATCATATGATCTCAAATTATTACAATGCTTTGGTAAAATATCAAGCATACCAAAATTTTACTGCAACATCAAGAGATCTTTTTTTCTAAAAAATAAAAAATCTGAATGAATGATTTGAAGACAAGTAAAAATGTAAGACTTGCAATGGAGTGGACAAGGATTATTTTGTTGGGAAAGTAACAAGTACTTGCATTAAATTTTTGAAAGTCACGTTCTTGTATGATAAATTGGGAAGAAACGTTAGTACTCCATGTAAACGGGTAAACATATGATGTTTCCTTGGTTCACATAGAGAGGTCAAGTCTTTGACTCAGGTGTATGTGGCTACCTTTCCTTGACCACCCCAAGACATGTACCTAGTGAGTTTTGAATCTTGTGAGAAAACCACTGTGACCAAACCTAGTGAGGTTTGAACCTCCGGGGTGCAAACAAGCCAAACTTTTATCAAGCAACTCGAGCTCGAGCTCGAGCTAGAGCTTGACTCGATCGAGTCGAGCTTTTATCAAGCCCGAGCCCAAGCCGAATAAACAAGCTCAAAAAACATAACTAGCCGAGCTCGAGCTTTTATCAAGCTTTTCGAGCTTTCAAGAACATACATATTTTTAGTATGCATATCATATAAACAACTTAAAACTAACGTTAATATTTGTTTAATAATTAAATTAGAGGTGGCAATTTGTGCCCAAACTCAAAAAAATGGGTTAAATGGGCAAATTTTTAAAAGATTTGGGTATATTTTGGCCCTTTTTTTTTTTTTTTGAAATGGGCATATATTGCCCATTTAGAAGTTAAATGGTCATAATGGACACACATGTTTTTCTCTAAATTGGAGAACATTAAACTGTTTTTAATGAAAAACTTATTGATATGTTACATATAAATAAGGTGTTACGTTTGAAGAATTTTTGTTGTTGTTTTAAGTATTTTCTAAAGTGATTCGCGCCCATTTGGCCCGCGCCCGTTTAGCCCGTAGCCCGTTTAGCCCATAGCCCGTTTAGCCCGTAGCCCGTGCCCGCCCGGCCCTTCCCGTTTTGCCACCTCTAAATTAAATACATAGTAATAGACTAATAGCAGAAAAAGAAAAAAGAAAAAGAAAAAAGTGTAAAATTAACAATAAGCACATCAACACCTTTGTATTTTGAAAGCTGTTGCTTCCAACCCCCTGCTTATTATCTGCAAAAAGCTACTACACCAATCCATCACTAAAACTCAAAACTTATTAATCACAACTATTATAATCTAGTAGCAGACCTCAAAAAGGTAACTAATACTCTCTTCATTATATATTCTGCTTATAATCTTTATGCACACCATCTGTTTGATAAAATGTCAGTACAGCTAGTTTGAAAAACCCATCACTGTAACATGAAATTGTATAAAGATCACTACTTTATTGCCATTTTATTGCTTAATTATCATGTCAAGTAGTCTGCTTCATTGTCCCAGTACAGCTAGTTTTAATGTCAGAAGTTGTTTGAGATTGCTTATTTTTCTTAGATGGATAAGCAGTTTGAAGTGTTTGGATCATCATCTGTTTATTTTGGGCCGAAATAAGCAGTTTTCAGTAAGTAGGATAACTAGCTCAATTTCAACGTTGGAACAGTATAAAAGTCACTACTCACTACTTTGTTGGCATTTGATAAATCTCTACATATTTTTTATAGCTTAATTATCATTGTCCTAATCCAACTAGTTTTAATGTCAGAGGGTGTTTGTATTGCTTATTCAATCTGATTATCTGATTTTTGTAAGCAAATGAGTAGTCTCTGAAGTGTTTATATAATTTAAACGCTTTTGTTTAGTGTTTATTTGGGGTGAAATTAGAGTAAGTAGGTTGGGACATGATTATAGAAGGGTAAAACTTTTCTTGGCCTTATTGATTTCTTTTACACAAAAAGCAAATCAAAATACAATTTCTGAAAGTGATTCTTTATAAGCAGAGACAATAAGCAATCCCAAACACTCTCTCAGTATGGTTTTGGCCGTAATATTTGGGAAAGAAATTTATGCGTCGTTGCCTTGTTGTGAGGATTGATATTGTTACTTTGTTAGCGTGTTACGTGAAATATTATAGGATTGCAGTTAACTTGTTTGTGACTGCTGATGTTGCTAGATCAGGTACATGAGTATCAGATGGCCGCGGGTATTAACGCCCACATACCTGTCTCATATTATTCAGAACCAAAAAAACCCGTTGAAAGCGCTTCATATATTTAATGAAGCAAGGATCAAGTATCCTGATTACCGTCACAATGGACCTGTATATGCCACCATGATCAACATTCTTAGCACGTCAAATCGAATTCTTGATATGAAACAACTAATTAGTCAGATGAAAGATGATTCGTGTGAGTGTCAAGATTCAGTCTTTTCGGGTGTGATAACAACCTATGCAAAAGCTGGAATGCTGAATGAAGCGGTCTCTCTGTTTAAGAATCTTAATCAATTTAACTGTGTGAATTGGACGGAGTCTTTTAATACATTACTGCAGATAATGGTGAAAGAATCTAAACTTGAATCTGCTCATCGTCTTTTTTTGGAGAATTTCAGCAAATGGGAAGTGAAATCTCGAACACGTTCATTAAGTTGGTTGATTGATGTTCTTTGTCAGAAGAAACGCTCTGATCTTGCACTTGAAGTATTCCAGGAAATGAGTAGTCAGTACTGTTATCCAACCCGTGAAACCTATCAGATTCTGATGAGAGGTTTGTGTGAAGATGGAAGAATTAACGAAGCAATTCATTTGCTGTACTCGATGTTCTGGCGAATCTCACAAAAGGGTAGTGGTGAAGATGTGTTAATATATAAAATCCTGTTAGACACTTTATGTGAATATGAGCATGTTGATGAAGCATCCGATATTCTAAATAAGGTTTTGAGAAAAGGTCTAAAAGCACCTAAGAAGAGACGTATGCAGCTTGATTTTAACTTGTGTCGAAATGGCAGAGACATAGAACGTACGAAGAGTTTAATTAATGATGCACTAATTAAAGGAGTCATTCCCAGCTATGAAAGTTATAATTCGATGGCCGTTCAGCTTTATGCAGAGGGTGACTTAAGTGGTGGCGGAAGAGTGGTTCAGGAAATGCATGATCAAGGGTTCACACCCAAAGTGTTAATTTATGAAGCTAAAGTGACGGCTTTATGTAAGAAAGGTATGATTGATGATGCAGAGAAGGTTATTTCAAAAGAAATGGTGGATGCAAACTGTGTACCAACCGTTAGTTTATATAACATCTTGATTCAAGGTCTTTGTAATGATGGGAAATCCACACAGGCTCTTTGGTATCTTAATAAGATGTCTAAGCAATTGGGTTGTGTTCCTAATAAGGATACTTATTCTATATTGGTGGATGGTCTTTGTCATGATGGCAATTATATTGAAGGGAGTCAACTTTTGGAGAAAATGTTGGCCAACTCATATTGGCCCGATGCTGACAGTTTCAGTAAAGTTATTAAGGGACTTTGCTTGATGGGCAGACCATATGAGGCAATTATATGGTTGGAAGAGATGATTAGCCAAGAAAAGATGCCTGATCTTTCTGCTTGGTCTTCTCTGGTTGGTTCCGTTACTTATGATACATGTTCTGTTAAGATATTATCTGATATATTGGATACATAAGATGAACTTTGTCTATATAAGAATATATCTTTATGTTCCTTGGAATGATTCAACTACTTAATATCCATCTTTGATTATAGTTTTTCATATTGTGTATTGCTGAGGAGTTTGTTCTGTAAAGAGGAGTTGTCGGTTCAATTATTCTTACTGATCTATCCTTTTCGTTGTAGCATTACCTCAGTATATGTTTTTTATGAACACCAAATACAATCCCACATAGGTTAAGGTAAAGAAATATTGGTAACTTATATAGTATAGTGAATACATGTCAAACAAGTTGAGATAACAACTATGTCGTCTATGTTGTCTTCTAAGTGGATTAAATAAAAAAATTTAATCACCATTGCTTATAATTGGCACTTATCAAAGGGTGAAAGTGGCTCTAAGGAGTGGCTACTACTAGATAGACAATTAGTCATATTGACTTATCAAAGGGTGAAAGTGGCTCTAAGGAGTGACTACTAGATAGACAATTAGTCATATTTTGTGAAAAGTGTATGCAAATATGTGGGTTGAGGCCTGGATCTTTTTCTTAGTTTAACACATTGGGAGAAGACATCAAGATCCAAATTAAAATGTATAGCTGACAAAAAATGTCGGTGACCAAGTATAGCTTAATAAGATTTGTATGTGCTAACTTTATTACTCCGTATAATTTATATTTACCGTTAGGCAGTTATACTTTCGTCACATAGACTTTTTAAACCGTTTATTCCAAAAAGAATTTTTCATGATTTGACAACATATTGAATAGTATAATAACATATGGATCGAATTAAGTGTTTTCTTACGCACGATATATCATTTAATAAGTATGTCTTCCATTTGGTTTTACTTAAGCATATTTAGATATTTATCTATATCTTACATGGAGGTTTATAAGTTTTATGATTGGCCAATTTGACAATTTGTTTGATATATTATATTTTAATCTCTACTAAATGGAATGAAGAGCCACTAGTTTCTGACTCGGTAATAGGTTTCGTAATACTGCAATATAATACATTTTGTCAAATGCGGCCATGTATAAGGAAAATGTATGTTTAGTCTCTTTCTTAAAAAAGTGTTTAGTACACACATAAACAATTGAATATTTAAAAGGTATTATGTAAGCATGTAACATTCATGTAGTACAATTATTATTTTTTTTTTAATTTTATTATTATTATTATTATTATTATTATTATTATTATTATTATTATTATTATTATTATTATTATTATAAGCTCATTGTCAAACCCTCACATGTTTAAATTTTGTGATTGGTTGTACCTAAAAATAAGCATGTAGATGTTTATTTTAGAATGAAAAAAGTAACAGTTTTTCTATACCATAATCTACATATGAAAGTATCTGAATTGAAACATCGTGACATTTTCGAACTAGTTTATTTATTTATTTATTTATTTATTTATTTTGAACGGCTGAGAATATATATATAAAGAGACTTCTAGCAAGATACTAGAAGCTCAAAAAAAATAACAAGTCAAGATACAGACACCAGACAAAACAAAAAACACCCAAGTGCTTTAACTGCGAGGATAACAAAAGGGATGAAAAAACTCTTGTCAAACTAGTTGCTTAGTTGGATTTGTAGAAATAGAGTTGACTTTTTTTTTTTTTTTTCATTTGTATCAATGCATGTTGTGTATTATTTAAAGTTTTAAACTACTTATTTTGTGAAGTTTGAAAATGTATGAGAGAAAACTATTATTCTGCAATATAGATCAAGTCATATAGATAACTTGTGAATTATTACAAACTTAACATCGTCACTTCAAGACGATTTCAAGAACTTTGGATAATGAATTTAGAAATCAATGAAGTTTTGTTTGCTATAAATACTTATACACACAAGCCTCATAATCTGTATATATCTGCAAAAGCATTCTTAAAATCAATTTTTCAATATCATGTCCATGACATCTCCACTACGGGTGTTCTTTTGGCTGTCGATCACATTTTCTATAATCGTTAGCGATACACTAGCAGCTGACTCCAATGATCTCGAGGTACTTTTTTTGTTCTTGTTTTGAAAACACAAATTTAAACTTATTAATTTCATGGTCTCTCTTATTTTGGGCTAAAAATGTTACTGTGTTTTGCAGACATATATTGTGTACATGGGTGATATTCCAAAGATCAGTATCCCCGTGTCATCAGTTCACATTAGCATTCTACAAAAAGTTATTGGCAGGTTAATTATCTTTGATTTCTATCATGACGGCTTGTTTGTTGCCAAATTCCATTGAAAAATGTACTCGTAGTTGCTAATGCTATGTGTAATTTTTATGACGTGATGATCACTAACATCTTTTGTGTTTTGAGCAGCCGAGCATCAAAAGCTTTACTTCGCAGCTACACGAGGAGCTTCAGTGGTTTTGTTGCAAGGCTAACAGAAGATGAAAAGAACCAAATAGCTCGTGAGTGAATCTTTGCATTTGTTGTTCACTTTAGACACAAGTCCTTGCTAGATGTGAACGATCACTAGAGATGCGTTTGGTGTAGTTAAATAGGCTTACTTAGTAACACATTTTAATCGATTTATATATATTACTATCACAAGCCATATTAAGTGATATAACTCGAAAGTCATGCATTTCAGTGATTGTTGTAATCATAAGAAAATTATGTTAGTAGTGCGATAAAATTGAATTATATTTTCGTTTGAATATAGGACTGAAGGGAGTGGTGTCTGTATTCCCAAACAGAAAGAAGCAGCTACATACAACAAGGTCATGGGACTTCATGGGCTTCCCTCAAGATGTTGCACGAGCACCCCTTGAAAGCGACATCATCGTTGGCATGCTAGACTCCGGTGTTTGGCCGGAATCCGACAGCTTTAAGGATGACGGGTTCGGTCCTCCACCATCTAGATGGAGAGGCTCTTGTGATTCCAAGAATTTTACATGCAACAAGTAATTGAAGTTAAATTCAGTTTTTGATATTCATGCTAAAAAAATGCCATTTAATGACATATATAGTTAATGTACTAGGTGCCGCAAGATTGTGTTTTAGTGACCAATCTTATGTGCCACTGAAAGAATATAGGATTTAGGGAAACTTCAATTGTCGTAAATTAACTTTTCTAGTATATTACCAGTAAACTCATTGGAGCAAGATACTACAATATCGAGGCGATTTTTACGGGGGAGGAGCTGTCAGCAAGAGACACCAACGGACATGGCACACACACTGCATCTACAGTGGCTGGACGAGCAGTGAATAGCGCAAGCTTGTTAGGTCTAGCTAATGGGACAGCTAGAGGCGGTGTTCCATCAGCACGTATAGCCGTGTATAAGATCTGTTTTGAGACTTGTAATGATTCTGATATATTGGCTGCTTTTGATGATGCTATTGCGGATGGAGTCGATATCATTTCTCTTTCAGTTGGAGGTTCATTCCCTCAGGATTATTTTGATGATCCTATCGCCATTGGATCTTTTCATGCAATGAAGAATAACATTTTGACATCCAATTCAGCTGGAAACAATGGTCCTTTTCTTGGATCAACTAGTAATGTTTCACCTTGGTCGTTATCGGTTGGTGCTAGCTCTATCGACCGCAAGTTTCTAACTCAGATTGTCTTGGGTAACAGTCAGACTTACATGGTGAGAAATGTGTTCATTTGATTCTAACATATTGTGACGGATGGTAATTATCCATATTCTAATCAAACTTATTTAATCAGGGACCAGCTATAAACACATTTGATGGTGAGGTTCATTCGATAGTGTATGGTGCTTCAGTCCCTAATACGATGAATGGTTCAACATCAGCTGAATCTAGGTAATTAATGAATCTCCTTAACAATTTTCAGTGAAAGTAAATGTGTTGGACAAATAATATATTTAGCAACAAATTCTTTGCAATCTAAAACTACTTGAAACAATCACTAATACATAGCAACAAATTTCAGATTCTGCAGACCTAATTCTCTAGATCCGATTCTGGTAAAAGATAAAATTGTGGTATGTGAGTCTTTGCGTGGACCACAAAATGCGTTACTATCTGGTGCAAGTGGTGTTGTGATTGAAGGTGATCTTGGGCGGGAAGACGTGTCCCGTTCTTTCCCTATTCCAACCACATATTTGAACAGTGAAGATGGTGATGCGGTTCTAAGTTACATTAACTCAACCTCGTAAGTCTAGCATACACATTTCAATTTGTTGTAAATTCCACAATTGACATATTAAAAGTGTCATTTTTGATTGTACGTTAATCCATATGAACCAATTTGTTGTGACTGTGTTTAATAGGACACCAACTGCAAGCATCCTAAAGAGTATTGAACCTGTAGACATAACAGCTCCAACTGTGGTCTCCTTCTCATCAAGGGGCCCGAACCTAATTACACTTGACATTCTCAAGGTACGTTTTGCGAATCCTATTTATACCTGCCATGGAATAAATATAAATGTACTCCACCTTATGTTAACATTTTAATTTTGCTGCATTTTAGCCTGATCTAACCGCACCTGGAGTGGACATTTTAGCTGCATGGTCACAGGATTCAACCGTCACCGGTAACGAGGGAGACACACGTGTCGTCCCATACAATATTATCTCTGGGACTTCCATGTCTTGCCCTCACGCCTCAGGTGTTGCCGCTTATGTTAAATCATTCCACAATGATTGGTCCCCTGCTGCAATAAAGTCGGCCCTTATGACTACTGCAGCACCAATGAGTCCGACCAAAAACACTGATGCTGAATTTGCGTATGGTTCTGGACATATCAACCCCTTAAAGGCTGTCGACCCTGGTTTGATCTATGACGCTGGAGAAGCAGATTACGTGGCATTTTTATGTGGGCAGGGTTACGATGCCACGATGTTGAGAATTGTTACCGGTGATATAACTACTTGCTCTGCGGCTAATAATGCAACTGTTTGGGACCTAAACTATCCTTCTTTTGCTCTCTCTTCTAATGAATCAGGCATCATTGTTCGGACATTTAACAGGATAGTTACTAATGTGGGTTTAGGAGCGTCAACGTACCAAGCTAATATATTTTCGCCATTAGGGCTCGTGGTGGATGTTAGCCCAAGCACTCTAGTGTTTACAACGGTTGGGGAGAAGCAATCTTTTCTTGTGACAGTTACTGCAACAATAGGGTCACAAATGCTATCGGGCTCGTTGGTTTGGAACGATGGAGTTCACAATGTTACGAGCCCGATTGTTGCATTTCTTTCCTAGAAGGCACATTTTGTTGGTTTCTTTGGGTCAAATTTACCTCCATTTGACATTGGATATATATCCAATCTTTAACTTTGGATCATATCAAAATAAGACCTGTATGTCATTTTTCTGTTATTGATTTATAGAATTACGTGGATATTTTGTGTGAAATATTGGAACAGATAAAGGTGAAAAAGTTGAGGACTAAAGTTGATGCTTGAAACGTTTCCGGGCTAAATGTAGACAACACTATGGTTGCTCACTCACTGTTGTAAATAAGATAATTTGTGTTCCTTAACTAATTTGATAATAGTTCTTGTCCTTAATTTGTCGCATAGATGAATGTTTGATTTTCTTCATATATTTGATTGTGACAATGTTGATTGATAGTGGTTGCTTGTTAATTATGGTGCATTGGAGTAATGGTTAAGATTTCTACCTGATTAAAATATCAAGTTTGTCTATTTGAACTTTGAAGAAAAGAAATCCAAAAAACCAGTTTCTAGAGTGGAACCACGAATCAAAAACAAGTTCAACAAGAACTAGACAAAAAGGTTATGATCCCTTAATATCGAGTGATACCAAGACACACACAATTTTTAAGACTCAAACGTTTATTAAACATGAATTGAAAAAAAATGTACAAATAACTCTCACCCTCTTATTTCTATTTATAAAGAATGAAGGGGAAAAACCTAGATGTTAGGATATTTTCTAATATAATAATAATCTTTTTTAAATTTGAGCTAAACTATAGCCCCCTATACTTATATCATAACTATTACACACTAATATTTTAATAATTTTCACCTTAGTGGTGATAGTTAGCCTTCTCGATACGCAGCATCTTAAACTAGTGCTAGAACCTGAGACCGGTGACCGCCTTCGTCAAGGCACCAGTAGCAATACCCTTTACTAACCCTTAGCTTAAATCATGTCTCTGTAGGGTGTCACTTTAGCCATATATACTCATTCAATTCTCCGGTAAGTGTTATATACTTCGTTTCAATTGTTAACAAAGCCATCATATGATACAATATATATAGCTTCCCAGCTCACTACACATTCATGTATCATAAACTTGTACCATGTGATTGATCTACCGATGACAATGATCGATCTACCTATGGCGTAGTCATAATCCACAAAAACTTGTACGTCCATCTTTAATCCACGATCAAACCCATCCAACATACCCACATTTGCAAATGTTATGTCAGGTCTCGTGCAAACCCCATGAGACTCCTGGCTTCCAACTGTATATATACATGACCCCTTACTCCTTTTTTCTTCATCACGATTCCATGATAGACCACCTTTTAATGAGAGCGTATGGTACCCAAAAAAAATAAAATAAAAATAAAATAAAATAAAATAAAATAAAACTATTAGAAAATCTGAATCATGACACCCTCAGTGTATTCCCACTCTGATCCCTGAGGATCTTCATACCAAGTATATTTTCCTTTGCTTCATCCCGCAAACCCTCGGTAATATGGATCCCAACCTTTCTTTGTCAAGTAAACCCCACATCATCTATATGGAGGAGTAGATATATGAACATATTTGGTGCATAATTCCACTAATATTTGTTGTTGTCGTCACTGCTTCGTCTAAAACCGTTGCTGAGCATACACATACCAAACCGAGTATCCATATCTTGTGTAATTAAATTCATCTACTTGGAAATTACCTCACAAGTAAATATATCCTAAAAGCTAATGACTCATGTTCATCTTCTTCTATCACTGCTACAACTCCTAAAACAACCATATTACTCTCACCTCTATACCTGCGTAGTTCCCATACTAACCGTTGCTCCCTATGACGTGCTAACCGATAGGAGATTTATTGATTCTAAATATAATATGAATCATCACCCTGATCGCCATTATACACAGGTTCCTCCTTAATACTACGACCCTCACGTGATCCATCTCAAAATCAACTTCCAGTAAAGATTGTATTGAACTCGTATATGCACTTGACCCTTTGAGAGTAAAGATTATGTACGTGATATAACGGAAATTAATATTTCCATTAATATATAATATATTGGGGTCGCACATAATAGTTCGAGATTGTAGTTTTAATTGGACTTAGTTAAGTTAAATAGGTTTTGGGCCAAAAGCTCAAGATTGGGTGTGACCCATGTGTAGCCCATGTGGGACGTACGGCCGGCCACCATAGTGGTGGACCAGACTAGGCTTAGTTGCTTGGCTTGATTAAAAATATAAGTGTCTTTTCTATTCTAGTAATTTTTATTTATTATTGGTAATTATCTTGTTTTGAATTTGTTACTTATCCAATAGACCCTATAAATATAATGAGATAATTATTGATTTGTAGAGATTCACAAAATCACTAAAACCCTTTCTCCCTCCCTTCTCTACTTCGTACGCCTAAACACCACACCATACAAAAAGGTTTTGTTCGTGTGATATGATCTTATCATTGTATTGTCACACCCCAAAAATGGCGCAGCGGAATGTCATTTAATGGATGTGACTTCAAGATCAAGAACACATGGTGTCATAATAGAGAAATACTAAATGCATAACATCACAACACAAGTCAAAGTTACAATGATCCCATACTATGGGTGAATACAAGTCTTACTACATAAGTTCACAATAATCAAGTCTTAAAAGGGACATTTCCAAATGCATAACTCCTCGGGAATGCAACCCAGTAGAGTCTCGTCTTATGTCTGCTAAGCCAGGCTAATACTCAACCTTCTAAAGCAACTTCATTCTTAACACCTGAAAATGGATACTCGAAAACGTCAACATAAAGTTGGTGAGCTCGTAGGTTTGAAAGTAAACCACGAAGCTGTGACATAAGTAGTGTAGGACAATAGTGAGCAAGATATACGAATATATGCATTTAAAAAGGAAACACAGTGCTAGCGACAACTGAACCTACCAATGATGTTACATACATGTTACCAATAGCGGGGAGCTACCCCAGATAGTACTATCCATTTGTTTCGGCTCCAAACGGAGTTAAACAGTTGCGCATACATGAAACACATATTTATCATCACAATGGGTCACATATTGCAATCAAACACACATATTGTCCAAAAACATGTAAACATTGTATCACAACATGAAAACAGTTAAAACACCATTTGAGTACCATTTTCCCCCAAGGAAAACATTATGAAAAAAAAGGGGCTACGAGAACTCACCCTAGCAAGCAATGATAACGCAAACAAAAGTGAAAGCTTGAGATGTAACCCGAAAGTCTTAACCGCGACATAATAATTAAGTCGTTTGAGCAATTATGATATGTACTATATGCATATGAGTTTTTAAAAATGCAAAATGGTTCTTATACACTTGCAATGAGGTTTTATGACTCAAAATGAAATAAACGAAAGTTTTATAATTTACTTTATTGTATTTTATTTTTATTTTTATTTTTTTTTAGGTTCAAAAGTATATTCACTCATTCAAGTCTCTAAACCGAGCTAATAAAATCTAGTTTCAAAATATGATGGCAAAAGATCTTTAGGGCCTGGTTTTCAAGATCATTTGGGCCAATGAAGGGGCTGCTGTACAGAAAAATTGGGACAGGAAACACATAACTTTGCGGGTTTATATCTCATTCAAAAATGGCCTGTTTTACGTGTTTAAAATTGCTAAACTCAATCCTACATGTCCTCTATCTAAAATAAATAGTACAATGTAAAAAGGGTCGGTTTGGTCAAGGTTTCCAGGTCAAAAACATCACGCATTGAAACAATCCATCGGGTAATAAAAGTTAACTTAGACGGGCCATTAATTATTCATTTCTGGATGAAATAATGCGTTTTCAAAGTCTAAAATTATCTACATCAAATCTAGTTTTCAAATATCCAAGTCAAATATATTTCCCATGCACCCATTTTTCTGAATAATTCGTTTTAAGGGCTGAAGTCAAAACTGTCAGGAAACAAGAGAATTTACTCAACTTCTTTTGGCTGTATTTTACTCATTATTTACCGTCACGTGACCATCCAACTCCCTAGACCTAAATTAAGATGTCCCCTAACACTTTCTAGTTTACCATTTTAGCTCAAAAGGTCTCGAAATGGGTCTTTTTTGCTGAATAGGATCGGTTCTCAGAAAAAGTGCAAACAGCAGGTCTTGGATTTTTAGCACTTATTAAAAATAGTAAAACATTTATAAAATTACTAAAATTTTTGTGAGACATCCTAACATATATATATATATATATATATATATATATATATATATATATATATATATATATATATATATATATATATATATATATATATATATATATATATATATATATATATATATAAGTATGTCTAATTTGGTTTTACACGAAAAATTGAGTAGCTATTTTATTTGATTGCATCTTTGAGGCGCATTTTTAGGACAACAAGATAATAATTTAGTTCAAAGATTCTAAGCAAAATATCAACATCACAAGTGTATAATAGCCAAAACTAAACATATGAATGATGAAACATGTGTATGAGATGTCTAAAAATAGGTGGAGTAAATGCTTACAAGAGGTGATGAAGTTGATGCAAAAAGTGAACATAAGAACCCAAGAATGAACCTTCTAATAACCCTTAACTAAATAGCACTTCAATAAGCAAATGACCCCAAATATTTTGAACCCTTTTCTTGTGCTGCTGCTGGTCGAATGAATAAAGAGAGCAAGAGTGGTGTTGGTGTTTTTGGATGCAAATGTCAAGTGTTAGGTGTATATCTAATTATAAATGCATTTAGGCTAACTTTACATCTCATTTCTTATGCAATAGTGAGAATATGACCAAAAGTGGGTGTTGCTTGTCTTGGCTCTTGTGTTAGCCGTGTATAGAGTCCCAAGAGAAGGGAATAATGTGCTTTGAGCCAAGCAATGGATCTCATGTGAACCTTAAAATTAGTTAATCATCAAAATGGAAAGGTAGTGGTTCAAGGATGTTTCTTATACTACAAATAAAAGTGAGGGGCGGCAACTTTGAATTAGAATAGGACAAATTATAGATTGTTTTGTATTTGGTATAATTATATATGTATTAGATGAGGTGGTGTAGTTTACATGCATGCAAAAACGTCGTAAATACGAAATAAGCGCGTTTTAGTTAAACCTGAAAAATAAAAAGTGTAAACTTATAAAACGTGACTATAACAGTCATATGACATATATTTTATGTAGACTAGACTTTGTATAATGCCAGTTTAAGTTTAAAATCGTTTTCCTAATTACGCGGTTTGACTTAACGGTTACACGTAAAAGTGAAAATTTTAAATATCAAAAGCGAATAGTTTTGGGTTTGAGGTTGAGTAAGGACCTGGAAAATGCAGGTTGTTATAGTCTACCCCCGTTAAGTGAATTTTGTCCTCAAAATTGAGCTGGTACTATTGTCAAACAGGTGTGGGTACTTATGCCTCATCTGATCCTCTCGTTCCCAAGTAAACTCTGGTCCACGTTTTGAGTCCCAACGGACTTTAACTATTGGTATCTTTCTACACTTCAACTTCTTGACCTCACGCTCTACGATCTCAACAGGTTTCTACACAAAGTGTAACTTGGGATTTATCTGAATCTCTTCCAATGGTATGTGTAAAGTCTGATCAGCAAGGCACTTCTTAAGGTTTGATACGTGAAATGTATCATGAACGTTACTTAGCTCTTGAGGTAGCCTCAGTCTGTAAGCTACTTGACCGATTCTCTCAGTGATCTCAAAAGGTCCTACATACCTGGGTGCTAGCTTACCCTTCTTACCAAATCGTACAACACCTTTCCAAGGTGATACCTTACGTAATACATGATCACCAACACTAAATTCCAGAGGTCTCCGTCTATTGTCGGCATAACTCTTCTGACGGCTACGTGCAACCTTGAGTCTATCCTTGATTTGAATGATCTTCTCAGTGGTCTCTAACACTATTTCAGGTCCTATCATTTGGCTTTCTCCGGCTTCTGCCCAAGAAATGGGCGAACGACACTTCCACCCATAAAGTGATTTGAATGGTGCCATTTTTATGCTAGCATGGTAACTGTTGTTGTAGAGAACTCGACCAAGGGAAGGTGAGTATCCCAATTACCACCGAAGTCTATGGCACACACCCTGAGCATGTCCTCTAAGGTCTGTATGGTACGCTCACTTTGACTGTCGGTCTGTGGATGGTAAGCAGTACTCATATCTAAGTGGGTTCCTAGTGACTTTTGCAATGATTGCCAAAAGTTTGACGTGAAACGGCTATCACGGTCAGATATGATCGATATAGGCACACCGTGTCTCGCTACTATCTCATTGATGTAGAGTCTTGCCAACTTGTCCATTTTGTAATCCTCTCGGATTGGTAAGAAATGTGCAGACTTAGTCAATTTGTCTACGATGACCCAGATTGTATCGTACCCACTACTAGTCCTGGGTAACTTTGTAACGAAGTCCATGGTTATCTTTTCCCACTTCCATTCAGGGATTTCTGGTTGTTGTAACAAACCAGATGGTTTCTGGTATTGAGCCTTCACCTTCAAGCAAGTCAGGCACTTGCTAACGTAGTAAGCTATGTCTTTCTTCATCCTAGGCCACCAATACAATTCTCTAAGGTCGTAGTACATCTTATCTGCTCCTGGGTGAACGGAGTACCTTGTCGTATGTGCTTCATCCATGATTAGGGTTCTCACACCACCAGCTAACGGTACCCAAATTCGGTCTACAAAGTACAGTCCACCGTCGTCCTTTTTATCCAATTGTTTATCTAAACCTCGCATCTTCTCTGTGGGTGCATCCATATTCATAGTTGCCTCCCTTTAGGCCGCTAGTATCTTATCCTTGATACCCGAATGTATGGTTATACTCATGGATTTTATTTTCCTAGGCCTGAGTCTTTCCTTCCTACTCAAAGCATCAGCTACTACGTTCGCCTTACCTGGGTGGTAGCGAATCTCACAGTCATAATCGCTGAAGAGCTCGATCCATCTCCTCTGGCGCATATTCAACTCTTTCTGATCGAAGATGTGTTGGAGACTCTTGTGATCAGTGTAGATAATACTTTTCGTCCCATATAAGTAATGTCTCCATATCTTGAGAGCGAACACTACAGCGCCTAGCTCCAAATCATGGGTGGTATAGTTTTTCTCGTGGATCTTCAGCTTTCAGGATGCATAGGCAATCACTTTACCCCTTTGCATTAATACGCACCCAAGACCTTGACATGATGCGTCACAATATACTATGAAATCTTCTGTCCATCGGGGAGGGCCAGAATTGGAGCATTACATAGGTTGTTCTTCAAGGTTTGAAAGGCTTCTTCTTGTTCCTCGCCCCATTCGTACTTCTTATTCTTTTGAGTTAGCAAGGTAAGAGGTTTGGCAATCTTAGAGAAGTTTGCGATGAATCGCCAGTAATAGCCTGCCAGTCCTAAGAATGAGCGGACTTCTGTTGGGGACTTAGGGGCTTCCCAATTCTTCACAGCTTCGATCTTGCTAGGATCCACATGAATACCATCTTTATTAACTACATGTCCAAGGAATTGGACTTCCTGTAGCCAGAATTCACACTTCGAGAATTTGGCGTACAGTTTCTCTTTCTTGAGTAACTCTAGGATTAACTTCAGATGCATTTCACGTTCCTCTTTTGTTTTGGAATAGATCAAAATGTCATCGATGAACACGATAACAAATTTATCCAGGTATGGCCTACATACTTGGTTCATCAAGTCCATGAAAACCGCAGGAGCATTTGTCAGTCCAAAAGGCATAACCGTAAACTCGAAATGACCATATCGAGTTCTAAACGCGGTCTTTGGGATGTCATCTTCGTGTACTCATAACTGATGGTAGCCGAAACGAAGATCTATCTTGGAGAAGTATCATGAACCTTGTAGTTGGTCAAATAGGTCGTCAATTCTCGGGAGGGGGTAACGATTCTTGATGGTTAGCTTGTTTAGCTCTCGGTAGTCAATGCACATTCTAAACGAACCATCCTTCTTCTTGACGAACAGTACTGGTGCTCCCCATGGTGAAGAAATAGGTCGGATAAAACCTTTGTCTTGGAGTTCTTTGAGTTGATTAGACAACTCTTCCATTTCAGTGGGTGCCAATCGGTAGGGAGATTTTGCAACTGGCATTGCTCCAGGAATTAGGTCTATCCGAAATTCAACTTCTCGCGTAGGGGGTAATCCGGATAAGTCATCAGGGAATACCTCTGGGAAGTTTCGAACGACTGGAATTTCTTCTAGTTTCTGCTCGTCTACTTTCATGCTCATGAGGTGCATTGCTTTTTCTTCAAGTCGTTCTCCATAGACCTTAAGTAACTCACCGTTTGGTAGTGGTATTAGGACCATCTTCTCGTGGCACACTATTTCAGCCTTATGCTTGGATAACCAATCCATTCCCACAATCACGTCGAAGCTTCCGTGTCCGAATGGTATTAAGTCGATGCTAAAGGTGTAGCCTTCTAACTCTAGTTTGCACCCGCGAACGATCTTATTTGTTTCTAACTTTTGACCACTTGCTATTTCAATTTCGTAACTAAAGCCTAGTCTACTAGGTTCCATTTTTAACAAAGGGATGAATTTAGTGGAGACAAAACTATAATCGGCACCAGAATCAAATAGCATAGTAGCATAGTGGTCGTTTAAAGAGAACGTACCCGTCACTATATTCGGATCCTGGCGTGCTTCTTCAGCGTTCATCACAAATACCCGACCACGAGCTGGGTTACCATTGTTACCATGGTTTGCATTGTTCCCACCAATTGCTAAAGCTTGATTCTGGTTGTTTTGCACTTGCCCTCGTGTCCCATTCAATCTAGGACACATATTTCGAAGATGATTCGGGTTTCCACACTCATAGCATGCCCTTGGGTTAACCGTATTTATTGGTGCCACCTGTTTAGCGACTGTCCGACAATCTTTTGCCATGTGGCCACCCTTTTTGCAATTGAAACACACTTGGCATGGCATAGTCTCCGGGTGATGGTAGTTACATTTGGCACACATAGGGTGAGAGCCCTCATAACCTTTCTTTCCTGTGGTTGTTGCTACGAATCCTTTTCCCCATTTCGCTTTCTTATTGTCACCCTTTGCACCACCTTGCTTACTTGGCTCGCTCACGGCCTTCCTTTTGTCACCACTCTTAGACAACGTCCCATTCCTAACCATCTCATCCGTTAAGGTTGCAGATTTCAATATCGCACTCTGAATAGTAGGGGGTTCAGTCGCTTTCACCATCCCACGAATCTCAGGAACCAACCCATAGATGTACCTTTCAATTCTCTTGGACTCAGGAGTGACCATATGAGGTACTAGTCTAGCAAGCTCATGGAATCGATCCGTATAAGTCGTGTGACCTGCTCCAACCATAGCATGGTGGTAGAACTCATGCTCTAGCTTCTGCATCTCGTTGTCTGGACAATACTCCTCCCTTAATAATGCCTTAAAGTCATCCCAACTCATCCCTATAGCAGCTTCCCTACCCCTAGCTTGAATTTGCGTGTTCCACCAAGTCAATGCTTTTCCAGTCAATGCACATGCAGCATACTTTATCTTTTGGTGGCTCGCACACTCACTTATGTCAATTACTGACTCCATCTTCTCAACCCATCAAGTATAAGCCATCGCACCTCCATTGCCATCAAAGTCCACCGGTTTGCATGCCGAAAATTCCCTGTAAGTGCATCCCTTGTTACCGTTGGCATGGTTGCCATCATTGGCATGATCGTTTCCGCCGTCATTGTCTGCATCATCATTCCTGCTCACGTTGTTTCCTTGGTTACTCATATGGTCGCCAACTTGGGTGATGATGGTAGGTAGCAATCCCTGTAGTTGTCGAGCGATAATAGTCTCAAAGTCAGGGTTCTCATTGTTATTGTTGTTGTTACCGGTGCCGCGACCACCCCCTCTACCTCCTCGTCCACCAGTCCTTCCACCCCTCTGGGCTGGGGCACCTCGGTTAACTCGAGTCGATCTTCTTGGAGGCATGATTCTACAAGGAAGTGTGTTGGTAAACGTTAGATAGGAAGTATATAGGATAGGTCAGTATACGTGTTGTAACTCTATGCTCAGCCACCTAGTTGACAGATTCATGAATTTGATAAGTCCATGCAGCATCATGTTATCGTAAAAACGTTGGCCAGGCATTTTTAGGATAGCATCATGCCATATATCCATATCATCATCACTTCACGTCAATCTAACCTATTCCGTCCTCGAGTAAATTTCTCAAAACCCTTAAGTTAAGTAACAATTCAACTTAATTTCGCAACAAATCAACTAAGAACTGTCTTGAAACTAAGTCGTAAATTGTTAAAAGACTTAATGGTTTTGAAAAATGGACTTGATTCAGGGGGTTTCATAAGGTCTAATACTAGGCGCCAATAACTCGTAAGGTAAGTATACACATAATTGCACACGTAATCCCTATTATGCAAACTATATGAAGGTTCTTAGGTTATAGTCTAGGTCAAACCACTTAATTCTCTATAACCAAGGCTCTGATGCCAATCTGTCATACCCCAAAAATGGCGCAGCGGAATGTCATTTAATGGATGTGACTTCAAGATCAAGAACATATGGTGTCATAATAGAGAAATACTAAATGCATAACATCTCAACACAAGTCAAAGTTACAATGATCCCATACAATGGGTGAATACAAGTCTTACTACATAAGTTCACAATAATCAAGTCTTAAAAGGAACATTTCCAAATGCATAACTCCTCAGGAATGCAACCCAGTAGAGTCTCGTCTTATGTCTGCTAAGCCAGGCTAATACTCAACCTTCTAAAGCAACTTCATTCTTAACACCTGAAAGTGGATACTCGAAAACGTCAACATAAAGTTGGTGAGCTCGTAGGTTTGAAAGTAAACCACGAAGCTGTGACATAAGTAGTGTAGGACAATAGTGAGCAAGATATACGAATATATGCATTTAAAAAGGAAACACAGTGCTAGCGACAACTGAACCTACCAATGATGTTACACACATGTTACCAATAGCGGGGAGCTACCCCAGATAGTACTATCCATTTGTTTCGGCTCCAAACGGAGTTAAACAGTTGCGCATACATGAAACACATATTTATCATCACAATGGGTCACATATTGCAATCTGTAGAATATGAACATCTAGATTCGGGTGGCCTTAATTCATGGTAGATGATATCCATGTTTGAGTTAGATTCAAGAACTAGAAAGAGAGAGAGAGAGTTTGGAACCTTGAGATAAAAGAAGAAAGAAAAATTAGATTAAATGAAAAGGCTCACCCTCTCCACATGTGGAGAGGGATATATATAGTCCCTACAAGATAACTAATAAAACACCCACACCCGGGCTGTGGATCAGGTATACAGTGGGTAAAGACCCGTCCTTCTTCCACGGTGTTACTTAATCTAAAACTAACTAACTAATAAATAAACTAACTACGAGCTAACTTAATGCTATTACAATATTAAGGTGACCGAGTCTTTTATAGGAATATTTGTATTCCTAACAATCTCCCCCTAAGCGAGGTCACCTTTGAAATTAAGCTCTTTGGTCTTTAAGCATTCTTTAGTCTCTGTAGCTCGTAGGATCTGATTCTTCACTTTACTTCACACTTTGTACTTCAAGCAACAAACTTGTGATTCGGATTCCTTTGTGATGTGTGATCCTTAAGCTTCTTTGAGATCATCAGCCAAGGTAAATCTCCAAGCTCATCCATTGCAGTATCGCCTTCATGTGATGTAGTGACTTAAGGACCATCATGCTCACACCCTTCTAGATCAGGAGACTTGACTTTAGAGTTGTGGATCGGGAGACTTATTCATCAGAGTTGCGGAAACGTTGTTGGTAGTCTCTCAACATTTTGTTGTAGCAAGTCTCTCATCTTCATTGATTGTGTGGTGGATGTGTGAGCATGAGGTATGGATTGACCCGATTCAGCTGGAAACTGGAGCCATCAACGCCATCTTTATATGTGTCCCTGAAATAAAACAGTTAGCACTAAAGATAGAGAACGAATATGGCTTTGTCATTCGTTCTGCGAGGACAGACTACCCTCCGGTTTTGTGAAAACCGACCTGTGATCAGGTAGAGTCTCTTTTAAAGAGGACTCTCCTTGACAGGAATTTCCAGCTTGTAGTAATGAATTTTCCAAAGAATCCACTTCGGAATCTTCATACTTAGCATGTTCTC
This sequence comes from Artemisia argyi, assembly GCA_030686995.1. Classification (NCBI taxonomy): domain Eukaryota; kingdom Viridiplantae; phylum Streptophyta; class Magnoliopsida; order Asterales; family Asteraceae; genus Artemisia; species Artemisia argyi. The sequence goes on along the minus strand of CM060709.1, from coordinate 269,630,030 downwards.
ATACCGGAACGTCTCAAAGCAGACAGCACGATAGAGTGAATCGGTGAATAAATATTCACGGATTGATGAGAAATTGATTTATAGAAATCACTCGCGTGTCATGTGATAAACATTATTGAGACACGACGAGAGTTTTATACTTTGAATCACATTTCCATCAAAAATACTTTTGTTTGAAAGATATTACACAATCAATGTGCTCGAAAGATAAGTTGGTGAGCACATTGAGAGGTTTTGGCAAAAGTATCCGTCAATCCATATCCTGGAACAAGTTTGATTCGAAATTGAATCGCACCATTGTTGCTTTCCAGTTGTCACTTGATCATTGATCCAAGATGGATCTCACATGTCACCTATCAAGAGCTTGAGTGATGTTCGCTCTAGAAGGATTTCCATCGTCATTGTGAGTATTAACATATCACTCGGATGTTCTGGCAATACCACAAGGATAATGCGTAGGACTCTAAATATTTTATCTTATTTTCCACATTGTGTGAAACAATAAGCATATTAGGAAGTGTGTCCTATCGAGATTTATGGATGATCTCATGGCTCTAGACTCAATAGTGCGTTTTGATCCGCTCCTGGAGACTGGGGAGGCGTCTCCTGTTTTAGGTATCAACATAGCTCGCAATGAGCGGTCGATACATTGCACAGGGTTCCCCGTGAGAATGAAACAAGTTCTTTTAAGAGAACTTGAGTGGATGGGAAGTTTTGGTGCAGTGCGTCACTGGGTCCATGACGTCTTGTCTTCAATACCGGCGTTACCTTAGTATCCGCCAGTAGCATATGTATTGAACCCGGTTTCTGCCCTAAGGTTGAATAATTGGAGGGCTATTTCTTTTCACCCTTTCTCATTATATTTCTTTTTCATTCTTCAACCCCTTCAGTGCTTACCGAGATTTCATCACTAGAACCTTGTTGGGTTTGTTCCAGTCCTAGCTCTATCTCAGTCCGCACTCTTCCCTTTCTCACTTTACTCCTTTTTTCATAATCATTCCTAAGGACTTCTAATCTATCTATGGATTGTCCCTGGGAAGATCCTTCCGGTTCTGGTGGATCATGGGAACTTATACCTAACCTTAACCAACCTTATAACTCCATGCATAAAGATAAATGGTCGGTCTTTGGTATAACTTCCACAAACGCCTTTTGCTCCCCCTCAATATGTGCATCGATATTCGAAAGTGTTTAGCACATATGTGGGAGCCTATTATTGAGTACAAAAGATCACTTTTGATTATCAGATTTCATATTTAAATCACATTCTCTCCCCCGATCAAAAATTTAGAAAGATTTAAATAATTTAGAAAGCGTTTTTGGGAGAGAAATGCGGTCAAGTTTAATATTTTCTGATAAAAGGAACTTTTTCATGCTCCCCCTCAAACTGTGAGGGAGGTTGTTATGTGTCAGATTTGAAGAGTTTCAAAAGATTCGAAGTTTTAATGAAAACTCTTTGAAAAATTTACTCATTCTGACACATAACCATCACAAATCGGATTGTTGTTTTTGTTTTGTACAAAGTGTGGGGAGTTTTGTTGATACATAAAATTTTGAGAAATCACTCTCCCCCTCAATCAATGACGGATGTTAAAGCATAAATATTTTCATAAACTATTAACGTCATTGATTGAGTGAAAATTTTATCAAACTTTTGAGTGCAATTTGATTTTCATTCAAAATTTCATGGTACCACCAAGTTTTGCACAAACACTTTCCGGAAAAATCATAGAAGAGAAAGTATTTGGCGATAAAAAGAAAATTTCTCTTCTTTATCAAGAAATAATGCACTGAAGCGTACATTAGATCGAGGGTGCATGAATATAAAGTAATTCACGCTCGGATGAACGGCACCCTTTGTTAGGAACAACCGTCTTTTTGGCGACGTGTTTTCCTTAATTTTGAAAAGCGGGTTGCTATCTAAAGTAATAGCAAGCCATTTTTTTTTTTTTTTTTTTTTTTTTTTTTTAAAGAAAATATTGAGGATCGACATGTTTTAGAAAAACATTTATTTGAAACCGAAAAACTCTTGCTCAAGCATATGTATGATTCCGTGTCATTGTTGAATGACATTTCTAGAAACGTACATAATATTGATTACACAAGAGACATGTCGAGAGAAGAATATTTTTGGAATTTTTTTTTTTTTTTTTTTTTTTTTTTAAGGATTTTTCAAAAAAAAAAAATTTTTATGGTTTTTATAGGTTTTTATAGTTTTCAATCTTCTTTTTGTTTTAAACTATGTACAAAGGATAGGTGAGGCAAAATATATACAAGGATACGAACCAAAATTATTACTCCTCAGCTTCCAGAAAATTCTCCGCTTCCATCATTTGACATGCTGAAGAGTAACGTGAGCACATTTAACCAGGGATTAATTCAGGCATTTCACTCTCCCCTAATTAATGCTCTCCCCCAATCCTGACAACCTTTCTGATGAACACCCACAATAGAAGGAAGACTTTGGATGAACACCCATAATATGAAGAAGTCTTTTGATAACCAAATACATGCCGTCTTTTAGTCTTCTAATCACATAGCGGAGAATGTAGAGAAGACTGTAGACACGACCTTCTTCAAGATTGCCCAATATGGAGGAACAGAATACCAACCATCTTCATCTCACCAAATGCCTTCCAGTAACCTTACATATAACCCATCAGCCCGCAGCGCACACATGAGACGATAACACCCAACCGAGAATAAAGAATAGACTGACGACTCGACCTTCTTCAGTCTTTAGTATAACACCAGAGTAACAAGTTGAACCACTGATCATCTATACAATGTATCCATCCTTGGATATTAAGCCCTGATCACGTAGACCTGTTGTGCGTCCTTGATGTACACATTCTCTCTCCCCTGATGGTTACGATTAATCATACCATGACGTAACAGTGAAACGTTAATACCAAGGTGACAAGTTGAACCACTGATCATCTCTGCGGCTTTTCAACACCGGAATACACGATTAAGCCTGATCACGTGAACCTTTTATGCGTCGTTGGTGTACACATTTCTCTCCCCCATGATGGTTACGATTAATCGGAATCATCATCATTATGTGTACATGTAGCCTGATGACGTATACATGAAGCATTGACTAGAAACCCTTTGTTACTGATTGAATCAGTCCGTGAGACTATGTCGATTAGCATTCCATGACCATGTTCTTCAACACCTTAATAGAGAGGAAGATGTAGTGTTGGAGAACCATGGTTTGCACGACTCCTGAACTGACGTATTCAGGAGTCGTATGACCAATTCTCAATCATCATCCAACATGTAGATTAATATTCACCCTTTCCCCCCCTCAAAAATTGCATATGCCAGCCAACTACAATTTTTGATGATTGAACTAGTGAATATGAATACCATCAACGGTTGGAAGTTCCACTTGACGGTTCTTGAGGACTGACATGTTGTTTATTCACCCTTTCCCCCCCACAAAAATTGCATATGCCTGTCGAATGCAATTTTTGGTTGAATAAGTGAATAATAGAATACTCCAATATGCGCCGATCCACTTGAAAACAGAATAAGCACGGAAAGAGCATGAACTTGTTGATGATAATGGCCATAAATAAGAAGATTCCTCTTCTTTTGAAGATAAAGTGCACTGAATCGTACACCTTTCTTTTCATTGATGAGCGGGGCCTGAAGTGTTGTCAGCAGACGCCATAATGTTGAAGTACGAGGCCTGCACTGAAGTGTGCAGACGTCATCTATTGAAGACCGAGGCCTGAACTGATGTGTTCAGACGTCATCTCTCTCTTTTCTTCTACTCTCTTGCTAACTCGTTACCAACCCCATTATCATTCTGTTGGATATATGTCGTGACTACAGATGGAGAGAAACCCAATATGATGAATTTGAGACCGAAGTAATATGACCCGAGTTTGTGACTTAAACTTGTAATAATGCGAGACAAAGAGCGGTGTAGAGACTTCGTGCAACATCGAATCCCTAAGTAGTCTATACTCTTCAACCAACCAACCATCAAGTATAAGATGTACATCACCTCTTGGATATCCACAACTTCATGTGACACTGAGCACTACAACGTGACTCCTTAAAGTGATAGTTATTTTGCAATGGAGAGAAAGAAAAAATAACTAGATATCCAAGTCCTTGTCGTTGTATTGAAAGCTCGAACAAGGATCTTGAAGAATCTTCATCCAACCTTCCCGATATCTTCAGATACTAAGTACACGCACCCATGAAATTTCACTTCAGCCTCAAATAAATAGTACTGAACTAACCCCGTAGTCACATTTCGTCAATTCAATGCCTCAATCTAGCCATTTGTGATGTTATGGCTGAACTTTGATAATGGTTTTAACCCGACCATGGTCAAGAGCACATAGCCCATCATCACGGGATTTTACAAATCTATAGTTTAAACCGAGAAATAAGTTCTTTCGCGGGATTTTACAAAACCAAGAAGAAACCGTGAGATAGTAACAGGTTGAATGTGGCATGACTGATTTGGTTATGGAAAACATCAGTTTGGGTTAAGAATATCATGTGAGAATTACAGATCACATCACAATTTTAAAGTCTTTGTCCAATTAACCAACCTCGAACACAAACAATTTTGACCACATGATGAAGGAACCCGATATACCAATCTTGAAAATGAAGCAGAATTACTCAAATTTGTTACCTAAGCTTGCATTGTTGTTGGAAGAACGGTGTAGAGAATTTGTGAACCATGCAAATCTCTAAGTACTCAATACTATCTTGACAAAGTATGAGACAATCATCACCTCTTGCGATTATCCACAACGTTATCTACGTGTGACACTGAGTACAATAACGTAACTCCTTTAAGTGATAGTTAACCAGGTCTTCAACCATCCACCCCGACTTCTGGAAACTAGATAACCCAAGTCTTCAACTTACATCTTATGCGCGAGCAAGTTATCATTGAAATCCTGCATCCAACCATCCCCGATTTCAAGATAAAATAGGTATACTCTTTCGTGAAATCCAACTTCACCCTCAAGCAAGGGATACCAAATTAGCTTCGTGATCATTTTGTGCGGTTGAGCAATCAAAGTGAGAAGAACCATGCGCAAATTCTTAGGAGTGCCCAAGACTCATAGTCAGACCAATCAAACATAGCTGTCTGAACCAGCTGCTTGAATGTCATCCGAAACAGTTGACATCTCAAACAATTCAAACGGGATTTTACAACTTATGTGACTTAAACCGAGAAATGTTTCTTTCTAGGGATTTTACTAAAGTCAACAAAAGAAACCGGAAGATATCTTCAACAAGTTAAACTTAGAGAGAGATACCGGATGAGTCACAATTCGCACTAAGTGTCATGTCGTGACAAGTCAAGTTACAATATATCAAATTGATATTAGTCAAGTCGTAAGGATTAACTCACAACGTCAGATAACAATTTGATTAATCGAAACGACTTAAGTTACAACAATTCACTAATTGCAAAATGATTAACCAATCACACGAATCTCATCACTTAGTAACTTGCCAATAAGTTAGAGATAGTGCTAAAGAGTGAGCAAACCTCTAGAGACTGATCCACTGAATCCTGAATTGTTGAAACCGGAACTGCAAAGATTCACACTACAAGAGACGGAATCGCTAGGAAACTTGCGCAAATTCTCCCCCTCAAAAAGGACATGCAATGACCTTTTTGCCAAAGAACTGAAAGTCTGTGATAGTCGTGAGTTTGTCATGCGCAAATCAGATACATGGAAGGAGACACATAAACCTACTGCAGAGAAGATGGTGATAAAGACATGCTTGTAGTAACACCTTGCTGGACTCCTCATCAATGATTTAGCAGATTAATGATTCATAGTAGTTCGGAATATGCTAGACCACTGGATGAAATGTGCTTAACTATAGAGTGAGTAAAGGGTTAAAGCACGTCTCTAAACAAATCACCTCCTGTCTTTAAGTCTGACCATCTCTTGAGAAGTTCTTGTACTACAATCCCATTAGAAGCTTGAGAAACAACAATCTCTTGATGAAGCATGATAAAGGACAAGTTAGAGACTTATACTTGCATTAAAATCGTGATTTAGAACCTATATTGAGCACAACAACGTAACTCCTTTAAATATAGGTAGTGACATATACCCAACCTTCCATCCTTAATTGTATATATCCACTTCTTGAACATCCAAGTCTAATCACCTTAAATACACTCGAGCAAGGGTCACCAAACATCGTGCGTCCATCCACCCCAAGATGTTTGTGACACTAAGTATGCCAGCCCGTGAATTAACACACCAACCAAGTCACCGTAATTTCCCAATTCCTGCTGTTCTCGATGCACAAACTTATCCCGAAGATAATAGTCAGATCCCGTAAGTTTTAATATGTCAAAAACCAAGTCCAGCCTATCGAATCTTTCGCGGGATTTTCTAAAAACATCAAGAGTAACCGCGAAATTAACAAGAACATCTAAAGGGTGAGTTGCAATACTAATCTTCAAAACTTAAGTCAACAAAATCAAGTATCAACTTGATCAAATTGCAGCAAGTCAAGTCGCAGTTTGAAAAATCGCAACAAGTCAAATTGCAGACAACCAAATTGCAATACGTCAAATCGCAAGTATTAACTCGCAACGTCAAATCGCAATTGGTCAAATCGCAATCAGTCAAGTCGCAACAAATCAAAACACAATTTGACGAACCGCAGTTAATCAAATCGCAAGTTGTCAACTGTAACTCAAGTCGCAAAACTTAAATTGCAGGCTCACTCAAATCATAGGCATCCACAATGCTGACAAGCTTAAAAACTCTGTAATCACGTCGACATAAATATATACCCCGAAATTATATCCACTAAACTCGAGAATATCACAACCAGATTAATATTCAATCCTGGATTCTTGAAGCTCAAACAAAGTCGTTGCCCAAAATTTATACTCAATCCTGATAACTGGATTCTTGAATGTGATTTTATGTTAAGAGTGATGATTGTTTGTTTTGACAAGGTTATATGTTGTTTAGTTGTGATCTTGATTCGGTTGATGCAAGTTTTTACGGTGAAATTTTTGGTCTGAAAACTTAAAACCTCAAAAACTTCACTCCGGAGGTGATTTGGGCCTCGAAAAATTCATTTCACGACTACGTGGTGAAACCTCACAATATTCAACCTGTTCCGGACGTTTTGACAGCTTATTCGCTGAAAACGGAGTTAATGTTCAAAAGTTATGACCGTTTGAAGTTTTGACGTAAAAAGTCAACTTTGGTCAAACTGATGAGCAAACCGCAGTTGACCAAAGCTAACCGCAGTTGACCAAAGGTAACCGCAGTTGACCAAAGCTAACCGCAGTTGACCAAAGGTAACCGCAGTTGACCAAAGCTAACCGCAGTTGACCAAAGCTAACCGCAGTTGACCAAAGATAACCGCAGTTGACCAAAGATAACCGCAGTTGACCAAAGATAACCGCAGTTGACCAAAGATAACCGCAGTTGACCAAAGCTAACCGCAGTTGACCAAAGCTAACCGCAGAATAGAGACAAAACAGTCACTTTCGTCCTTTTTCGTCTTTTTCCTGTTTTAGAGTTAACCTCAACCAAGAACAAGCTAACCTCAACCAAGAAACAAGCTAATCTCAACCAAGAAACTTGCACTAAATCACATCAAACATCAAACTAATCAACTAATTCAACCTACCCAAGTGAAAAGTTAAGTACTACAACACCTCAAAACACAACAATACCACCAAATCATCAAAATCACCACAACCAATAATCAATTCGAGGTGTGTTCATCAAAAAAAAATTTCGAACCAACTAAACCAAGCTACAAATTAGAGCACCAACAATCCTAGGATGAAACCATGGCTCTTGATACCAATTGTAGAATATGAACATCTAGATTCGGGTGGCCTTAATTCATGGTAGATGATATCCATGTTTGAGTTAGATTCAAGAACTAGAAAGAGAGAGAGAGAGTTTGGAACCTTGAGATAAAAGAAGAAAGAAAAATTAGATTAAATGAAAAGGCTCACCCTCTCCACATGTGGAGAGGGATATATATAGTCCCTACAAGATAACTAATAAAACACCCACACCCGGGCTGTGGATCAGGTATACAGTGGGTAAAGACCCGTCCTTCTTCCACGGTGTTACTTAATCTAAAACTAACTAACTAATAAATAAACTAACTACGAGCTAACTTAATGCTATTACAATATTAAGGTGACCGAGTCTTTTATAGGAATATTTGTATTCCTAACACAATCAAACACACATATTGTCCAAAAACATGTAAACATTGTATCACAACATGAAAACAGTTAAAACACCATTTGAGTACCATTTTCCCCGAAGGAAAACATTATGAAAAAAAAGGGGCTACGAGAACTCACCCTAGCAAGCAATGATAACGCAAACAAAAGTGAAAGCTTGAGATGTAACCCGAAAGTCTTAACCGCGACCTAATAATTAAGTCGTTTGAGCAATTATGATATGTACTATATGCATATGAGTTTTTAAAAATGCAAAATGGTTCTTATACACTTGCAATGAGGTTTTATGACTCAAAATGAAATAAACGAAAGTTTTATAATTTACTTTATTTTTTTTTATTTTTTTTTAGGTTCAAAAGTATATATAAGTATATCGTAACTTCAAAAGGCCATAATTTCTTCGTTATAAGCCCGTATTCACTCATTCAAGTCTCTAAACCGAGCTAATAAAATCTAGTTTCAAAATATGATGGCAAAAGATCTTTAGGGCCTGGTTTTCAAGATCATTTGGGCCAATGAAGGGGCTGCTGTACAGAAAAATTGGGACAGGAAACACATAACTTTGCGGGTTTATATCTCATTCAAAAATGGCCTGTTTTACGTGTTTAAAATTGCTAAACTCAATCCTACATGTCCTCTATCTAAAATAAATAGTACAATGTAAAAAGGGTCGGTTTGGTCAAGTTTTCCAGGTCAAAAACATCACGCATTGAAACAGTCCATCGGGTAATAAAAGTTAACTTGGACGGGCCATTAATTATTCATTTCTCGATGAAATAACGCGTTGTCAAAGTCTAAAATTATCTAAATCAAATCTAGTTTTCAAATATCCAAGTCAAATATATTTCCCATGCACCCATTTTTCTGAATAATTCGTTTTAAGGGCTGAAGTCAAAACTGTCAGGAAACAAGAGAATTTACTCAACTTCTTTTGGCTGTATTTTACTCGTTATTTACCGTCACGTGACCATCCAACTCCCTAGACCTAAATTAAGATGTCCCCTAACACTTTCTAGTTTACCATTTTAGCTCAAAAGGTCTCGAAATGGGTCTTTTTTGCTGAATAGGATCGGCTCTCAGAAAAAGTTCAAACAGCAGGTCTTGGATTTTTAGCACTTATTAAAAATAGTAAAACATTTATAAAATTACTAAAATTTTTGTGAGACATCCTAACATATATATATAAGTATGTCTAATTTGGTTTTACACGAAAAATTGAGTAGCTATTTTATTTGATTGCATCTTTGAGGCGCATTTTTAGGACAGCAAGGTAATAATTTAGTTCAAAGATTCTATGCAAAATATCAACATCACAAGTGTATAATAGCCAAAACTAAACATATGAATGATGAAACATGTGTATGAGATGTCTAAAAATAGGTGGAGTAAATGCTTACAAGAGGTGATGAAGTTGATGCAAAAAGTGAACATAAGAACCCAAGAATGAACCTTCTAATAACCCTTAACTAAATAGCACTTCAATAAGCAAATGACCCCAAATATTTTGAACCCTTTTCTTGTGCTGCTGCTGGTCGAATGAATAAAGAGAGCAAGAGTGGTGTTGGTGTTTTTGGATGCAAATGTCAAGTGTTAGGTGTATATCTAATTATAAATGCATTTAGGCTAACTTTACATCTCATTTCTTATGCAATAGTGAGAATATGACCAAAAGTGGGTGTTGCTTGTCTTGGCTCTTGTGTTAGCCGTGTATAGAGTCCCAAGAGAAGGGAATAATGTGATTTGAGCCAAGCAATGGATCTCATGTGAACCTTAAACTTAGTTAATCATCAAAATGGAAAGGTAGTGGTTCAAGAATGTTTCTTATACTACAAATAAAAGTGAGGGGCGGCAACTTTGAATTAGAATAGGACAAATTATAGATTGTTTTGTATTTGGTATAATTATATATGTATATGTATGTATTAGATGAGGTGGTGTAGTTTACATGCATGCAAAAACGTCGTAAATACGAAATAAGCGCGTTTTAGTTAAACCTGAAAAATAAAAAGTGTAAACTTATAAAACGTGACTATAACAGTCATATGACATATATTTTATGTAGACTCGACTTTGTATAATGCCAGTTTAAGTTTAAAATCGTTTTCCTAATTACGCGGTTTGACTTAACGGTTACACGTAAAAGTGAAAATTTTAAATATCAAAAGCGAATAGTTTTGGGTTTGAGGTTGAGTAAGGACCTGGAAAGTGCAGGTTGTTATATGTATGTTGTTGTTGTTGCTTGGATTGAGCGCTAGCACGCTGCTACAATTGTTTGAGGACTAGTGTGCTAAACCGTGAGGAACCTTGCTTTAGGTTCTCTGATCCATGTTGATCTCCCACTGCAAACAAACATGTATGTAATTGTTGTGTTTCAATTTGATTGGCTAGAAATCGTATCTGGATCGTTGGCTCGTGGACAACTATTATAGGTTTTATGTCTTCCGATGTATGATTTCTGATAATTGTTATGAAATTTTAAAATTATTACCTACGTTTTCCATCACTTTTGAAGTTCCAAACCGAGAAACTTTCTAAGTACCAACCGAGAAACCTTTTAAGTTCCAGACCGAGAACTTTTGAAGTTCCAAACCGAGAAACTTTTCAAGTTCCAACCGAGAAACTTTTTAGGTTCCAAACCAAGAACCTTTCACCTTACCTCACCGTGAACTTTTTTGTGTACCAAACCAAGAATTTTTTTTTTGGTTCTATTACTAAACTAAGAACTTTTTATCTAAACCAGAAATTTTTCTCATCTTAAGGAATTATTCGATCAAACCTACAAACACCTAACCGAATTATATCACAAACAAACACTTTCACAACCTCTTGTGCTGGATCCATTATCAAGATTCGATTTACATGGCACGGCTAAAGTTGGTATTTTTTTGTGACTACCGGGTTTTTGTACGATATTACTTATTTGAGATTGAAGTGACATTTCCCGGGTACGAGAATTATTTTCATCTTCAAGTATTTATTCCTCTCATATGAAGATTACTTGTTTGGGGCTTATACTGATAGTGATTGATACTTGACTATCTATTTATTTTATGATTCTTTCTTCCTATACCCGCAAGATAGCTATCATTTTAAAGAATTACGTTGTAGTGCTCAGTGCCTCACATAGCTGAGGATAGGTCAAGAGGCTTTTATGCACCTAATACTTGGAATTACGTGGTAGTATTCAGTATAGGTTCTTAGTCACAAGTATCGTACAAGACTAAGTCACAAGTTTAGGTTATATTACTTCATTCTCAAGTTCGTTATATTGGGTGTTTTCTATATGAGGCCATTACTTTTAGTCGTTGGATTGATAAAAGAGGTTTTGAATGGAGATTGATTCGAGAGAATAGTAAAGAGAGTATTTATCGACATCTTCTCACGGGGTATTTCTTATGCATATACGGAATTTTAAGATTCTTTTAGTCGATCTAGTTTTGGGATGTACACAGATTTATGATGATTCCGAAAGATCATCACCATCATGGAGGGAAAAATGTATACAGGGATTTACAACAATTCACGTGATCGAGATTAATTATTTATGCCGGAAAGACATGTGTCATACTGATGATAAATTCATTGATTTGTTACTATGGTGTTATCGTTTCGACTTCTTTTATACTTGGTATATGGGAAGCATTTATAGTGAGTTGATGATGTTGATATTATGCTCCCTAAACGAACAACCATCATAAAGGCTTGAAGAAGTTAAAGTTTATTCTACATTTTTCGTTATGCATGAGAAGACAAATATTGAATACATTTCCAGAAAACAGAAGACACTTCTTCAGCATCAAGTTACGAGTAACCAACTGGGCTAGCCCAGTTGGCCACCAAGATTCCTTAGGGGCTTAGGGAGGGGAGGTTTGGCTATAGGAGGTCTCAAGTTCTAGTTCTACCCAAGACTTATACCCCTTCAGGCATAATAGGAGGAAGTACAGCCGTACAGACAGTAAAAATAATGATCCAAAATTTCTAAGTAACTTAGCTTTTGTCGGGAAGGTTACCTGCGTACCTCGTAACACGTACATCTAGATTTGTAAATTGACTCAGACTATGCCCAGTCTACCCATGTATATGATTTATTTTCCCCCGCGTACTTATTTTTATATGGAATATCTTAATATTTCATTTCTACGAGAAGTGTGCACTTTTGACATTTTACGCATTCTCGGCTCGCGTTTTAAACTTTAACGACATTATAACACTCCGAAAGGCTCGGGAAATATATGAAAAATCAAGTTTAGTCATTTTAAGCTAAATGTAATATCTTTATAAAAATATTACTTCTATGACATTTTATAAGTTTTAACTTCCACATTACCCGATAAACTTAAAAATCACGTAAATCGTACGTTTTATATTTTTTTAGAGACCAACACTCACATACGCCTGATAGTAAACTACTAAGAGTATTTATACTTGAAAATAAACTCATTTTACATTTTATAAAGTTACCACATTTTATTTCACCTGGTAATCACGTTTAAATGTAATATCTTTATAAAAAATATTACTTCTATGACATTTCATAAGTTTTAACTTCCACGTTACCCGATAAACCTAAAAATCACGTAAATCGTACGTTTTATATTTTTTTAGAGACCAACACTCACATACGCCTGATAATAAACTACTAAGAGTATTTATACCTTACCTTTTTGCACTATACATTATATATTCACACAAAACACTTACACAAACTACTTACAAAAGAAAAAATTAATAAAACCCTCCCCTAGGTACCCAAAAACCAGCCTCCCACCCCCACTCTCACCCAATAACATCATTTGCTTCATTAAACACTTTTACACACCCAATACAACCTCTCATACTCTACCCAACTTCATCATTTCAATCCTTAACTTATCACATATACTTTCTCTCAAATTAGGGTTCCTCCCCCTCCTCTTCCTATCCTTGAGCCGTCACCCACTCAAGCACCACTAAACCACCATCAAAATCTTGATATCTTGCTAGATGATTCAAGCTCTAAAAGATTAGCCTTGTTCATCTATAACAAGTGTGTAGTCTTTGGCTCACCTAAAACCATCTATTGAAGAACTTAAATCACCTCAGCCCACTATTCATCATACCTCAATCTTGGAGTTTTGGAAGGTAGGTTAGGGTGCAAGACGATTTATATCCATCTTGCAGCTGAAAAAGTCATAAAAACGGGTTTTTGATTTGTTATTATGGATTTATCTCGTTGTTTTGTTATCAAACTAGTTATATCTACCATAAAAATCTTGAGCTCCTGTACTTATTGAGTTCTTGAGCTAATAAAATGGTAGTAATGATTAGACTTGAGCATGCATGGGTATTAGACACATTAAATACCTCTTAAGGTAGCACTTGTGATTGGTCTATAAGATGACCAGTTTTTCAAGAGACAAAACGATACCACCATTTTATTCTCAGTGGGTTTTAAGCTAAAACAAAAATATGGTGATTTAGCTACAGGTTTTGGAGTCATTTCCCCGAAAACCTTGCATCCTAATTCATGTCAGTTTTGAATGGCCTAATACTCTAAAATTTTGCAAACAACCTTTTGTTGGTCAAAACATGAAAGTTTGAGCTAAGACATGTAGAAAACTTTTCCCACTGGTCTTGTGTCCATAGGACCTGTAGAACAAAAGATCTACTCATTTTCCTAAGCCTAATTGGATGTTGGAACTTTCAGAATTGACACACAGGGGTAAATTAGTAATTTTACCCTAGTTATGAAGTTCTCAGTTAAGTGAGGCTAGGGTCGCAATCAAGTCAAGCTTTTATCAAGCAACTCGAGCTCAAGCTTGACTCGATCGAGTTAAGCTTTTATCAAGCTCAAGCCCAAGCTCAAGCCCCAAAAATAGCTCGGAACATATAACAAGCCAAGCTCAAGCTTTTGATAGCTCGGCTCGAGCTCCTATCAAGCTTTTTCGAGCTTTAATATAAATATATTTCCATTATAAATTTATATAACTAACTAGAGATAACTTGAGTAATAATTATAACGACTTACTTTGTAAATAATGGAACATGTATTCTATAAGGTCATTTAAACCTAATTAATCCAAACGTTTTGTATCATATCTTATGTATTCTTCACACTTCTTGGGCTATCGACTGTTATAGGTTATCATTTGTGTAAAACACTAGTGAATTTGGCTATCATGGTTCAAGTTTGTTTTACTTTCTACATATATTTATTGATGAGTTTCGCTATTAGATACAATGTTTTTATATACGTTCAAGCTTTTCAAGCCAAGCTCAAGCCTGGATGATTAAAGCTCGTCAAGCTATCAAGCCAAGCTCAAGCCAAACTTAAAAATTTCAAGCCAAGCTCAAGCTTTGTTAAGCTCGAGCTCGGCTCCTGATACGTGGGAATCGCGCCAGGCTTTACCTCTCGAGAGATCTCGAGAAGCTTACAACCCCCACCAGGCAGTGTACCTGATCATTGTAGTATAGTATAGTGACAAGTACCGGGGTATTGGTCGTTCAACTCAGGAATAGTGTCGCTAGGATTAGAAAGTCTCTTAAACTAAGTCTAGAGGTGAGGGATGATTCTTTTTGTATTTTCTAAGTTTTATAAAAGCAAATAAAATCTCGGGTTTTGGAAGAATGGGCGGAATTAGTTGCTAGCCAACTAACCCAATAACTAAAGATGCAATCAAAATAAAATAACAGAAATGAAAATAAATCTAATTATACTAATTTGGTGTAAACAATGATGGGGAAAGTTGTGTTTACTTAGGTTTCATTACTCCCTAGATATCTTTTACAGGTTGATAGCTTGTTACAATTGCATGAATGACGGGTCATATTCCTTAATACTAATCGTAGGGCCGTGTACAATATTCCCTAACTCTATAGGATCCTACTTCACTCCTATGTCGAGTCGTTAGAAGCTCCTAACATGGGATCATTAGAATTCTCCTATGCATTAAATACAACTAAATATTGTAGTACACCTCCGATCATGTTTCTTAAGACGTTCAAGCAAGTTACCAATGGAAGTCTGCCAGTTTTCTTAAGCCTAACATCGAATACAATCATCCGTAACAACTATAATTAAACAATCAACCCATAATTAACATCTAGGTTTCACTACATCTAAGCAAACACAAAAGAGATCTAGCCTAGCATGTTAAATTGAAGACAAGCGTAAGATATATTCAAGCAACACATAGACATATTGATTGAATTGGAAGAGTACTTATCTCAACTTGAACATGAAAGTTTCAAAGGGTTGAAACCCTTAAAAAAGCTGGAAAATTCGACCTAGGGTTTTTCCCTCAAAGTTGCACACTAATAAATGAAAATTGGAAAACTATATATAGATTATACAGGATGACGGCGTCATGTGTAAACATGTGACGCCGTCAACTCGCCGCCTATAATGAAATCGGATTGCCTAGATCCACTTTTGACGCCGTCATGTGTAAATTTCTTCTGGGCCGTCACCAATACATGGACCATGACGGCCTTGGGTGACGCCGTCATCTCCAATGCACAAAACTTTCTGGATCGTCATGGGTATTTTCCACATCCACCTCTTGTATTACTCTTGACGCCGTCATTAAGGAACATATGGCGCCGTCAGGTACTGTTCCCAGCAAAAAAAATTAAAACTTTGCCGTTTTCTTCATTTTTATGCTCCAAAAACGTCCAAAATGCTTCCTTTTCCAGATTTCACTCCAAAAGTACCTAAAATGACAAAGGAACGATTTAGGGCAATAGTTGATAAAATAATCTCAACTTCGGGCTTAAATGACCCCTTAAAAACTGTTCACTTTTCGCCTCATCAAATACCCTTACACTTGAGATTTGCTTGTCCTCAAGCAAATGCGCTTTTATTATAATCAAAATACAAGTTAGGGGTCATTTAACACTAATATAAAAGTAATTACAACAAATAATCGTTCCACTAAAGACCAAAGACAAGGACGGAGGTCATATACTAGCACCTCACAAATAGTATTTAGATACTCACATCTCTCGGGTGTAATAAAGTATATATCACAATATGGAAATGGAAAACATCTCTCACTACCTGTCATAGCAAAATAGATTACTATAGGCTTGGGAAAGGATCAAACCTCCACCACTTGGCGTAAGCACCTAGGATAAACTATCAAAGATGTCTTTTTAAGGATTATAAAGTTAGGTGTAGGGATATGCAATACACGGTTTTGTTGGATAAAGGCAATATTTACTGGTGGCGAGTTAATCATCTGGGTTAATTACATGTACAACATGGTGTTGCTAAGCCAAGACTAGACTCGACTTAAGCTAATAAATTAGAAAATAACAAAAACATAAAATAAACATATAATGAAACGGGATGGTAGTTCGTATGTTTTTTTCTCTTTTTTTCTATAATTTTTTTTTTGCATACACTCTTACCCTACCATCCAAAATAATACATCATATGGAATGTACATTCCCCTTACACTTGAATTTTTACATAGTTTACAATAAACTAATCTAATGACTCGAATTAAGATAATCAAAACACTTGGAGTACTTTTTAGATTAAAGCACATATGGGGGTAATAAATGATGTTCTTCCCCATTACTCCAAAACATTAGTACTTTACCCATGAGTCCCAATCGTCCCAAAACAATATGTACAAGATATGACTCGACTTAGCAACCATTAGATAATTAACTAAGGATTTAACATGTAACAATAATGCACTAAAAATGAGTGCATACACGGAAGGCTAAGGCGATTTAGTTGCACATTTGGGTGGGTTGTAACAAATTCTTTCTTTAAGTAAGATGCTTAAAGTTAGAAACGAAAAGATAGGCTCGGAGGGGTGTACTAGGGGTTTCGTGTACTAAAAATGAGTACAACGCTAACGTGTGGGAAAAATTAATTGACTTTACTAGCCAAGTAACATGACTTAAATGGTCAAGTAATTATGATACGGTTTAACACAAGGGTGATCCTAATGCCTCTTATCATGTAGTAAATCCTACTACACGAATGTAGTCTCACTAGCGGTCTCGGGATGCATCACTAACGCAAGTTCTAGAATCTAAATACTACCGGTATACTCATAAGCACTAATGATGAATGTTTTTCCTATCAAATCTAAAGGCGAACCTCACATATTTAGGTGGAAAATTTTTCTGAATGGCATGGTTTTGTGCTAGTCATACAACTCCTATCCATGAGACGCTTGCTAAGGCTAAAGTTTCACTCCTAAATGTTGTAAAAAATTTTAAATTTGGCGCTAAAATTACACTAACAAGTATTTCTCTTAGTTTTATTACACACCTATCATCAAACAAACAAACTCAAGTGCAATTGTATCCTATAAGGTATCATCATTTACGGTTTACCCTCCCCTTACACTTAGGATGAACATTGTCCCCAATGTTCAATTAAAAAATGTAAAAGTGAAATAGGTAAAAGAATGAAAGCAAATACTCCCCTGATTCGTTCGGTGTGGATAGTGTGGTAACAAGGTTAGATCTTCCTCCAAGAAAATGAACATTCAAAGCTTCCCTTCCAGAAAAATAAATCATCTTCTTGTCATACATAACCTGTTAAACCTGAGAAAACAAACAAGGCAACCTCGCGTAAAATCGGAGGCAATCTATATATACTAACAAGTCCTAGAAAAAAATTAAGATATAATGCTTGTGGAATGAATGTTAATGTTCGGTGTTACGAGCTTAGGGCAATAATAACCTTTCCGAATTTGTATTCGTTACTTAGTCACTTTACAAACTGAATTATATTGTGATCAACTGCTTTTTACTTAAACTCTATGGATTCACTCAACCTTTGTGTTGACGTTTTTATCATGTTTTATCTCAGGTCTTTATTAGCTGGCATGTGAAGGCGCACGGATATTTTTGAATACAATGCATCATTAATATTCGATAAAACTTTTATGTTTATTACTTAAACTTGTGGGACCTCTTTGTTAAGATCTGATGTTTAACTTAATCGAATGATAAATTATTTCAAAACGTCTCATTTAGAGTCATTTTATATAACTTGTATTGTGTGCTAAGAAGTAATCCCCCAGTGACACTATCTTCCGCCGCGATATTTTGGGGGGTGTTACACAGATGGAGTTCAGGGTCAGCATACTCTACGATTGGATGTCACTGCTATCTGAACCACTAACAACTAACAAGCCGTTCAAAAAAAATCGAGTTACAAGTAAAAGGGTTGTCAGTTAGGAGGGAGTTGTCCATTTTATTTATTTTGTTTCTATGTTATTTTGCAACATTTTCAGAAAATCAGAAAATACCAAAAAGAAGAAGGCGCACTAATTGGGAGGTAGTCATAACCCAATTACATCATTACAGTGTTCAGAGCAAAAGATCAAGATGCATCTTTGAAAGAGAGAACTTCAATATCATTTGAAGACTACATTGCAAGTAAATAAGATGAAAAGCTGGAACTTTCAAATTGAATAAATGAGCTTTGAAGACGTCTTGAGTGTTGCTATGCTTACTTAGTTATTGATTTTACTTGTAGTCCCATATGTCGTCATCTGGAGGGAGATTGTTAGCTTTTGAGTTAACGACATTGTCTGGAATTGCATTAGTTATCTAGTATGCGTATAACACACGGACTAATAATGTCAATATGTAATAGATAGCAATGTAGTCGCCTGTATAAACCCCTCATGACTCTCCATGAGGGGTGTACAAGAGTAGACTTGTAATCCATTTTGTAAGAAAGTTCTTGAGTTAGACTTGTAATCCATTTTTTAATAAAGTTCTTTCTCTCACCCTCTCTCTACTTTCTCTCAATAGAATATCAATATGTATTTCGTGTACTTCTCATCTGCAAGACCACCCGATCTCATTTAGAATCTTGATATTCTATGTTTTACAATTTCCTTCAGATAATGATGTAACCTAATTACGTTCTTTATTGTTTGTTAATTTATCTACTCACATAACTCTTTGATGAATATATACTTTCAAGATACCCGTGATTTCACAGGTCTATAAGCTAGTTATCGGTAAAAATCACGTAACCCATGTTTCAAGTTAACCGGAAATGTCAAGTATTTAACTCACATGTACACAACTTAATCAAAATATCCCGCTTTCTTAACCACCTCATATGTGTATCTAAGAGCATGAGCAATGCATCATAAAAGACTTTATGCATTTATGGCAATAAATGCTAAAGTTGTCATGTCTTGATACATTTATTACAATACTTGCAAGTAAAAAGTCATTCTTTCAAACGCTTGGCGACAGCCAAGTCTTTCTTTCAATTATTTTAAAAATTCTTTCCATTCAATGCTAAAAAGCTTTTGAAAAGCTTTTTCAAATAGTGAAAAGTTTTTCATCAAACACCCCGTTGTAGATGCTCTAATGCATAAAACACAAGACTTTTTACCATTCTATTAAGCTTTTGGAAAAGTTTTTTAGCATTGTAGCAAAAGGTTTTGAAAAAGCTTTTTACAAAAGACTCAGCTATAAACTCCAAGCTTTTGAAAAAACCTTTTAGCCATTAATTACTTTATTTACTTATGCATTTAATGCAATAAATGCAACTACACTAAACGATGTATATATTAAATGTAAAAAGTTAAGGCATGTTTGTTTTGTAGATGGGTTTAGATTAGGATTTTAATTTGAATGTAAAGTTGTAGATTAAGATTTCGATTTGAATTTGAATTTGATTTAGAAGAGAGAAAATAATATTTAATTGTATTAATTATTTTATATAATATTTTTGTAATAAAAAATATTATTATTAAGGGTTTTGTTAACCACAACCCCATGGGTTGTGTTTAAAGATACTATAAATAAAAATTTTACATTAAATGAACTAGTAT
Organism: Artemisia argyi; assembly: GCA_030686995.1. NCBI lineage: Eukaryota > Viridiplantae > Streptophyta > Magnoliopsida > Asterales > Asteraceae > Artemisia > Artemisia argyi. The sequence continues at coordinate 269,609,978 of CM060709.1, read as the reverse complement.
ATTTTATAATTATACATATTTTTCATTTTAATCATGGAATGTGATATTAAACTTGGAATGTTTATTGTTCATTTAATACAAAAATTTTAATTAAGGTATGTTTAAACACAACTCTATGGGTTGTGATTAACAAAACCCTATTATTAAAAATAAATATAGAGATAAATGAGAGTAAAGTTGTAAGTGAGCCTCACAAAAAAACATGAATATTTATCAAACTCCACTCCTCCCCTTAATTTTGAAAAGTGAGGGACCATTGGGGTTGAGTCCCAATTTTAAATCCTAATTTTATAAACAAACATGGTTTTAGTCATCAATCCCAAATTCAAAAGACACGCCTGTGAAACAAATGCACTCTTAATGTATTAAACACTTTTAGCATAGTAGAAGATTTAAGAGTAAATTACATGGTTCGTCCCTGTGGTTTGGCCAAAATCCCTAATTGAGTCCTTATCTTTTCAATTGCACCAACTGAAACTATGATCTGTAGCTAACTCACTAACGGTGCAAACATGCAAACGACCGTTTGGTTAGTGGACTAACTTTGCCAATTTGAGATAACGACAGTTAGCGATAAGGACTAACAGTGTTACATAGTTTCAGAATAAGGACTCAATTGACGCAATTAAAAAGATAAGGACTCAATTAAGGATTTTGGCCAAACCACAGGGACGAACCATGTAATTTACTCAAGATTTAAAGAAAATCGAACCTTTTTTACCCTGTTAGACTACTAATTTGTTGCACGGTATCATCCCGTGTTTTAACTCGTATATATTTATGCATAGCCGTTGCCTTTCAAATTTCAAATCACATCTCTTCCACTTCTTCCCACCCAAAACCCAAAATCAAATCTTTCAAAACCCCATCCAAAATCCAATGACAAACACCACAATCCAAGCACCCAAATCGACCCGTTGTCGCAGAGACGCCAACTGCACCTGCGAAACATGTCTCGCTAGCATCAACGCCACTCTCGACTTAATGCCATCTTCTTCCAAAACCGCGAAACCATCACCGCCTGTAACGCCTCTTTTCTTTAACCCGTCAACTGTCTCGACTCCAGGATCCGATACTGGTTCTTGTCTAGTGGCTGATTTGACGAAAAGGGGTGATTTTGAGGTCAAGATTGCGAAAAAGAAGATGGGTTTTCGATATGGGCTAATGATGATGAAATGTGTTGTGGTTTTGTGCTTGGTTTTTGTTGGGAATATTGGGGTCAAGTTTGTTGATGAGAGGGTTTTAAAGACGAAGCTGTCGGGTGAAATTGTGAGGGATTTGAGTGAGCGAACAGTCGGGTTTGATGATGTAAAGGAAAAGTTACGGTTTTTGAATAGTGAGATAGGGAATCTTGTGCAAGAAGGTGGATTTAGGAACCCGAAATGGGAAATAGTTCAGGTGAGTTGTTAGATTGTCTGTTATATCGGGGTGTTTGGGTTTGCGTTTTAAAGAAAATTATCTTGTTTCTTGAAGGTGCGTGTTGCGCCTTTGGTAATGGGATTATTATAAGCGTTTTGTTGTTCGTTTTAGATGCTCAAAAGGGTTTATTTGATGTATCAAAAAACAATTTGTATATGTTCTCTGTGTGTTTGAGATTGCGTTTTTAAATCAGGTTCAGTTTTCTTGAAAATGTGTTTTGTGCCTTTGGAAAAAGGAATTCATTTGTTGTACGAAATGTAATAAGTTGTTTAAAGCGCAATACCAAATGCCCCTTATGTGTGTACATGTTCATTGTGATTGTGTGATTAATAAGTTGTAATTATATGTTTAGGATGGTTTGATCTTGAGATCTCGTTGTCGACTATATAAATCAGGAATTGAAGAAGTGAGTATATGGGGATGGCCTTTGGAAACTGCTGGTTTGCTTAAAACTGAATTTGACTCAAGATCGTTCACTATCTTGTCAGGAAGAGTAACTGAGGTATATACTCGTATTATTTTTTATTTGATATGAAGTTCATATGACATGGGCTTAGTTGATACTTGTTTATAAGTGGCAGTGGTTGAATGGGGAGTCGAGTAGTTTGATCAGAAATGCAAATACTTCATGGGAGCAAGGAAAATGGAGTTCATCAGTGTGGCGTTTAGATGAAAACACTTGGATTCTTGAGTATAAACGAAGCTTTCTGTTTGAAAACGCGAGACCATTTTGGTCAGCATTTTGGTCAGCAACTGAGTTTGTGAAGTTTAAGATGATGAAAGCATTTCAGTGGGTGAAGGACTTGCAGAAATCTATCAATGGTAATTACATAGCTCCCACATGAGAAGACTTTTAACTCTGTTTTGCTCATTAGAAGTTAGAATTACATAGGTCTTCGTTAGAATTACATAGCTATAACAAGATGTATTCAGTAGTTTTTAGTTTTTTTTTTCAAGTGTTCCTTTATAAAGATTTTAACCATTGCTGATCCAGTGCATAAGTAGTTTTGTTATGGCTGGTACATGTGCTAGTTAGATAATTTAGAGACTACCCAGATATAACTAGTACTGATATTTATATATATGTTTATGATATAAGCAAACAGCAACTAAGAACATATTATTATTTTACAAGCATAGTTATGAACTGAATAAGTAAACAACTAAACATCAAAAAAAGAATAAAAGAACAAAGAAAAGAAAAGACTACACAGTAACTAAAGAAAGATAAAGCATCCATCGACATTCGAAGAAGCGAAAGCAATGATTCACATCATTGCTTGGAGTTTGGGGTGAGACATGGAAACGAAGGAATTGATTGCAAAATCAACTTCCTGCTGCTTCTTTGACCCATGCCGCCAGAGTGTGGAGGTGACACTCTCTTGCTGTTTGGTGAACAAGATTTCACACCACTAATTGGAGATCCATTGTTTCCTTCAAGAATTTCGGGTATCTCATTTTCACCAACTGTCTGTAATTGCTGATTTTCGACACCTTTGAAAGGATTTAGTGTTCCAAACCTTTGGCTAGACGATGACCCTTTGATTGCTAGAAAAGATCTTGGTGGTTTGCCCTTTGAGGATTTTACCAATGCAATAGATTGCCTGCCATTACCAATGTAAATATATGATTAATTACTGAAGGTAAAGCAAGCAATTTTGACATGTTTAGATTTGCGTGGGTCAATTTGGGTTATGTTGTATCTCTAATGGGATAAACTTTCGGATTGTAACTACGTAATAATGGAACCGGACAAACATATGAGCCAAACAAGTTAAAACCACAAAACCATGGAAAGCTAAAACCACAAAACAGTTTTGTTGTTTTTACCTGCCAAAACGTGAAGGGGATGCAGGAGTAGCAGATATCGGAGTAGCAGAAATCCCTTCAGCTTCACTGTGCAATACCATCTGCAAGCTTCCATCACTCCCAATCCCTTCAGACTCGTCTGCAGGATTCACTTCTAAATCCATTTCCGAGCCTATAAAACCAAACCTTGAGTTATATCCACCATAAACCAACTTCAAAAGAGTAAAATTATAAATGCACCAACTTCATTAATATCACATAAATGAAGTTAACAGAAAGCATGCTTACCATCCTTGCGACCAAATGTGTTCTTACAACCTTCGCATCTGCAGTTGATGGAGCATCCAACACCACCCTTTAAGAAAAAACCAGATAACCAAAATTAGAAATTTCACAACCCATTTTTTTATGAATAGATCAATTCAGGTTATCTCATCTCTAAAAAGTCAAAGGGGATCAAAGGTTTTATTCAGATAACATAATTCATGTTTGACTCGCTCTAACTATTTTCAAAAAAGTTGAAAAAAATTGAACAAAAAGTCTCCCGGGTCACCCCATCCGTTTTTGCACTGTACCAGAATTACCCACTCTGACAAGTTACCCAACATGTCAGACCCGCCCATTTTGCTAGGTCTGCACAACACTAACACCAGACAGTACAGCAAGAGTTAAGAACCTGATAGCATTCACAGTATTTCTTGAGGCAACCAGATTTTTTGCAATTGCATCCCCTTTTATGTCGCGCGGAAGCTGGAGTGTTGTTCAATTCATCCTGTATGAAGAAAAATAATCATAAACATGTGTTTATATTGAACTTCTGTATTCACAAATATAGAATATAATATTAAAAATGTGTGAGACAAACCTCTTGCATTGGATCAGCGGTTTTAATGACTTTAGGAGCAAATGCAAGAGGGTTGCGGGATTCAATCTGCTTGCGAGTTGCAAGCACTGTATCTTCATGTATCGGCTTGTTGAAACAATCGTGACATGAACATGGTTCCACGCAATAAACACCGGCAGCAAAGCATTCACAGTAACTGAAACAAGTAGTAGTTCAAAAGTGAATTTCAAAGTTAGAAAGCACATACAAAAAACTGACATCCCTTTAAATGACTGAAAGCCATCCCAATAATAAAAAATAAAAATAAAATAAAAATAAAAATAAAATAAAATAAAATGCAAAAACATTATACAGAGCTTGATAGAACTTACAGCTTCAAACACTTTGATTTCTTACAGTTGCAACGCTTGCAAGCCTCGCCATCAGCATCTGATCTACGCCTGTAAATTACATCAAATGTCAAACAGATAAAATCAATGACATTTACAAATGTGATGTAGGGTATATTTGGATGTATTTTTTTAGAATCAAAATAAAAGAATCAGCTCTAATAGAACATGGTGCAGGAGATAATATGTGTATGTGTTTCTGCTACATGCAAGTGTAATAATCACTTTTTGTAAAATTGAACGTTTGGCAAATTCCAATTATATTTACAGGAGATAAATATAAAAAGGGTATATATGATATTTTATTATGCCGATTATTAGTAAGTTTTTTTGGAACCACTATCAAAAAGAACACTATAGGAATGTAGGTAACTTGCCTCTTCTTTTTCGGGCTAGTTTGACTTTGACTTAACTCTTCACTAATTACAAAATTTAGAGCTTTAGATGCATCTTCAGCAACTAGGAGTGAATTTTGAGCAGGCCCCATGTCGTTCTCCAAAGAGGGTGCATCAAGTGTTGCCAATGCCATTGAACCATAAATACCGGAAGGATGTCCGATTATAAGTTGCCTAGTAGAGCCAGAGCTTTCATGCTTAACTTTTTGATCCACTAAATTTGAAGCAATGGCATTTAAATGCAGACCAATTCCTGGTAGAATACATCTAGAGGAATCATTTCCGGCACTTAATGGAGGTAAATTATTATCATTTGGAAGAACAGTTTGATTGGATTCTGATGTATTCAGCGAACTGCCATTTGAGCTATCTTCAAAGTGCTTCCTTCGAGACCCTGACATCTCAAAGACTAGACAACGTCTTCTCATAACACGAAACACATTTGGACCACCCTGCAGACATACAAATATAGCACAATAAAAGTTTATGCCAATTTGTTAATGATATAAGAATTAGAAATGCAATTGGGAACCTTTATGTGTCCTCAAAAAGATTTTTTTATTGATTTAAACAATGCAAAGTTGATGTTTACCTACTAATGAAGGCAAGATGGACAGATTGGGTAAGGTCACAACAGGTTTGGGCTGAAATAGGTTATTTTGGTAAGCACTGACAAGGGTTTGTCTGGTTGAGTTGACTTGTAAACACCCTTTTGTCCATTTTTTTAATCAAAAATATTATAGTGTTAGTTGTAAATAACATTATATAGCAAATTTACAATAACAATCCAAATCTTTAAAAAAAACGTTTAAAGAGGTAGTAAAATATGCATTAGAATAAGAGTTTATGTGACTTTCAACCCGTTGACTGATTTGGCTCCGCATGGAGTTAAATAGTATGCTTTAGAAATGAGTCGAAACTACCATGAAGAACCATTTTGCCAATTCGTAAATAATCAAAAATTTGACTTCTAAGCCTTCATTCCATGAAAGCTCGTAAATGAAGGTGCTGATCTAATCAATTCAAGTAGCTATGGTACTAATGTATGAAACAATAGTTTTTCATATAATATCAAATGAAAAGAATAAAACTTATACCTCATCTGCATCCTCCACTTGCTCACCGACCTCAAAATTGTTTAAAGTGCTGTCAACAGTTTGATGATTCTCAGGTGCACCATTCATACCGTCATTCTTTTCTGAGGGATTGTTATCTGTACCATCGACTTTATAATCTGTACAATCTAACGTGTTTTGACCAGAACCCTTGTATGGCACCATCTCACTAGGCGAGTTAAAATTAAGCAACTCTGAGGCATCAGATATCAAACTGTCCCAGTCACATCCCGTTGCTTCTTTACCATGATGAAGTGCATCAATCCCTTCAATTTCTCCTTCAATTCTTAGAGAACCATCTGCAGAGACGTTGTTAATGAATGGAGCAGATGATGCTGATGGACCCGCCATTTTTAACGTATTCATTGTGTTGAGGCTAACAGGCTCATAGCTCAGTTTACTTGATTCAAAATTTGAGCACCCATTTAATGGCACAGCAGAGGTTTCGTAATTGGAATCACTGGGATTGTCATCCATTTGCTGCTTTGACGAGTTTTGATCGGTGTTTAAATTCCCTTCAGTGGTTTCAGCTTTCTTCGCGTCCTCAGACGTAAGTTCAGGTTTTAACGGGTCCAGAAACTGGTGCCTGGATGTAACAGTTAACATAACAAAAAGATTAAGCGATAGAAATCTATGGGGTGTTTATGTGTCTTTTGAAAGTGATAATGTGATATCAAATAAAATGACCAAACGCAAGTGAAACCTTCCAAATTAGGTAACCATGTAATTTCAGTTTATCAAAAAACGCGTTATTTGACCATTAAACACATAGATAATCAAAAGCATGAGTGCATGACTTGTGTGTCCAAACATTAAAAATGATTATCAAATTAGCAGTACAAAATGTGAACCGAAACACCTCTTAAATGAAACAGATTAAGTGCAATATACCTTCTTAAGAACTTTGAGTCTTTGAGAGAGCTGACGTGAGGTGAAGTGAAAACAGATGGAAGAGATGCAAAACTTAGAGAGCTGAACGTCTGAGTAAAGTGCATAGACTTCACTGGTTTTATAGGTGAAAGACTGTTGATATAATTAAAGACCGGCGAGTCCTGCAAACAAACAGCAAAACGCTTCAATAAAACAACCAAATTAACAAATTACAACACTTGTCTAATAATCATTTTCCAAAGAGAACAAAGTATCATTTTGTTAAACAAAGTCACAGTAATCAATTTAGAGTGTTTGGCAAATACAAATATGAATCTGATTTTAATTAAGGTCGAAATGAGCAGATTTGAAGAAGCGGATAAATACTCAAAGTAAGAAACACTCCTCGTTGTTCTGATATCTGCGTATTTTGACCCGAAACAATCAGAATCATAATTTGTACTAGTCAAACACTCAAACACCACAAGTCAACACTCAAAGAAAACAATTTTAGTAACCTTAAACCTAGTAAAACCAAAATCACATATCAAGCACAAATTTTTACAGCATAATCCCATAAAACTAAACACATCTTCACAGATCTTAACACCAAACTGTCAAAAAAAAAAACATCAAAAACAACAACTGACCCAAAAAAAACAATCCTAAAAAAAACCCTAACCCTAATTTAACTGACAGATCCCATTCAATCAACCCCCAAATCTTAACCAAAACCCTAAAAAAACACAAAATTGATCAAATCAAACTCAAAACAAAACCAATCAACAAAAAGATTACATTTCCAGACACCCTTTACAAACCCCATAAAAACCCACAAACAATTTCCAAAACCAATCGCCAAAAATAAGATCTTTAATTCAATCAATTTTTTTATAAAAAAAAAAAAAAAAAAAAAAAAAAAAAAAAAAAAAAAAAACCCTAAAAAAATTCACCTCAAATTTAGATAAAGGATTTGCAATCTGGGTTCTTTCGGGAGTATCCATTACAACAATACCCTTTTCAGATTCTTCTTCATTTTCACCATTAACGACACTAATCATCTTCATTAAACTACCTTAAACACTGTCGGATATTTTTTTTTTTTCTTTTTTTCTTTTTTTTTTTTGTAGGTCAAAATGAAAGTGAAATAAAGAAGATGGAAGAAGAAGATTAGATTTAAGAATAAGCGGCAAGGGCGGGAAAAAATAAAAATTTTATATCCTTTTTTTTTAGTTTACTTGATATAATGAAAAGGAAAAAAAACATGTGGCCCCACACACTTACTCTCTTACTCACTCACTTTACACATATCTGTAGTTATAAAAAGAAATGTGGTAAAAAATGATTATTTATTGTGGTTAAAGTAAAAGGTAACGTAAGTGCTAATGAATAGTAATGATGATATGTAATTAGTAGTAATTAATTAAGGGTGTCAGATTTTGTTTTTGCATATTTTAACCTTTTTTAGAAGAAGATTAATTAGTGTTATTTTGTGTTTAGGTTTTTGGTTAATGTGATTCTTTTTTGTTATTTGTGTCTTGTCATGTAATGCATTGACTCTAAGATGTGTAATATTCTAGAGATTAGTGGTACATTGGGTTGATTTTTATTGTCGGGTTTTGTTTTTTTACTAGGCTTTTTGTTACTTGTTTTGTTGATGCAATCTCGCAGTTTAGTCTATAAAGGCAAAAGGTAAGAGGTCGTTGCTTTAATTGCATTGTCACTTCTTCCGTCTTAGAAAGAGTGTTCATAAACAAAAAATAATAAAATTATGATTTGTGTAAGTAATGTTAGTTTTAATTGATAAAAATCATTTTTATTTTCATAGTTAACATAGAAATTAAAAAAGAAAATAAAAATTAATGCAAGTTTTGATTAGAATGTGAAAGTAGGAAACCATTCATATATAAAAACTGAACACTTATTTTATGACAAATATAAATAGTAAGGTGAATACTTTTTTAGAATGGAGGGAGTACTTTTTGTAGTTATATTGTCAACTTCCAAGTTTAATTCTCGTATGTAGAAGTTTGTGCTCAAAATTATAAAAATTGGTGTTTATGGGCTAATTTGCAAAATATTTGACACATTTAGCCTGTTTCTTTTTCTGAAATGGCATGTATGGCATTTTTAAAAGTTAAATGGACATTAACGGAAACATATTTTTCTCTTGATTGAAGAACATTGCAATTGTTAAAAATTATAAATAAATAAATAAATTATAAATATAATATATTTAGTTATTTAAATATAAATGAGTTTTTTTTAGAGGTGTGTGCTAAGGCGGAGCACTAAAAAAACACCAAAAATAACCATATAGAAAAGATTATACAACAAGCAAATCACCCCCGATTTTGGATCCATTTATCATACGAAAAACGGTTCTTAGAAGCCCGATGAGAAGCCATATGAGAGACATCCTTTGAACCAAAGAAAAAATATATTGGTGACGAATCGATGTTGCTTCCTGCTCCGAAGTCGCATGAAGGATTTTGGTTCTCCGGTCCATATTGTCCAGATAAAAGTCAAACACACTGCGTGAAATAATTTGGCCACCCAATTTTTTGTCGAAAAACCTGTATTACCTCTAAGAATTTGCGACAACGATGGATTAAACAACGGCGGACACCTCCACCAACTCAAAATCTTAAGCCATATGATCTTAATTGTAGGACAAGAGGGGACACAATGCTCCCGAGACTCATCATCCAACCCACAAAATAGACATGAAAAAGAGGATACCGAAACACCATGACGAGCCAACTTAGCTCTCGTAAGAAGTCGGTTTAAATCTAAACACCAAGAACATATATTTACCTTACAAGGAACACAAGAATTCCATATTCAAGGCGAGAGAACTGATGCAGGTTTTACTGACCAGGTTTAAATATTTATAAAGTCTCGTTTACCTAAGGTCTACCTTTTATGCATTAACGGACAGTGTATCCGATCGTGTGTGGTATAGTCAAATGGTAAAGCCGAGGTCGTCCCAAGAGCTAAGGTGCGGAAATTATCTAAGTCGTGTCACGTTTAAAAGGGGGTTTTGAAAGATTAATTAAACTAATTAAAAGTAATGACAAGACAATAAAGTAAATAGAAGAAAATCAGTAAAGAGAAGTAGTGTTAACCTAATTATTACTCTTGTTATGATCATGACTAGTTTTCCTATAGGTGCTTCCTATCATATCGTTCGGGGATTCGATATTCATTTCGGGTCAGATGGTCAAATTCGCCTAGATCTATCTTATACCTTGTCCTATCTAAAGCTATTGTAAAGCCTTGGGTTCATCGGTACGAAGACATATGAGTCATTAAGTGCCTCTACTAACATGGATAAAGCTAACGAATGCGGCATGGTCAGATCTTACACCCCTCTAACTCCGTTAAGTGTCTAGCATTGGTAGGTGGTCCTAGGGTTAATTTGCACATGTATGTTGATATTACTATCACCAAGTCACATCCCTAGCGACTTGCTTCCTAGGGTTAATTCCACAAGTATCTAGAGAACAACCAACACTAATCACTACGGGAACTAGAGTGTCCCAAGCCTCGCCATGAAAGTAAACAAACAATAGATAATAGATGCGTGTAAAACTAAATCAATAACATAACAATTTCATAACTAGGATAACACCAAAAGGTGTTTAACCACTCATGTTCATAATTGCAGTAAAACAATGTTGAGTTAACACAAATCTAAGCATGAATCGAATACAAAGTAAAGGAATGAAAACACTTATGATTGGTGTGTGATTCCTCCCTTGGAATTGACTTGGATGTGGCTAGAACTTCGTTCTCCCTCCTTCATAAGTTGTTCCCAACGTTGCTGTGGTGAAGAGATGGGAAGTGATCTGAAAAACTCGAAATTAGGGTTGGTATTTATAGGCCCCGACTATGTTACGGCGTAGCGTATTAGAGTTGCTACGCTGTAACCTTTGCAAATTGTGTTACGCCGTAACTTGATCAAGTGTTACGGGCGTAAAGCCTTGATGATAAGCATCCTACGGCGTAGTAGATAAAGTTGCTACGCCGTAGCTTCTTCCTTGGCCTCGTTAGTTCTTTACTGCCTCAAATGAGATCTACGTCGTAGCTTGGAAAGTTGCCTACTCCGTAGTGTTCTTTAGTGGACTTCTACGCCGTAGTCTTCATAAATTCTTCTTACGCCGTAGGTAGGAGAGCTTCTACGGCGTAGTCTTCGTGAAGCCTTGCTACGGCGTAGGTAGATGAACCTCTACGCCGTAGTTAGTGTAGAATCCATAATTTCCACATATTTGCTCCAAAGTCCTACCATTTTCGCGTAAGTTCGTTCTTTTACTCATCTTTACCCTGAAACCAAAACAGGAAGAAATAAGAGTATATATTCTTCATAAAATTAGAAAAGATTAGTATTTTAAGGGGGAAATTAACACTTAGATTGGGGGTAAATTTGATGTTATCAAGAACGTCATTGCTAACGAACAACCGCTTTTGAATAATTCAGCTCAGAGAGCTGACTGAGAACATACCAGAATCATTTAAAGTCCATATCCATTTATCATCATGAGTAGGATCAAGAACAATAAAGTTAATAAGACTTAGTAACAATGAGAAGTCACCTTATGCACGACAAGTAAGCTGCCTTCTCCAGGCCCATTTACCTTGCCAACCGCCATCTTCTAGCACCCACCTTTTCGAGACCTAACAACCTTTATGTGTCTGTAAGGCATATATATGAGGAAAACAGTTTCTTAATATGCCTCGATCTTTAATACAACTATCGTTCCAAAACTGAGTTTGCCTAGCACAGTGAACTTTTCTTTCAATGAGATTGTTAAGTGGAATACCAATTTGTATTTCAAGATAACAACTAACAATATTTGACCAAACTACGGACTTCAAACCCGACCCAATATTTAAATCAAACCCACCTTCTGAACCGTAAATCTCAGTGATTACTTTTCTCTACAAGGAATTTCTATCATTGAGGAAACGTCACTTTTATTTTCCAATAAGCCCTATGTTTTTTTGCTTTAAGACTTCCGACGCCTAAACCTCCATATTTTTTTTTTCATAAAGAACTTTTTTCCAATTGACCCATACTATTTTTTCTCGTTTTCTTTAAAACCCTAAAAGAAGCGTCTTTTAATTGATTCAAGATGAGAAATGACTGACTTAGGCGCTCTAAAGATGGAGAGGTAATAAAGAGGAAGACTCCTTAATACCGATTCCACCAGAGTAAGTCTTCCTCCAAGAAAGAAGTTTACTTTTCCATGTAGCGAGTCTTTTTGAGAACATGTTGATCACTTCAGTCCAAGCTTCAACCTTTCTTAAGTTTCTTCCAATAGGTAGGCCTAAATAAGTGAATGGAAGTGAATCATAAGAACAACTTATAGCTCTCGCAACATTCGCCACGTATTCTGTGTGGATTTTTTTCATCGTTTTGAGTCTTTTCTAAAGAAATTTATATAACATGAGCCTGTTTGACTCGTGCCTCTTTAAATCCATGGCCCGAGGCCGCCCAATTCCCCCCACCGGTTTTACCACCTCTACTCGTAGGCTATCAATTTATCTGTTTAGATATGGTAGATGTGCGTTGGGTGCATTCAATCCTTATTTGTTTGTTAATGATAAGTTATACATTGTTTGTTAATCTTTAATTCTCTTTGTTGTGCGCGAATTCTAGCTCTGTTGTCTCGTGTGGATTAGTACAATTTAAACCAAAACTATTGTAAACATTTCCTAAAAGGTAAGCCTATGAATATCGATGATTGAAACGGCAATTGTGTTCGGATATATAGTTAAATGGTTGCATAAGAGGATAACTTTGTGAATATGGCCGATTACATTTTCAGCATGAACATACATTTTATTTAGCAGGTCGTTGGGGTGGTCTGATCATTATGTTACATATACTGCAAAGTAAAGGTCGTTTATCATAGTTATTTTGAGAGTATGTGTTATCATATCTTACTATCTTATAATGCATTTTGCCCTTCTAAAAAAAGAAATTATTAAAATTAAGCTTTACACATTTCAATGCTAAAAGTACAAGTGATTCAACACAATTAGACATTTAATACCATAAATAAAATATAATTAGACATTTACAACTTTAGTAGCTACATGTACACACCACTTTGTCTTTGCCATTAATAGCCTTAAAATATTACAATTATACATTAAATAGCATTAAAAACACCCCTACACCTAATATTACAATTATTTAAACGTAGTGTACAACCCTCTATATAATTCCCAGCTATAAATGCAAACTTTTCCCTCCAAAATCCACATCCAAATCAAATCAGATACAACCATAACCACACAAATCCGAATCCTAGACAAACCCTATGCATATCTCTTCAGCTTGCCTCGCCGTGACTCCCGTGAGTCGCGGCTTGGCCCCACTCGGTTCCAACAGTCCGATTCACATCCAAACAAACCCGAATCTAAAACCAATCACAAAAACAATAAATAATGAGAAAAGAAAAGAAGAAATCAATCAAACTATAATCCACACCGAGTCGACTCGGTGATTCTTCCGAGTTGACCGAGTCGCGACAAAAAAACAAGATCCACATGGTTTTTCATGTTTAAAAATATTTAGTTAAAGGTTTTATCAAAAGAAATTATTATAAATCGGATTTTATTAAAAAGTAAAAATTAGGGCTTGCTAAAAATGGTGTAAAGGGGAAAGAATAAGGCGCGTGGGTTACCAAAATGGAGAGAGAAGTGGCGAGGGGAGGTGCGGCGATGGTGGTGTACGGACTGTAGTGGCGGTGGTGGCGCGTGGATGGTGTTACACGGTGCTTCGAGAGCTAATAAGCTCCAGAAATGCTAGAAATAGGTTGATCTATCGATTGGGAGGGAAAAAGGTCTCTCCGAAAAATTATTCCGACGATGGTGGTGCCGGATTCTGCTGGTGCTGGCCGGATATTATAAAGATCCGGTGAGGGAGTTTAGAGAGAGATAGAGAGAGTAGGTGGAATGTGTGTTTTATTATTAGTTGTAAAATGAAATAAAAATGAAATAAAAAGTTTTTATATTAAATGGGGAGGGGTGGATATGTAAATTGGAAAGTGAGGGTAGATTGTGTAAGATAGGGGCGGAGGGGCCATATATGTCAATTCGGATAAACTTTTCACAAAAACGATTCTGGGCTCATTCGACATAGCCAACGGACTTGAAAAATTACGAAACTTGTGCAATTATTCACGAAAACGTTGTGTATTGAGAAGTCCAGCGTGAAGAGTAGAATGCATATGTATATTTGATCTGTAACACTGTTTGGACACGCTACTAGATATATTACGCCCATAAAATTTATTTTAGGGTACCCGCCGCCTCATCGCGCGGGTACCCTACTAGTTATATCTTGTATGTATAATCACATAAACGGAGGATTGAGATTTTTTATATTCAATTTGAACATGGGATGTAATGTTGAGTTTTTGTGACTGAAAATACAAATGGTTCATCTATTGTGTGACCTTTATGTTATTGAAAATTAAATTTCTCCTCGCAACAAATCAAACATCTATACTATATGATAAAGCATTTGAGACCTAATAGATAAGAAGTTTTAAAACTTCGAGCCTACACACTTACTTATTATTAAATTGTGTTGGTTACAACATAGTAGCATTAGTTACAATATTTTTAACATACATTTTGTATACATGTTTTACGAAAAATAAAAATAAAAAATAATATACAATGTGATTTAACATGAAAAACGTTTAAAACCATAACTACCCTTTTTAGTTCATTTTTTAATATACAAACATATTTTAATGCAATTAATTGAATGATTTATGATTTTGTGTTTTTTGTAATTTTTGAAATAATTTGTGATTTTGTATGATAAATGATATCTTATATTTGAATTATTTTACTATAATTGGATGGTGTTTTCGATATTATAAAATATGCAACCACTATTAATAAAATTATCAATCATCACGTGGTCTTGCTTTTAGAATGTTTGATTTAGCCGTCGGCCCGGCCCGTCGTATTACGCGAGCATTATATTAGTACATGTTTGTATACTAATACTTATTTTGTTGTTATATTTTAATATTATACTTTAACAATTTTTGGTATAATATTTTCTGAAAAATATATTTATACATAGTACCCTTAAAAACATTAAATAAACACATTTATTCCCTAAAAAACTTTACATTGTATTCTTGAGTGTTGTTATTAAAGAAAAGTAAATAAATGTAAAATAAACATTTTTCTTCTAAAATTGAGAAGAAACACTTTACTTGAATAATTAACAAAAATACACTAATTTTCATTCTGTTTTCTTTTCTTTTCCTCCTCTCGAGAACACAAATTATTTTTTTCCTTTTTATTTTCTTTCTTTTTCTTCTTTAACTCTAACTCGACAATACAGTGTTACTTCTATATAAAACAATGATAAACTAGTAAACATTGTCAATTTAAAAGACTATTAATATCAACTGACATATAAATATGATAATTTTACTTTGTTTTATAGCTTAAAGCTTATGCAATCGTAACACAAATTAAAAAAATCCCTTGTTCAAATAAATCATGAGAATATCCCGATAGTAAACTAAAATAGCAAAAGAAAAAAAATAAAATAAAAAAATACTGTAAGATGAACTTGACAGGAGCCCTTTTACACGTCCCACAAGTTTTACATGACTTGACTTGTCCATCTTTTGCCACATGTTGTATATTTTATTCCTAAAAATATTGTTTTTAATTTTGAAGAAATATCAACATTGCTTATTTTGGTTTACTTGATAAAATACTACATATTGTTTCCATAATATTTGCTTACATAAATTTTCAAACAAGTCAAATATAAATAGTTTGTTTCAGTGGAAAAATGTACTGTAGAATTTATCAAAACTTGCCCAAAATATCCCCAAACACTAACAAACATCAAAATTACTACCATAATTAATCATGTTTTTGTCTTTTCTAAGAAAGGAAGACATACTCATTACATTAATTATTTTTGACAACACGAATTATTATGGTAAGTCGTAACATATCTATCTGAAATTGCGTATGTCGGCATTTTAACTAACTTGCCTACATCTTGCTTAAAAAAAAAAAAAACACCTTTGCCTACATATTTGTTTAGCCATTTTTAACTATCATTTTTCCCAAGAGAAAACAATATAAATATGTTAAAAATAAATAATTAATCAGTAATCAGCACAAGATCATTTCACGAACAAACAATCAATAACGAAAAAAACATTTATAATTTCCGTTTATCTCAAGAAAGGTAACATCTACTTTATTGAGAATCACTCTTATTAATATTTAATATTTGACCTTTACTATTATTTACTAGTATACATAAATTGACTTTAACGATTTACGTTTTGTTTCTTTTGTTGTTATTAAGTGGTTGTTTCATGTATTCGTCGTTTTTATCTCCTCTTAATTTGTTATACGGATATTTTGCATTTGTTGGAATCTATATATGTGTCAGTTGCAACAACAAAGATACAAAATCTTTGACATTTTCCTCTTGAACGAAAAAACATCCTTGTTCATAGCTTCAGTTTTAAGAAAAAATATTGAATTTGTTCATATGGGTTATTAAACCATAGATATCGTGTACTTTAGCTTTTAATCCACATTATTAGTCACTGATCATTTGAACCAATGTTTCTATATAAAATGGCATTTTTTAGAAAAACTCCGTAGCATTTTTTATTGTTATCAATTGTCAAATAGTACTCAAACAGTCAAACTACATGCGTTCCAAAACGAATAAAAGTACTCAAAATACAGAACAAGTTAGACTTTTATGATAATGATAGAAAAATGTATATAAACTTGTCTACAAAAGTCAGCAAAATAATATTGAATCGAAATGGGCAACCAAATACCTATGTTTGTTACACTTTACGTCTTCACTAGACCAAGTCAAGCATGGATCACAAGTTTGTTATGATTTTTTGGAGTATGACATCATTTTATGAACACTTAAATAAAGTTAAAGAACAATGACAATTACCTTGCGGAAAAAGTGCAATATCTACTTTATTGAGAAATTTTTGAGGATTATAAATATTACTATTTGACATTGAATAATAATTCAAATCTATCAAAAGAAGAACTTGATACCCAAATCCTAGTTTCTTTGCTACACATTCTACATTTCACTTTTATACATTCGAGGAAAATTGAAAATGAAACATTAGAAAAAGCATTTTTATGGGAAAAAATAAAATGGACACAACATGGTAATTTTTTTCCCTTCCATGTGAGCTAAGTAGCTAACCACGGGTGAAAGTTGTATGAAAACAAAGCATAGTAAGTACATACATAAAAAGTCAATATTTGGTGTGGAAAAACAGTGTTTGTTCGGTTTAAATATATACCAACTTATGATATTTATGTAAATAATTGACATCAACACTAAATTAATAATTGAAAGCTACACTATACATATAAACTCTCACAAGACGATGTAGTGGGTCATATCTTAGTCTAAGTAATAATGTAAATTAATCATCAATTTATGTGGACTAATAAAACATTAACAGCTATCAATCTAAACAATATGTGACACAAAGGAATTTACCAAACCAAATGGGACAAGTTGGTTGTATTTCATCACGTCATTTCATTTGTTTGAAAGTGTTAACACTCAACACTGAAACCTGGTTTTGTATGCACAGATGAGCTAAACCAATTCGAGTGTTATGAAAAATATTGGTAAAATAAGCTCGAGCCAAAGTTTGGTCCAAACCATAAGCCTTAGGTTGTAGTAAAATTAAGTAAAGAGAGTTAGACCATCCATTCATATGTCCACAGTCACCTCAAAGTAGACGCGTCACCTCGTGTTACACTTCCGATGAGATGAACGCGCCCAACCATGGTTTTTTTAAGGACTCGGTTGTATACTTGATCAAGTCGTGTGAATATGTTGTGTGCGTAGGTATTTTATTTTATTATTTGTATTTTTTTTTTTTTTTTTTTTTTTTTTTTTTTTTTTTTTTTTGATTGCTTTATTAAACTAAATTGATCACGAAGAATATTGTAGATAAGGAAAACTGAGTTAGCGTTGACACTTAGGGCCCGTTTGGTTTGTGTTTTTGAATTCAAGTAATGGATTCATTGTCATAAATAAATGTTTGGTCTGGTTGATTGAAACCAAATTGTGAGCCCTCAGGAATCAAAATGAATCCTAGCAAGAGGGGGCGGTATCGTTAGTTGAAACCTAATGTTGGGCCCACCTCTTTATACTCGCTCACAATTCACATTTGCACCAACTCATTTATTAATAAGAAATTCTTACACCCCTCATATTTTATTTATTATTTTGATTAAAATAACTATTTTAATAAAATATTATTATTATCTTTTAATCCATTTTCTTTCATGCCAAACCGAATCCAAATTTGATTCTAAACCTTCTTATAAACCAAACAGCCCTTGTAGTCTCCGGTTGTAGTTGTTCGTAGCTTGTCACGTCACATAAATCTATAGTTGTAGTTGTTCTAGCTTGACACGTCACATAAATCCAAAGAGAATTTGGTTTTATATTTTTGGACCTCTCGTCTAGAGTTGAGACCACTAAACAAATTAATGATCGACAGGCTAGCATTCATTGAAGATCACGAGAGGGCAATGCAAGCACAAGCGTTCGGCCTTAAATAACACAAATTTTGGTTATATACTTACAATCAATACCTACCAAAATTCATATCTTCTCTTGTCAAGTCAATATGATATGGTACAGTGACAACTACGTAATATGCATCGTAAAATACTGGTAGGATATCCGCGCACAACAGCGAAAAAATAAATAGTTATATTATAAATATAGTGAATGAATTGCTAATTCAAAGACTCCCACAATTTTGTACCCGCTCAGTGAATTCATTACACAACACTCCAAATGTATATGTGTTTGTTGTATGTGTTTGTTTGGGTTTCTCGTAACTTTCCCGTAGCGTCATTATTCCCGCATATATAAAGACCCTCATAACTTTTTGAGCGTTAAACACTTCCCCCAAAAGTTATAATTTTGACAAACAAGTTTGTATTTATTCAAATACATGTTAAAGTTGTAAAAATTGAATCAAAATAAACCCATTAAAAATGTAACAACTAAAAACTTATAAAAATATATCAAAATAAATGTTGAATTAAAGAGCACAAGATTTTAGAACATATGGTGAAATTAAATCATTAAAAAATTAAAAAGATAAAAAGATATTTCAATTTGAAATTAAAGGTATTTTTAGTTAAGAAGTGACACATGTCACTTCATAATTTGAGCTCATTATCATAATTTTTAATAGAGCCCATACTTTAAATGCTTTATATAGTGACAAAAATACATCGTTGGTCCCTGAACTTTCCCAAAAACATCGCAGGGGACCAAAACAAGAAAAAATGGGCGTCGTGCGTCCCTCTTACAAGTTTTTGAAGCCGATTGCGTCATTTGACCCGTAATCCGCTGGTTAACGCCGTTCCTCTCCGTTATCTTTTGTTTTTAGTAGTAGGGCATAAGCGTCATTTCGCATTTACATGATGCCAAGTCTGTATTATTTCCACATGTCCTATCCCTCTTCCCGCCCCGTAAACACCTAAAATGCCTCTCTTATTCGTCTCAAAACTTTCTTTACAACAATTATCAGAATTCACAAACCCTCTTTGCATGTCACAAAACCCGTTCAATATAATTCAGAATTCGAAAATATGGATTTTACTTTATGGAAAGTAAGGAGAGATCCAGGTTATCCAGTTGATGATATCGCTCTGTACAACTTTGCTAAAAAAAATATGGTACGTTTTGTTGTTATAATCGTTGGAATATCTAATAGAGGTATATTTGAATTTGCTAGTAAGGTTTGATAATGTGCTTTGGTCTATTGATATGTTTCAGGTGGTAGATCTAATATGTTTAGCATGAGGGTTTATCATATTGGTGTTTTTAAATACTGGTCTGGTAAAATATACGATGGAGGTATGGAAAGTTTAGTTGATTTGGTTGATGTTGATAGTGTGTCAGTTGAAGAGTTGGATGTTCCTATGTATGAATTGGGTTACGACCTAGGTCAAAATTATTATTATTACTTTGTTAAGCATGGTAGTAATTTAGATGATGGTTTCTATAGCTTAAGTGAGGCTGCAAATTTAAAAATATTGAAAGATCTTGTTGATGACCATCAGATGATAGAAGTTTATGTTAAAGATGGTAAGACAAGATTGGATGTTGATGAAATGTCACCAAAGTCAATTAGGACAGTTATTGTTGAAGTGGGTGCATCAAAGAAGAATGCATCTCTTGCTGTTGTTCCATATTGCTCGCAAAAATTGTTCCTAGAAAACATTGTCAAAAAGCCTGTAGAGACTTTAAGTAAAGTCAAACAACCAGCTTTGGAAGTCAATACTTTGGTAGAATATAGTGATGTGCTAGAAATTAAACCCTTGATGACCATAGATCCACCTGTTGAGCATAGCCAAGAAGATAGTCCTGCTAGTGTTGACCGTAGCCAAAAGATAGTCTTGTTAGTGTTGACCATAGGCAAAACGATAGTCCGGTTAGTGTTGACCATAGTAAAAAAGGTAGTCCTGTTTCTTTCGAGGATAGCCAAAAAGATAGTCCTATTAGTGTTGATCATAGCCAAAAAGGTAGTCTTGTAGAGAAATGTGAAAGTGACAAGAGTTTGGTAATCAAGACGACTAGACGAGGAAATACATACACCTGTTGAGCGTATGCAAAAAGGTAAATTTGTCTTCATCTGTGAGACTGATGATGAGTTAGGTTATGACAATGTGAGTGACACAGATAGTTCTGAGACTGATGACGATGTTATTGAGAACATTCAAGATGCAAACATAGTTTTTGATGAAGAGAATACAATTGAGGAGCCTGATGTTGATATCAATGTGTTCAAATTGATTGAACAATCAGAGTTACCAGCTATAGGTAGCTCTAGGTAGATACCAGATGATTTTTTTTTAAGAAAAATGAGATACAAGAACTCTGTAATGATGATGAGTTTGCAAATGGTTCTGATAATGAGGTTGAGTATTTAATTAGGAAGAAAAATATGAGGGCATACAAGAAACAAAAGTTAATTGAGGCACAACAAGTAGACGAAGAAGTATTTTTTTTCTGTGGTCAAACTTTTGTACCTGTAAAAGAAGTGAAAGATAAGATCAACTTGTATTCAATACAAAGTAGAAGGAAATTGCAACTCATTAAGAATGACAAACAAAGAATTAAGGCTAGGTATGTCGGAACAATACCAGTATGTAGTACAAGTGGAGGTATTGGACTGGGAACTTTCCAAAGAGGAAAACTGGTCCGTTAACTAGTGGCCGCAGAAGGGATGTATATCTGCGATTACAAAAGGAGGAACCAAAAGATTTCCCATGGTTGTTGTATGTAGCAAAAGATAATGATAAAGATTTATGGAGTGTTATAACTTTAAAGGATGAACACAAAATGTTTGCAATCAAGAGAGATCAAAGCTTATGACTACAAGTTTCTCTCAAAGCAAATACTTGACCAAGTTCTAGTAAATCCGGATATTCCAATCAGGGCTGTTCAAGATCAACTCAGTAAACAGTTTGAAGTTCAAGTGTCTATGAAAAAGGCATTAAGGGCAAAAAAAAAAAAAAAAAAAAAAGGCAGAAATTAAGATTAGGGGTGACCATAAGCAGTAATATACCATTTTGAGGGACTATGTTGAAGAGTTGCAGAAAACAAATCCTAATACAACAGTTAAGATAAGTATGCAAACTGCAACATATCCATCAAGTTCAACGAGAGTTTTCAAGAGAATGTACGTTTGTTTAGGTGCTTTGAAGGAGGGATATAAAGCTTTTCAAAGAGAGTTGTTGGGATTAGATGGTGCTTTTATGAGGGGTCCTTTTCCTGGTCAGCTTCTTACAGCTGTTGGTATTGATAGTAACAATGAATTTACCATTTAGCCTATGCAGTTGTAGAAGCTGAAAACAAAGATGCATGGATTTGGTTTCTTGATTGTCTAGCAGATGATCTTGACTTGCAACCAAGTTCAAACTACACTTTTATCAGCGACAGACAAAAGGTGATGTTAATTTATAATTGATTATATTGCGTTATATAATTCATAAATGATTGGTTTATTAGTAATGGATTGATGTTCCTTTTTGCAGGGTATCATTCCAGCTTTAGCAACAGTATTCCCTAGTGCGGAACACATATATTGTTTGAGGTGAATTGCAATGAAATTCTACAACCCACAAGGAGCATTTGTGGAGGTGTGCAACAGCAACAACTGTCCAGCAATTTGAGGCAGCAATGCTTGCATTCAAGAGTTTTAGCAAACCTGCACATGCTTGTTTAAGTAAGATACTACCAGCCCATTGATCAATGTCGCATTTTTCAGGTACTACCCAAAATATGTGTGTAACTGTACAACTTTTGTTGTACAACATTGTTTTCTGTATTACTAAAACATGTTATATACATATGTAGGGAGAGCTCATTCTGATGTGGTACTTAATAACATGTGTGAAGTGTTTAATGGGAAACTAGCGGGAGGTAGGCACCAACCCATCATTACTACTTTAGAATACATTAGAGCATATTGTATGCAGAGAATAGTGAATGTTATGCATACAATTGACAAGTGTGTCAGACCATTAACACCAAAGGCAACACATATGTTGGACTTCATTAAGAAATAGGCTTATAAATACACCGTTATAGGGACTGAAGGAGATAACTACCAAGTTAGGGGATGGGGAGAAAAGCGTTTGGTAAATGTTGAAGCCAGGTATTGTAGTTTTAGAAGATGGGAGCTGACAGGTATGCCATGTAAACTTGCTGTTGCTACCGGCCGGTATATGAGGTTCAATGGAATGGAAGTAGGATCTATAGAATCATCGATGCATCCATCTTACCTGCTTAAGAATTGGGAAGAAACTTTTAAACATCATGTTCCTCCCATCAGGGGTTACAGGTGTTGGAAAAAATCTAATGTGCCTACAACCATTCTTCCACCTAAACATCATAAACCATTGGGTAGGCCACGTATGAAAAGAACTAGGGCTTTTACAGAAAATGATGATACTTGTAAAGATAGTAAGTTGTCACAGTCCAGTAGGAGTGTAGTTTGTGGTATGTGTGGAAATGCTGGACACAATAAGAAAACATGTCTTGGGCAAGGAGGTGTAACAGGAAGTCAAGGCAGTACCCATCAGTCCCATAAAACAGCTTCATCACAGCCAAAAATGCCATCAAAGAAGAAGACAAAGGTTAAAGGTAACAACTTTGAAGCAACTGAACAAAGTCAATGTCAAACTGATGCTCAATCTAAAAGTAATGTGCATGAAACATATGGTCAGACTGAAACTCCATCTCAAGCAAGTGTGGTACATCCATAAATGAAAGTCAGTTTCAAAGACAATGTTTTTCATCGAATATATAATTCATAGACAATATTTTCTATCTTTTAACAATGTGTGTTTCTGAACTATGTAGACTACTAAATTTTATGCCTTTGGAAATATATCCATTTCGCATTATGTAAGATGTCATCTCATGTTAGTCTATGGGATTAATTTAGGTTTAAATGTATCCATTTTCAACTTTATCCAATTCCTACCTATTGTTGCAAGTTCATACAGATACGTATAAGTGTTGACTTTAAGAAGGTTAATTACTTTCATTATACATGAAAATTGACTATTGGATAGTCATTTTACAAGCTTGAGTTCTTACTAGGATGATGATTCTGTATTTTGACAAAGAGCAAAGAAGAATCAACAATAGATGAACAACACCAGAGCAAGTTTATGTTCATACTTGAAAGTGGTGTTTGTTCATCCATGTTTGATACTTCTTCTGTCTTTGATACTTGGAACTTTCTTGAATCCGTGTTTGTCAATTGGACCATTCTTGAATATGTGTTGTGAGTTGGATAATGTTTGTGTGGCTAACCTACTAGTAAACCAATAAAGACATGAATAACATATTTATAGGGCATTGAAAAGGACCAAACTTGATGAAGTCTGTAACACCCCCTAAATTTCAACTAGAGCAGCGGAAGACTTTGTGGGGTATTACTTAGAGGATCGAAGTCAACGTCATAGAAAACGACTCAAAGAGACGTTTTAAAGTTATGTTTATCATTCATTTAAAAGCAAGTTTTCAAATACAAAGTTGTTCCATTAGTTTT
Organism: Artemisia argyi; assembly: GCA_030686995.1. NCBI lineage: Eukaryota > Viridiplantae > Streptophyta > Magnoliopsida > Asterales > Asteraceae > Artemisia > Artemisia argyi. Next base: position 269,585,972 of record CM060709.1, on the reverse strand, counting down.
AACATATCATAGAAGATATGAGTTATTAAAAGCGAATGACAAAACATTTTATTTAACACCCGTATAGGGGTTTAGTGCCCTCTCCATGCCTTGAGCTCCTTCGCATTAATTTCCTGAGATAAACATGCTAAAAGTCAACAAAAGTTGAGTGATATTCATAGGTTTAAGTTTGGTAGTTGAACACAAGCTATAGTGATAATTGCATCGAATTACAATTATAAGTTAAAAATCGTTTATTATTGCATTAAGCTCATGACACTCATCCGATTAACAGATCTCATCATAAATGATGGATTATAGTAACAGGGGCCCTCGGGATAGGTCCTTGCCAGTAACCTATTAGATTTCAAATAAAGTGCGTTTGGTAGTTTTCTCAACGACTAAACGGGGATTGTCAATCCCTAATAGATCTATCCACAATTATTTACGTTCACCCTACGAGTGACTAAGGTTCATGATATGAGGGGCTTTTGGCAATAAGGGACTTAAGCAATAACAATTTCAGGCATAGTATAAGAAAATACTTGTGTTCAGATTTTTAAGCATGTATCTCCCCACGAAAACATTTTTATAAAAGTGGGCTATGAACTCACCTTAGTGGTTTAGTGATAAAAATATCGATACTCAGTTTGCAAAATGGGAACGGCTCCACACACGACCTAAATAATATATGGCGAGTTTTAGTGTTTGATAGTCTAAATGTTTTAATCGCGAGTAGTTTTTGAATACGTGAATTGTTAATTTAACGATAGTAAAAATTTGTGGTTTTATAATATATCATAAGTTTAGTTAAGTTATATATATATATATATATATATATATATATATATATATATATATATATATATATGGGGAAAACATAGCTACAACACAATGTAGCCAATTGGCTACATTTCCTTTGAAAAAAAAGGTGGGGACAGGGGGAAAATATGTGTCAGGGTCTAACCGCAGGGACTGAACTGTACATTATTAAAAGTTTTTTCAAATGAATTGTAGCCAACTAGCTACAATTAATTGTAGCTAACATTTTCCCTATATATATATATATATATATATATATATATATATATATATATAACGTAAAGTTTAATAATAATAATAATAATAGTCTGAAATAAAATGTAACGTCGTGACGTGAAATCGTAAAAATGGAAAGTAAAAATAAAAATGTTAATTTTAGTATATGACCCTTGTCTTTTCCAAAAATTTACACTTTTTACTCTAACGGTGTTAGCGTTACGCCGTTAGTTCAAAATTAAATATATTTACGTTTTACGTCCAAAACTTTATAATTCTTACACTTTTCACCCAAAAGTTTATAAAATCAGTTTTTCATCCTTAATTTTGTGAAATAACAGTTTTCACCCCAACTTTGTAAAATTGACACCGAATTTTATAAAATTTGCAAATTTAGTCCAAAATTCACCAAATTCAAAACTTAGTGTTTTTATTTCTTAATTAGTTTAAAAATAGTTTATTTAACTTTTCCTAACAGCTTATTAGTCGAAAAGCTTATTTTATAGCTTATGGGCTTTTAACGAAAACTCTAAGGCCCGTTAAGCTTTTTAAATCCAATGGGCCTACGAGGGTTTTGGGCTTTGTTTTGGGCTAATATTAGGATTATAAAAACGTTACTAAACCGCTTATTGCAACAGCTTATGTGATCGGCTTATTTTTGGCTGATTGGACTTTAAGGCCCAATCGATACTCATTAGTTTTCAGAATTTGTTTTCAAGTCGATTTGCTTTGTGACTTTTATAGGTTCAAAACGCGATTTTCATTACAAAGTTTTTATACGAAAATGATTGTTTGTTAGGGGGTCTATTAGTTTGTGAAATAAAATAGTATGCTCGTTAAGTAGATTTTAAAGATATACGTTCGTTTTGGGCTTACATGAATCGAGTTTTTAGAAGTAAAAGACTTAGAAAGATTTTTAAAAGGTTTCTCGACTTGTTGTCATAGGTTAGAATGGTATTCAAAAATAGTTTGTATGTAACATTTTAGTTTCAAATCTTTATATTACTTGATTGTTAAGGTGAGAAATATATAGACGAAGGTATAATACGTATATGTTGTTTATTTAGTTTTCGAGTAATAAGGTGCATTCGTTTGTGTTGTGTACGAAAAATAATACAAATGTACGTGTAAACAAATATTGAAAAGAGTCGTATGGGACTTACTACACCAAAATGGTGGGGTAAAACGAGACGTAGAGTCGAGGAGAGTGTAGTATGAGTGTGTAACGTGAATGGTTGCTCGACCAAGGTTCACAAACAATGACTTGTTCCTCCTAAACACCACCCGGTTACTTTGAAATCCTACCCAAGTGCTTCGACCCAAGACTAGACTAAGGACTTAATATTTTTGGTGAGTTTTGCTTTGCATGAAAATGAAAAACGAAGCATGCATGCATGGCGTTTATATATGGTACCTAGTGTATCCTAGTGACTAAAACTTAATGAGATGGGATTGTTATGTACATTCAAAAGTCCTGAAGTGTAAGAGGTAACATGTTACTCAAGGTTTTTGTTTCTTATGTGTCGACATCTCCAATTTCAAAAGAAAACGTGGGTTTTGTAATTTTAAAATGACATGGTACTTGTGAAATGGATTTAAAAACTCATGTAGTACTTTCCTAGGTGTATAAAATATGTATGTGAGTGAGCATGAAATAGGGGAGTACTTGTTTGTTTAAAAACTTCATGTCGACACCCTTTTGTTTTGTAAACCGATTTGCAAATCGGTTAGGATTTGTGAGATTTGATAATTTTGCAACGTTTAGACATTAGTTTGTGTTTAGAAATGATTTTAGGACCTTATAGAAACAAACGTGGTTCAAAATGGTTGAGTTTTGGATTAGTTGAAGTTTTATGAAATCGTTTTTGGACACAATACTTTGGCTCGAAAAAAGTAGCTAGACTTGACGTGGGAAACTAAAAATCGACACACTCATAGTTGGCCAGGGGAGGAACGAGAATGTGTAAAAATAAGTGTGTGTCGTGTGTATGATTTGGACGTACGAGACTCGTTTCTTACTTGTCTAGTCGAATGGTTTGAAAACAAAAGAAAGGGAAATGGGCTTGAAATGGGGTGGGCTGTGAATAGTAACAGGCCGAGAATTGGTTTTGGGCTTAGAGTGAAATTAAGGGTCCGGTTTGGTGTAATTGTAATTAGTAATAATATTAATTATGATTAGTGAAAAGTTTAGTAATTATTTAGTGAGACGTTTTTGTGAGTCCGGACATTGTCGAACGCGTTTTGTTAAAATACGTTACATAAGTTCGTATGTGATAAAAGTTTAATATTCTCGCGATTGTTAGACTATAATGGTACATGTGTGAGCATCGTTCCGAGGAAAAAGGATTATAAGTATCGTAGTGATTTCGAGTAACATAGCATAATTAAAAAAAAATTGTTATTGGTAAAAACGTTATTAATTAACATAATGATATATTAGTCTTTGATTAAATTTTACTATTCATAGGGAAAATTTACGGGAGATTACAGTACCTACCCCTTATTCCGAATTCCGTCCCGGAATTCTAGTCTAAGATGCTCGTCAGGGGTGTCTAGGAAAATAGATGGGGGTATTTGGCGCGAATTTGGTCCTCGCGTTCCCAAGTGTATTCAGGTCCTCGCTTGGAGTTCCATCGAACCTTGACTATGGGAATGCGGTTTTGTTTTAATCGTTTGACTTCCCGATCCATGATTTCTACTGGTTCTTCTGTAAAGACAAGTTTATCGTCGAGTTGAATCTCTTTGAGTGGGATGACTAGGGATTCATCGGATAAACACTTCTGAAGGTTAGACACATGAAAAGTAGGGTGTACGCGGCTAAGTTCTTTTGGCAAATCTAGCTTATATGCCACTGGTCCAATCCGTTCTAGGACGCTAAATGGTCCGATGTATCTAGAGTTTAACTTTCCACGCTTTCCAAAGCGTATCATTCCTTTCCAAGGAGACACTTTCAACATTACTCTATCTCCAACCTGAAATTCCATAGGTTTTCGTCTTATGTCGGCATAGCTCTTCTGCCTGTCTCTTGCAGCTTGCAGCCGTTGTTTGATTTTAACTATTTTCTCTGTTGTCTCATGAATGAGTTCGGGCCCGGTGAGTTGTATGTCACCAACTTTGGCCCAACAAATGGGTGATCTGCACTTTCTTCCATACAGTGCTTCGAATGGGGCTGCCTTAATACTAGTGTGGTAACTATTGTTGTAGGAGAATTCTACCAATGGTAAGTGTTTGTCCCAACCTTTTCCGAAGTCGATCACACATGCTCGGAGCATGTCTTCTAAGGTTTGGATGGTTCTTTCACTTTGTCCATCGGTCTGAGGATGGTATGCTGTGCTCATGTCTAACTTAGTACCTAGAGCTTTCTGCAAAGATTTCCAGAAATGAGACGTGAATCGACTATCTCGATCAGAGATGATGGAGATAGGCCCTCCATGTCGGGTAACAATCTCTTTAAGTACAACTGTGAGAGTGTATTCATTTCGTCGGTTTCTTTGATAGGCAGAAAATGAGCGGATTTGGTGAGACGATCAACGATGACCCATATGGTATCATATCCTGTTGACGTCTTGGGTAGTTTGGTGATGAAGTCTATTGTAATCCGTTCCCATTTTCACATGGAAAGTTCGGGTTGTACCAACAATCCTGATGGTTTCTGATACTCTGCTTTTACTCTGGCACAAGTCAAACATTTTCCGACATACTCTGCTATGTCGGCTTTCATGTTTGGCCACCAATAGAGTTTCTTGAGACCCTGGTACATCTTGTCGGAACCAGGGTGGATGGAGTACTTTGATTTATGCGACTCATGCATGATGAGGTCACGTATTCCTCCATAGAGTGGAACCCAACTTCTTTCCTTAAAACAGAGCATTCCGTTTGATCTCTTCACAAAACCATTTGAGTTTTCCGGCATGCCGTAGATTCTTTCATTTGGTCTGTTCTCTTCTCGAAGAGCTTCAGATTGCGCTTGAAGTATTTGCGATGGAAGAGGCGAACAAACCGTCATTCCCAAGGATCGGACCCTGAGAGGTTTTATTCGTTCTTTCCTGCTTAACGCATCTGCCACGACGTTTGCTTTTCCCGGATGGTAGCGAATCTCACAATCGTAATCGCTAAGCAATTCTAACCATCGGCGTTGCCTCATATTCAACTGCTTCTGATCTAGGATATGTTGAAGACTTTTGTGATCTGTGTATACCGTGCACTTAGTGCCGTACAGATAGTGTCTCCATATCTTAAGAGCAAATACTACTGCTCCTAATTCTAAATCATGAGTTGTATAATTTACTTCATGCGTCTTGAGTTGTCGTGAAGCATAAGCTATCACTTTGTCTCTTTGCATCAGTACCGCACCTAAACCATGGTATGACGCGTCGCAGTACACTATGAAGTCTTCACTTCCTTTCGGTAGTGCTAAAATCGGGGCTTCATAGAGTTTATTCTTTAACAACTGAAAAGCCGATTCCTGCTTTTCCTCCCAACTGTACTTCTTGTTCTTTTGTGTTAACTCGGTCAAAGGCTTGGCAATTTTTGAAAAACCTTCAATGAATCGCCTGTAGTAATCGGCAAGACCTAAGAATTGGCGTATTTCCGTAGGGTTGGTAGGAGATGCCCAATCCTTAACGGCCTCAATCTTTGCCGGATCCACATGGATGCCTTGACTATCGATAACGTGACCCAGAAATTGTACAGTTCTAATCCAGAAATCACACTTAGAGAACTTGGCATACAACTCTTCCTTCTTGAGTAACTCTAAGATGATCCTCAAGTGTTCCGCATGTTCTTTCTCGTTGCGAGAATAGATTAAGATGTCATCTATGAATACAATCACAAATTTATCTAAGTATGGTTTGCATACTCGATTCATCAAATCCATAAACACTGCGGGCGCATTGGTTAAACCAAATGGCATCACTTGAAATTCGAAGTGTCCGTATCGAGTCCTAAAAGCTGTTTTGGGAATATCTTCCTCTTTAACTCTTAGTTGATGGTACCCTGACCTTAAGTCGATCTTCGAATAGACACTCGATCCTTGTAGTTGATCAAACAAATCATCGATCCTGGGTAGTGGATACCAATTCTTCACGGTTAATTTGTTTAATTCTCGGTAGTTAATGCACATTCGGAAAGTTCCGTCTTTCTTCTTAACGAATAGGTCTGGAGCTCCCCAAGGTGATGAACTTGGTCGGATGAAACCCTTATCTGACAACATTCCTAGTTGTTCAGCCAATTCCTTCATCTCGGATGGGGCTAACCTATAAGGTGCTCTTGCCACCGGTCTTGCTCCAGGCACGAGATCTATCTGGAATTCTACTTGGCGGGTAGGTGGAAGGCCGGGTAAATCGTCAGGAAAAACTTCTGGAAACTCCTTGACGACGGGAACGTCCTCAAGTCGTTTTTCCTTTGATTTATCTTCCGTTACTCGAACCATGAATACTTGGCAACCTTGATTCATGTATTTCACCGTTCTGAGGTACGAGATGATACCGTGTCATGGTTTACTCTTATCGCCTTGGATAATGAGAGTTTCACCGTTAAATGGAATGTGGACTGCTTTATCATCACAGATGATTCTAGCATGGTGTTTGGATAACCAATCCATTTCGACGACAACATCCAAACTACCTAGCTGAGTAGGCAGGAGGTTGATGGGAAAAGTTTCGTTTTGTAAGGTTATGGTGCAATTCTGAATTGCGGTGTCTATGCCAATTAAATCTCCGTTGGCCATTTCGATATCATAGGCAGTATCTAACTTAGAGGGGGCAATGTTAAGTAAGGGGGCAAAGGAAGTAGACACAAAACTCTTATCGGCTCCGGAGTCAAATAATACTTTAGCACTATGATGATTGAGTAGGAACGTACCCGTGACTACGTCTGGGTTCTGTGGTGCATTTCCTTCTCCCATCACATAAGCTCTTCCACGAGCGTTGTTTGTCTGACCATTTCCTTTGGTGCATTGGTTCTTGTAATGGCCAATTTCTCCACAAGTGTAGCATGTTGGGGTCACGGGTTGCAAATTGCTCCCGGTAGCTGGGACCTTGCAATCCTTGGTTTGATGGCCCACTCTCTGACACTTTGTACACTTAATGGTGCACTGCCCCTAGTAGTGTAACTTGCACTTGTGGCATTGAGGTTTTGGACCCGCATATCCCCCGCTTCCAGTGGCGGTATATGCTTTGGCAGTCTCTTGCCTAGGGTTCTGTTGATTGTTGCGGTTGTTATAGTGGTGGCGGTTTTGATTGTTGTTCCTGGGGTTGTTGTTGGAGTTGTTGTTGTAGTGGTTGCCACTCTTGGTGTGAGTGGTCCTTTTGTCATCAAGCTTTCGCTTGAGTTCTTTGTTACACTTGACCTCTCGGTCCAACAGTTTCTGAGCGAGGGTCATTGCCACTTCCAGAGTTGGTGGGTTCGATGAGGTAACATCTCCTTCGATGCTCCGAGGGAGTCCTTCGACATATTTCTCCAGGGTCCTTTCGAAATCTGGCACCATCGTGGGGCATAGTGCCGATAGTTCTTGGAACCTCCTGTTATATGTCCTGAGATCAATCCCTTTCACTATTAACTTGTGAAATTCATCTTCCAACTTTCTCAGCTCAGCACGGGGGCAGTACTTCCTCAGTATTTTTGCTTTGAACTCGGTCGAGGTGAGTTAGAATGCTTCAGTCATCCCCATAGTTTGGGTGATAGAATTCCACCAAGACAGGGCATCTTGCAAAAGTGTTCCAGTAGCAAAGGTAACTTTGCAATCTTCCGAACAACCACTCCTCTGAAAGACTGTTTCGGTTCGCTCGAACCACTGAGTAAGTCCAGTCACTCCTTTTTTACCCTTGTAGAAGGTTGGTTGACAACCTATAAAATCTTTATAGGTACACTTGTGGGGTACAGAGGTTCCACTTCCTCCTAGTGGTATGCTCGTGCTGCTATTGCGTGCATTCGCTTCCAAACCAGCGGCGACACCGTCAGCAATGGCTTTCTAGATACCAGCCTGAGTCATAGTTGGTGTGGACGTTTCGGTTACAGGTGTTGCGGTTTTGGGTGTTGTAGTCGCAGTCGCTTTCCTTGTCTTAGCCATGACTCTATCAATATCATATATATAACCATGTTATGTTGAGAAATTATCGCGTAAAATTTATAACATTATAAATAATCATCACGACATGCTTGAATAAATCACAACACACAATAGAAGTATAAATGATTGGTTTGATTTGTATGGACTGACATTCCCTGTGACAATATATATATGAGAACACAACAACGCATAAAGAAACAACCATGGAAACATAGATCAACATCAATATATTACAACGTAACTGACAACATAATATTAATAATGTCTCGTTCATTCGTTTTACAAATAAAACATAACAATACAAGATTCCTTTATTAATGCCACATTGGCAGGCTAAGATAGTCCTTAGCTATAATGATATATCCCTGATCTATGGATTCCCTGGTGCATCCCCGAGTCTGCGCTGAAGGTCTTTAATCATAGTCATCATGGTCTCTATTGTCAAGTCTCTGGCTCTCTCTCTAGCCTGGGTGTCTCTAATCATACTCCTCAGGTTTAGGACCTGAATGCTGATCCTGTCGATCTCGTCATCCTGTGACTCGATCTCTCCTTGCATCATGATAGCAATACCTCCCAAGGTACGTATCGTCTCAATAGCCCCTTGCAGATGAGTGCTCATCAGTTCAAAGCTCTCCTCCATTTCCAACTGACCAATCTCATGGTTTCCTACATCTTCTCCTATAGCCTCTATCTGCTCTAGTGGGAAATCATCGATAACTCTCACAATGTCATCAAGACGATCCTCATGGCGGGCTATCCTGGCAGCTAGTAAAGGTATGGTATGGTGGATGGGTTCCCCGGTAACTGGAAGAATCCTAGAAGCAGCTGAGGATGAACTCTCTCCTAGTTCCCTAGCACTAGGAGCACCTTCCTGAGATCCCCCAGTACTGAAGGATTGGAAGTAAGAAAGACCATCTTCGAGCATCGACCCTCCTACGGGTCTTAGGACGGGAAGTAGCCTCGGTTACGGTTTGCTCACCGGGGTCAAATAGGGATGAAACCACAATGCGTGGCCTCCTACGAGGTGGAGCTGATAGTGAGGTAATGGTTGGTGAATCAGGTGCTGATAAAGGTAAAATGGTGGTTTGTTGATAAAAGACGGTGGTTGGTGGAACTGGGGATAGTCGTATAGTCCTAGGGTGATCAAGGGATGAGGACGGTGATGGCCTAATTCCAGTCATAGGTGATGTGGGAAATATCACTGGTGCTGGTGATACGAATGGAGTAGGTAGGGGTGGAGATGGTGGTGGTATAGGTGGAGTAGGTGTCACATGCACCCGTTTCCGAGGAGTGTGCTTACAGACAGGACCTCCTCCATATCGTCAGAAAGGTTGACCAAAGGGTTCTGGTTCGTAAATCTGGAGTTGACGCACATGCCTATGCCTGCGATTCTGGGCAGGTGATGGGGGTGGTGGTATTGGGAGAGAAGTTTCCGAGTCCGAGTCAGATGAGAAGGTGATAGGATGGGAAGATGACGACATGGTACTGTATTAATCCCGAATAGTAAATGCAAATCATTAATATAATCATAAACTACGTTAACCTTATAAAAAGTTCATATGATAAATAACATTTTCTAACCGTTGTTGGAGCTGCGAAGGCACGGAGGGCGTAACATGACTTTTGTAAAATGGTCCGTTTTAAAAGCGTAGTTATAGTCCAGTGTTTTTAAAATACACTTGGTTCTCTATAACCTTGGCTCTGATGCTAATCTGTAACACCCTCTAAATTTCAACTGGAGCAGCGGAAGACTTTGTGGGGTATTACTTAGAGGATCGAAGTCAACGTCATAGAAAACGACTCAAAGAGACGTTTTAAAGTTATGTTTATCATTCATTTAAAAGCAAGTTTTCAAATACAAAGTTGTTCCATTAGTTTTAACATATCATAGAAGATATGAGTTATTAAAAGCGAATGACAAAACATTTTATTTAACACCCGTATAGGGGTTTAGTGCCCTCTCCATGCCTTGAGCTCCTTCGCATTAATTTCCTGAGATAAACATGCTAAAAGTCAACAAAAGTTGAGTGATATTCATAGGTTTAAGTTTGGTAGTTGAACACAAGCTATAGTGATAATTGCATCGAATTACAATTATAAGTTAAAAATCATTTATTATTGCATTAAGCTCATGACACTCATCCGATTAACAGATCTCATCATAAATGATGGATTATAGTAACAGGGGCCCTCGGGATAGGTCCTTGCCAGTAACCTATTAGATTTCAAATAAAGTGCGTTTGGTATTTTTCTCAACGACTAAACGGGGATTGTCAATCCCTAATAGATCTATCCACAATTATTTACGTTCACCCTACGAGTGACCAAGGTTCATGATATGACGGGCTTTCGGCAATAAGGGACTTAAGCAATAACAATTTCAGGCATAGTATAAGAAAATACTTGTGTTCAGATTTTTAAGCATGTATCTCCCCACAGAAACAGTTTTATAAAAGTGGGCTATGAACTCACCTTAGTGGTTTAGTGATAAAAATATCGATACTCAGTTTGCAAAATGGGAACGGCTCCACACACGACCTAGATAATATATGGCGAGTTTTAGTGTTTGATAGTCTAAATGTTTTAATCGCGAGTAGTTTTTGAATACGTGAATTGCTAATTTAACGATAGTAAAAATTTGTGGTTTTATAATATATATATATATATATATATATATATATATATATATATAACGTAAAGTTTAATAATAATAATAATAGTTTGAAATAAAATGTAACGTCGTGACGTGAAATCGTAAAAATGGAAAGTAAAAATAAAAATGTTAATTTTAGTATATGACCCTTGTCTTTTCCAAAAATTTACACTTTTTACTCTAACGGCGTTAGCGTTACACCGTTAGTCCAAAATTAAATATATTTACGTTTTACGTCCAAAACTTTATAATTCTTACACTTTTCACCCAAAAGTTTATAAAATTAGTTTTTCATCCTTAATTTTGTGAAATGACAGTTTTCACCCCAACTTTGTAAAATTGACACTTTTAACCCGGATTTTATAAAATTTGCAAATTTAGTCCAAAATTCACCAAATTCAAAACTTAGTGTTTTTATTTCTTAATTAGTTTAAAAATAGCTTATTTAACTTTTCCTAACAGCTTATTAGTCGAAAAGCTTATTTTATAGCTTATGGGCTTTTAACGAAAACTCTAAGGCTCGTTAAGCTTTCTAAATCCAATGGGCCTACGAGGGTTTTGGGCTTTGTTTTGGGCTAATATTAGGATTATAAAAACGTTACTAAACCGCTTATTGCAACAGCTTATGTGATCGGCTTATTTTTGGCTGATTAGGCTTTAAGGCCCAATCGATACTCATTAGTTTTCAGAATTTGTTTTCAAGTCGATTTGCTTTGTGACTTTTATAGGTTCAAAACGCGATTTTCATTACAAAGTTTTTATACGAAAATGATTGTTTGTCAGGAGGTCTATTAGTTTGTGAAATAAAATAGTATGCTCGTTAAGTAGATTTTAAAGATATACGTTCGTTTTGGGCTTACATGAATCGAGTTTTTAGAAGTAAAAGACTTAGAAATTTTTTTAAAAGGTTTCTCGACTTGTTGTCATAGGTTAGAATGGTATTCAAAAATAGTTTGTACGTAACATTTTAGTTTCAAATCTTTATATTACTTGATTGTTAAGGTGGGAAATATATAGACGAAGGTATAATACGTATATATTGTTTATTTAGTTTTCGAGTAATAAGGTGCATTCGTTTGTGTTGTGTACGAAAAATAATACAAATGTACGTGTAAACAAATATTGAAAGAGTCGTATGGGACTTACTACACCAAAATGGTGGGGTAAAACGAGACGTAGAGTCGAGGAGAGTGTAGTATGAGTGTGTAACGTGAATGGTTGCTCGACCAAGGTTCACAAACAATGACTTGTTCCTCCTAAACACCACCCGGTTACTTTGAAATCCTACCCAAGTGCTTCGACCCAAGACTAGACTAAGGACTTAATATTTTTGGTGAGTTTTGCTTTGCATGAAAATGAAAAACGAAGCATGCATGCATGGCGTTTATATATGGTACCTAGTGTATCCTAGTGACTAAAAATTAATGAGATGGGATTGTTACGTGCATTCAAAAGTCCTAAAGTGTAAGAGGTAACATGTTACTCAAGGTTTTTGTTTCTTATGTGTCGACATCTCCAATTTCAAAAGAAAACGTGGGTTTTGTAATTTTAAAATGACATGGTACTTGTGAAATGGATTTAAAAACTCATGTAGTACTTTCCTAGGTGTATAAAATATGTATGTGAGTGAGCATGAAATAGGGGAGTACTTGTTTGTTTAAAAACTTCATGTCGACACCCTTTTGTTTTGTAAACCGATTTGCAAATCGGTTAGGATTTGTGAGATTTGATAATTTTGCAACGTTTAGACATTAGTTTGTGTTTAGAAATGATTTTAGGACCTTATAGAAACAAACGTGGTTCAAAATTATTGAGTTTTGGATTAGTTGAAGTTTTATGAAATCGTTTTTGGACACAATACTTTGGCTCGAAAAAAGTAGCTAGACTTGACGTGGGAAACTAAAAATTGACACACTCATAGTTGGCCAGGGGAGGAACGAGAATGTGTAAAAATAAGTGTGTGTCGTGTGTATGATTTGGACGTACGAGACTCGTTTCTTACTTGTCTAGTCGAATGGTTTGAAAACAAAAGAAAGGGAAATGGGCTTGAAATGGTGTGGGCTGTGAATAGTAACAGGTCGAGAATTGGTTTTGGGCTTAGAGTGAAATTAAGGGTCCAGTTTGGTGTAATTGTAATTAGTAATAATATTAATTATGATTAGTGAAAAGTTTAGTAATTATTTAGTGAGACGTTTATGTGAGTCCGGACGTTGTCGAACGCGTTTTGTTAAAATACGTTACATAAGTTCGTATGTGATAAAAGTTTAATATTCTCGCGATTGTTTGACTATAGTGGTACATGCGTGAGCATCGTTCTGAGGAAAAAGGATTATAAGTAACGTAGTGATTTCGAGTAACATAGCATAATTAAAAAAAAATTTGTTATTGGTAAAAACGTTATTAATTAACGTAATGATATATTAGTTTTTGATTAACTTTTACTATTCATAGGGAAAATTTACGGGAGATTACTAAGTCAATGCTTTCTATTAGTAAACCTACATTAAAGCTTCCTAAAGACATTAAAGAAACTACTGCTAGTAAACTACTGTACGTGCCTTCTACTTTCTAGAAAGGTTTCCAAAACAGAAAAAACCAATGTCTTTCTAAAAACACTAAATAAACCATATGCAAACTACAAAGATGAGTATCTAGGAGAACACACACAAGTTCTTCAAACGGAAAAATTTTTCCTTCTCAAGAAGGAGCTCAGCTTGGGAAGCTGTGAGCAGCCTCTAGCTCGATTGCCCTGTCTCCCGCGTTGACGGCCGCTAATGTCTCAGCCATGAGGCCGACTTGGCTTTCTTGTAATGTCGCCTCGTTACGCTGAAGGTTCCTCCTCAAGTAGAGGATCACCTCCCTTGCTCTTGGTTGAATTGGTGGATCGTACCACCCATTGATGGGACATGTGGATCCCTAAAAAGCAAAAATAAGACATTTACACTTAAAATCATAACTAGAAAATAAAGTTGTAATCTAAAACAACCATTAGACGTAAACCATGATTAAACTAAACGTGACATTTTAACTTAAATCAACCCAACCATTAACGCACCTCAACCGGACAACCATAATAACGCCTTCCGGCATTGACATTGTTCCAACATGTTCTTACAACCACCCACCTGCAAAATGATCGGAATTATTTAGGATAAGATTTTATGAGAGAGGAGAGTTTAGGGATGAGTGGCAAAAAAGATTAGCTTTTATTAATTAACAATGTTCCGTTGTAGCACCTTCACAAGCCGTGTGGTTCGTACGCACGTGTAAATGCAGAATAACGCTTATGCCCTATTGCTAAAAACAAAAGATAACGGAGAGGAACGGTGTTGACCAGCGGATTACGGGTCAAAGGATGCAATCGGCCTCAAAAACTTGTAAGAGGGACGCATGACGACGACTTTTTCTTGTTTGGCTCCCATGCGATGTTTTTAGGAAAGTCCAGAGACCAACGATGTATTTTTTTCTTATATAGTAGACATATTGTACGAAATAAACACGAAAAAGGATTGCTTAATAGGGTCTGATGTCAATGAAGTTGATATTAAGGTTTGGTGGTCATTAGAAAAAGTTATTTGTTACAATAACTATGGTTTAATGTTTTCTAGAGTTAGGGGGTGCTTGTTGGAAGGGTTAAGGGGGTGATGAATAAGTAAGTTATTTAAAATGGCTCACAATACTCAATATATGGTGCTTGGTTAATGTATTGATTACCACCTCACTCATTCCTTTGCATTCCCTTTCCCCAATTTTAATCAAACAAACCCTTAATCTTCATTCGTTCAATGATTAATGTAATCTCTAAATATTCATGGCCACATAAATTTGTAGTCAGAGTCATGTGCCATGAGATGACAATTATGACCAGTTTATAGGTTGATGAAATGATTTGGGTTATGTTTTGCTTTAAGCAAACCACGTTTTATAAAAAAAAGAAAATTTCGTAAACAGCTTTGCCGCTCAAATTACATTATTAATTTAGCTTAAAAAACTCATTTCATAAAACAGCCTGGAGTGATCGAGAGCGATTGGGCAACCACATTAAATTTTTAACAAGTATTTTATTTTTTAATAAAAAAATACATGTGTAAAAAATGTACACAACCTTACACACTACTTATACATTTGTACTTTGTTTTATCAAAAAATAAGAACTTGTCAAAATTTTAATGTTGTTGCCCGGTGGTCCGGAACTATTTTATTGAAAGAGAATTTTTAATATTAATCACATGGAACCATACATCCAAAGATACAGAGAATTAGACAAGCCTAATCTAATCAATACAAAATAGAAACATACTAACTTGAGACATCTCAAGAAACACAAAGCAAATGACTGCTTAAAACTATCGCACAGTCAAGCAATACATTAGCATGCAGACAACTATCCCAGTTGTAGACATTCTGCAGCTTATCCAGTTTACCTTTAGAGCACCAATACCATCTAGTTACATTTCCATAACATCTAGCCATCTTGATCATTTAACCTACCACCACAATAACCAAGACAGTCTAGATGAATGACATCACTAGGAACCCATTACCCCTCCAAGACAAGGGCTATACCATCTGTGCTACATTTTCATCTACGACAATGGCTTCACACAAATGGGAACACACACCTTGTGGGAGGACCAACCAAACCTCCAATGGGTAGTATATAGTATGGACCAAGTAGGATCATCTTTCACTCCTCACTATTCCATACTCCATACACTACCCCACCATAACTCACTTACCCATCAGAATAGGAAACCTACTTTATGAAGAAAAACAATGTATCATCATGTGAGACTCAAACTGCTTATTCATTCCCTCCCAAGGCCAAATGAAAAAACAGAATAAGCAAAACATGCTAATACAAGTTGTTCTCCAAGGTACAAGGCCATCTATTCTAGTGAGTTACAAATTAACTTCACTTCTGTAATTAACAGACTTGAAGTAACTGGAATAAACCAAAGATAGCAGACTATCAAATCATATTCTGCACCAAAAAAAAAGAAAAAGAAGAGAATTTTGAATTTTTATTTTTATTTTTTTTTTATTTTTTTTATTTATTTTTTATTTTTTTTTAATTATTAATTTAACTTGGTGACTGAGTTATTTTTAAAATTTTCTCTTAAAAAGAATGTCTATTATTAGAGCTACGAAAAATAGATGGAAAATGCCACGAACGAAGCTGCGTAGATCTCATAACTTTTATAGATTTTTGTTGTATGTTTATCCACATGTATTTTTTTCGCTCATTCTTTATTTTAATTTAAACAGTCAATTTTTGCTAAGTGTCAGAATATTGTTTTTTTTTTCTTAATAGCGGCATTTCATTAAAAAGAAAACTATCAAAAAGCTAGCAATTACATGAGAGATTTTAACCAATCAGTCAAACTATAAAGCATACGACCTTTAGACTTAAGCCAAGAAAAATAATTGAAACGAATATTATCAAAGATGTCAATTTTCCTCATCGAGTGAGAGTTAAATGTGACATTATTACGAAAATGTCAAAACCACCTTTTGTAAGTCTCGATAATGCCATATATACGATGAATCTTCTCTTTAGAGACGTGTCAAGAGCTCAACCAATCTCTCCAATGAGTGTGAGATACGAATAAAGGCATGGAGGCATCACACCAAGAACGAACAAGCCTCTAAATATTTTTGGCAATGTCACACTCGAAAAAGATATGGAAGTTAGATTCCACATTACCATTACAAGAAGGGCAAGAGATCTCCGTGATTTCGAAACCTCAGGACGAGAGATTGAGACGATGTGGAAGCCTGTCAAGCAATAAACACCACATAAAGATATTCACTTTGCGAGGAAGAGACTTGTCCCATATAGTAGGAGGATCTAAAGAGGGCAAAAGGTGAACGTCAATACGCCTACGAAGCACTCCTACCGAGAAAATGCCATCATGAGCGATAGACCAAACACAAGGGTCGGAATCGGAGAGGATATCAACTTGACTAATTTCGTTCAACATGTCTTTAAGATAAGCCTCGTTACGAACACCCAAATCTGATCTAGACCAGTAAGAAGAAAACTAAGAAAATTTAGCTGGAAAAAAAATTATCATTTCTCAAGTATCATAAGTAACTTCAATTTTTCTTCTAAAAATATTACTCCGTAATACTAGAATTTTGCATGTCACAGCCAAACAGACATAGAAATCTGTGACCAATTCATTATCTACTCCACCTCTATATGTTAGGCCAGTCGTTAGATTTGATGTGTTAATTGATCAACCGAAATTGGAAACAATGATCGACATATGGTACTGAATATACGTAGAGTGACAATGATGTGACAACAACAACTTCTGCTATTGATGAATTTAATAACTTATGTACCAAAATTATCATCTACAACGTACTACATGCAAGTACAACTCATTTCTGACCCCTATCTATTAAAAAGCAAAACCTACCATAATTCATAATGTATTAATACGATGTAATGTAGCCCTTCAATATGACACTCGAACCAGCCTCCATTTTTTGATGAAAGAATAGGTTTGTTATAGTAGATTTTTTTTTTTTTTTTTTTTTTTTTTTTTTTTTTTTTTTCTATAAAAAATCTAATCTAATTTTAGACACGTACAATTTTGTGAGAAGGGTGAGGTTGAGTGCCATCCCTAGGTGACTCCACATCCTACCAGCCAATAGAAGAGATATACCCAAATGTCCATAGAGTAAGAAATATTAGGTTCATAATTAGCGTATGGTTGACACATTTTATGACAAATACAGGTACGTCTATTGAAATCATTCGTATTGTGAGTTTACTAACAAGGAGCTAGGAGCAAAAGTATATATACAGACTATAAAGGAACACAAGCTACATATACTATAATCTACACCGTGCTTTAACTATTAGGACTACAAAAGAGAGAAAAAAAAACTCTTGCAAAAAAAAGTAAAACCAAGATAAGAGAAAAATCCCTACACACGAAGGCCGAGCCACCAGTTTTCACTCTAAAGTGTTTTTAATGTAGACCCAAACAAGCACCGGAGAAAAGAAAACATAAGATAACGATACAAAAGAACCAAAGAATAATGCGATGCTCGAAATTCCCAGCAACACACATTAGGAACTCGTAACAAGTAGGGGATTTTTTAGCCATTCTATCCAATTACATGACATATGACCCCTACTGTTGAGCCAAGAAAAGGAATATATAACTTTTTCTCATCGGGTGCGAAAAAAATCAACACTATTGTTATACATCCAAAGCCACCAAAGGGACAAAGCAAAAACAACAGAAAGACGACGTTTCTTCTCATTAGAAGCTTTTCAGGAGTCAAACCAAACCATCCAATGCTCGAGAGAAGTAAGAATGGGAAGAGGGATATCACACCATTTTCGAACTAGATTCCAAACCTCCTTAGCTATGTCACACTCAAAGAAAATGTGATTTGAAGAATCCACATTGCCATTACAAGAGTGACAAGAGATCGTCGATCAACCTATGAGGCAACCGGTCCAAAGCCATTATCCAAATAGTATCATTTAGATAGCAAATGTTAGTGTAACACCCCAACCCCGCAAAGATAGAAGTATCACATTATGTGCCAAATCAGAACATACAACGCAAACGGAAGACTTATAAACATAATAATTATAAGGGTATCTTAAAGGAAACAAAAGAAATGCTAACTCTATACAATATGTAATACAATCCAAACTAAATCCAATCCAAGTCTAATCATGGTGCAAAAGGGCCTCTAATCACCAAGGTAGTCCACTAAGAGCTCCTATGCACTCTTCACTTAAAACCCAGCTTCCAACCTAAAACTTGCCGCAGGAAAAGAAATGCGGCTGAGCTTAAAAAGCCCAGTGAACAGATATATAAACAAACAAATAATCGATATGTATATAAGGATAAGAAAAGCATAATAAGCTCCTACTGAAAGAATGTCATCTGTTAAATGAATAAGGGTTAACGGTCAACTGAACAAATATCATGAGTCAACTGAATCAAGAATATGAAGAATCAAAGGATAACAGGATATAGTGCATTGGGACAAACATAAGGTATAAACATGTATATGATAGTGTGAGGAAATCAGAAATCTACCACGAGCCTAAAACAAATCAAACCATATCGTATCATAAGTAACAATGGAGTAGCGAGCTCCCAAAATGTGAAGGACGTGTATTGCACACAACATCAATCACCAAACCAAATGTAGCATATCAAATACAAAACAAATCTAGGATGCATCCATACGCCCTTGCAAAAGTATTAGTGGCCATATCTTCAACAAACAAAAAGGGACGGGATGGCACATCACTCGACAACCCTGGAGTCATGCAATTGGTGCATCAATGACATGGACATGGAACCCCCATGCCTAGTATAATGGCTCGGGTATCAAACTGAAGGGTCAAAGGCAAAGTCAAAGTTTGGCAAATGTCTAAGTCATCAGACTATCATAATCAAAGGTCCATAACAAAGATTCATAACAAAGGTTCATAGAAAAGGTTCAATTTAGAAGGTTCATATCAATTGGTTCAAAGGTCCACAACAAAGGTTTATATCAAAAGTTCATATCAATTTTGTCATAAAAGTAAACTTTTAAATATGGCTTTCATAAAAGTGATCTTTAATAACAGTTTTCATAAAGAAAGTCTTTAAAAGTAGTTTTTTTAAAAGTCAATAGAGTTCCATATAAAAATGGTATCGAATCGTGTTCATAAACATCATTTTAAAATAGTTTTTCTCAAAACATTTTCATGATATAATTAAGAAAGGTTTTCACATCCAGTTATGATATCAAATAAATTTTCAAAGTATCAAGGGATTCGAATACTGATGTCACAAGAGGTAACAAATTTAAGAATTATATATATGGATCATAATGAACGAATATCAAATGGATCAGAATACCATGCATCAAGGAATCATAACAAAGGCTCAAAGTATCATATCAAGATAAAGGGTCATAATCAAGGATTAAGAATCATGAGGGAGAGATACTCTTACTAAAAAAAGGTAGAATATCTGTACCTTATGCAAAACAAATATCAAACCACAGAAAGCAAACGGATATCGAAACTACTCCCTCCTCGACGGATCTACATGAATTAATAATCAAATATTACTTATAAGCTCGTTTTAAATCAGATTACCCATTTTAGGTTTCTTTCCATTTTTAGTAACTTTCCACTTTAAGTAACTTAATCATTTTAAGAAAATTTCTATTTTTTGCAAGTTTCCCGAATTAGTAAGTTTCCTGATATAGCATGATTAAACATTTATGATCACAATTAATTAATTAAGTTAAATTACTCAAAAGGAACATTATAATATATTAGGGTTCAATTATGACAAATTATGATAGTTTAGAGTTAAAAGTGTAAATATTATAAAGTTTAAGGTCCAAAATTTAAATTATATAACTACATATCAAAGTTCCTTTATTTATCACAATTCTCTTGACACAAAAATAATTCCAAAACCCATCTTGTATTTTATTATATTTCGATTCGAAATAAAGCCGAAGCCACATGCACATATTCATTTAAACTAGTTATGTTTTCCTTAAACTCATGACCCTTTTTATCTTTTCATTCTCATGTTGAACAAGGTAAAATCAGGCATGCGTTTTCACTTATTTTATTAGTTCGAAACATGTTAGTATTAACACATATATTATAGATCGAAAGAAGGGTGAATCAAAGCAACGTAATGTATAAGTTGAATTATGCAGATCGGTTTAGATAAACAGGGAGAATAGATGAGGACGTAACCCATCGGATTAGAGCTGGTTGGGCGAAATAAAGGGCGGCGTTGGGAGTCCTTTGTGACAGGAACGTCCCCTTAAAGTTAAAGGGAAAATTTTAAAGGGTGGCGATTAGACCGGCTATGTTGTACGGGTCTGAGTGTTGGCCCATCTCCAAGGCACATGCAAATAGGGTAGAGGTGGCAGAGTTCAGAATGCTGAGATGGACCTGTGGCAAAACCTTGCTTGACATGATCCCGAACGGAGTCTTCAGAGCTAAACTCGAAGTTGAGAATATTATCTCGAAGATGAGAGAATGCAGGTTGAGGTGGTTCGGTCATGTCAGGAGAAGGCCTCAATCAGCACCTGTAAGAAGAGTTGAATCGCTAATAGTAGAGGTGTGAGAAGAAGGGGCAGACCCAAACTCAGGTGGGAGGATAGAATTAAGCTCGACATGGAGGAGCTCCTCTTGTCCGAGGACATGACCTCAGATAGGAAAGCGTGGAGAGATAGGATTAGGATTTGGGGTTAATCTCGGCTAGCTAGGTGCTTAGTGGGTCTAGGTTGTTAGGTTTTTTTTAGGCGTCTTGCCTTAGTTTAGGCCCCGTGCATTGCTTTGCCTTGCTCCGTGTTGCCCCCTTAGGTTTGCTAGGTTTGCTTGCTTTGCCTTTGCTCTAGGCTTCGTGCGTTGCTTTGCTTTTCTTTGTGGGCCCTTAGGTTCGTCTACTCTTCTTTGCGTCGTTGCTCTTTGTTTTGTTTAGCCTTTGCTTTTGTGCTACTTGCTTGCCTTGCTTTGGGTCCTTTTTTTTTTTTTTTTTTTTTTTTTTTTTTTTTTTTTTTTGGCTTTTTGCACTTTATTCTTTTTTCTCGTACCAGCACTCTTGCACTTGCCGGAGGTCTCTCTACTCCCGGGTCTTTCCCGGGATAGGGGTAGGATCTGTCTACATTATACCTCCCCCATACCCTGCTCCCGCGGGATTGGGTTTGTTGTTGTTGTTGGTTTAGATAAACTTTAAAATCGTTATTTCATGTTGCTATTTAACGAAAAAGTAATACATAATAACCGGATTTTAAAATGTATTTTAGAGATTATTAAGAGTGCCGTAAAGCCGAAACGAAAAGTATATAACAATAGATATGGAGGATTCACAACAGAATATGTATAGTTCATGATATTATGTTTTCATGCGATTGTTTCTATCATTTGCAACGTTTCTATTATCATTTCATGTGTGACATTGTTATGATTTTATGTAAGCTTCCAGTCGCATAACATGCATGTTTATATGATCTGGTTCTTAGTTTAGCAAGTGACATATTATACGTGAATAATGAGATCGAACTGAAAAGAGAAAAGGCAAGAATAATACGATACCCTCGAAGCGTGATCAAAAAAAGGAAAAGAGCAAAGAACGCACGACCCAAAACCAAACTGAAATAGCAGCAACCAAATCCCCTCGAATTAGAACCAAAACGCCACCACCTCGGGCCAGAATATAACCCAAAGTCGATCACCCTCTTGTCGACCTAAATACCCACGATCACCACACCTTATCACAGCCTCCTTATGCTCGTTTCTCCAAGCTCGAAACAAACAGAAAACTTGCAGCCGAAATGTTGTATTTATTTTAGGGTGTTGCGTGTGTTTAGTTTTTGTGTCGAATGTAGAAAAAAAGGGAAGACCGAGTATTAGGGAGGCGTGTTGTTTGATTTAGGAAACAAATAAATCATGAATAGCCAAAAGTTCTTTATAGATCTAATTTTTACCATACAACTAATCAAGCAATCTTAGCCACTCATTTTTTTTTATCAAAATAAAAAAATAAACTTCCACATTTTTTTAAAAACTTAAATATTTCACAAACCGTAAATCGTCAAGTTACAAAAAAAATACCATCGCGACGAGAATTAAATTATCTTTCTATAGATATGAGTTGTTATATACTTTCGATGAACTTTTTTTTCGATGAAATTTTTATTTTCGCTCAGAAAAATCATATATGATTCGTAAGAATCATATATGATTCGATTTTAACAAATCATATATGATTCTTACGAATCATATATGATTTTTAAGAATCATATATGATTCGTAAGAATCGAATCATATATGATTCGTAAGAATCGAATCATATATGATTTTTTACGAATCATATATGATTTTTACGAATCATATATGATTATTTCTGGGTGGAAATTAAAAAAAAAAAAAGTTCGTCGAAAGTATATAACAATGCATATCTATAGAAAGATCATTTAATTCTCGTCACGATGGTATTTTTTTTGTAGCTTGAAGATTTACCGTTTGCAAGATATGTTATTTTGAAGAAAAAGATGGAAAAGATAAATGGGTGGATATGATTGGTTGATAGGTTCTATGGCATGTATGGGTTCTTCATGGATCTCAACTCATCATGAATATTATGTGACGTGATTTGAGGGTGACTTAGGGATAGTGATTGCTGATTTTTAGGGAGGTGATTAGGAGATAATTATTAAGTGTTTTGTTTCCATAATTTGAATCTATAAATCGGTCTATACAACTTTTAATTTTGTGATATTTACTAAAGTTATTAAATCATGTACAAATTTTAGTTATCCTAAGATCAATGGTTCGATTTGATGTATAGGGTTCAAGCATTGCAGTTTTAATTATTTAGGTTATAATATATAGTAATGTCTTAGATTATAATTCGTCTTTTCGTAAATTCAAAATTAGAGGGTATTTTCGGAACATAACTTGTTCAAAAATTTCGAGTTTTACAGTTAGGGTGCGTTTAATTAGTTGGAGCAAAAATTATTAATTTTCTATTTTCGGTTTTTGTAATAAAATGAAGTTGATTTAAAATTCACAAAACATATAAAAGCATGAGAAAAGTTCATTTAGGGATTAAATTTTTGTTACATACTAAGTGATAAATCCCCACCATTTATCTAATTTGATTTAATGGCGGTGATTAACCTAAGATTTAATATGGAACCTAAGTCCATATATTTTTCTTGTCTTTTTGTCTTTCTTATTTATTTACTTTTTTTTTTCTAGTTTTGTTTTTTCTTTTCCATTCACGTTATTATTTTTTTAATTCACCTTTTACTTTATTTATTTTCTTTTTTTTTTCCTTTTTTTTTTTTTTTTTTTTTTTTCTATTTACCTTTTCTTCACGCCTTTTTTTTTTGCCTTTTTTTTAATGAACTTTAAAAAAAAAAAAAAAAAAAATCACGTTTTTTTTTAAATTCACGTGTATTCTTTTTAATTCACTTTTTTTATTTTAACTCACGTTTTTTTTTTCACTTTCTTACTTTTTCATACATTTTCATACGTTTATACATGTTTTCGTCCGTTTTTAGACGCTTTTGTCTGTTTTCATACGTTTTCGTCTGTTTTTTAAGTTTTCGTTCATTTTTAAACGTTTTCATCTGTTTTTAGATGTTTTCGTCAACTTTTATACGCTTTCGTCTGTTTTCATTCGTTTTCTTCCATTTTTATACGCATTCGTTCATTTTCAGACATTTTTGTCCGTTTTCATACGTTTTTGCCCGTTGTTATACATTTTTGTCCCTTTTTAGACGTTTTTGTTCGTTTTCATACGTTTTCGGCAGTTGTTCTACGTTTTCTGACATTGTCGTATGTTTTCGTATGTTTTTTTTTACGTTTTTGTCTGTTTTCGTTCATTTTCTTACGTTTTCGTCCGTTTTCGTCCGTGTTCATACGTTTTCATCAATTTTTATACATTTGTGTCCGTTTTTGTCCATTTTCATACGTTTTCGACAGCTTTATACGTTTTTGTTCGTGTTCATACGTTTTCATCCCTTTTTTAGGTTTTCGTTTGTTTTTATTCGTTTTCGTCTGGTTTTGTCTATTTTCATTCATTTATATATGTTTTCGTCCGTTTTCATACTTTTTCTTTCGTTTTTATACATTTTTGTCCGTTTCATCCATTTTCATACGTTTTCGGCTGTTTTAATACGTTTTCGTTCGTTTTCATACGGTTTCATCCGTTTTATCTATTTTCTTTTGTTTTCGTCAATTTTTCATATGTTTACGTCCGTTTCTAGACGTGTTTTTACGCTTTCGTACGTATTCGTTCAATTTTCTACGTTTTCGTCCATTTTCATACGTTTTTAAGTACTATAATTGATATTCTTAAAAACAAGTGATATTTAGAATATCACAGTATATCACGTGTGATATTAAGAATGTCAGTTGTGATATTCAGAAACGTATGAAAACGAACGAAAACGAACAAAAATGAACAAAAACGTGAATTAAAAAAACTTGAAATAACTTGTGATTTTCTGAATATCACTTGTGATATTCAGATTATCACTTGTGATTTTCATGTTACAAAACATTTGTTAAAAATAACTTGTGATATTCAGAATATCACTTGTGATATTAAACGAACGAAAACGTATGAATACATATGAAAACGTTAGAAAGTAAAAAAATAACGTGAATTAAAAAAAACGTGAAATCACTTGTGATATTTTGAATATCACTTATGATTTTCTGAATATCACTTGTGATATTCAGAATATCACAAGTGATTTTCATGTTACAAAATATTTGTTTAAAATAACTTGTGTGATATTCTGAATATCAGTATCACTTATGACATTCAGAATATCACAAGTGATATTTTGAACATCACTTGTGATTTTCAACTTCATGTTATAAAACATTAGTTGAAAATCACTTGTGATGTTCAGAATGTCACTTCTGATATTCAAAATATTACTTGTGATATTCAAAAACCTATGAAAATGTCTGAAGATTGCCAAAAACATTTAAAAACGGATGAAAACGTAAGAAAATGGACCAAAACGTAAGAAAACAGACGAATATGTAGAGAAACGGACGAAAACATCTGAAAACAGACAAAAATGTATGAAAACGGACGAAAACATATGAAAACGGATGAAACGTATAAAAACGGACAAAAACGTTTGAAAACGGACTAAAACATAAGAAAACGGACGAAAACTTATGAAAACGTACGAAAACATATGAAAACGTATAAACGGCCGAAAACGTATAAAAACGGACGAAAACAGACAAAAAAGTAAGAAAATGGATGAATATATATGAAAGCGGACGAAAACGTATGAAAACGGGTGAAAACTTAAGAAAACAGACGAAAGCGTATGAAAACGAGCGAAAACGTATAAAAACAGGTGAAAATGTAAGAAAACAGACGAAAACGTATAAAAACGGGCGAAAACGTAAGAAAACAGACGAAAACGTATGAAAACGGGCGAAAACATAAGAAAATAGACAAAAACGTATGAAAATGGACGAATATGTATGAAAACAGAAAAAAACATAAGGAAGTGGACAAAAACATATGAAAACGGACGAAAACGTAAGAAAACAGATGAAAACATAAGAAAACGGACGAATATGTATGAAAACGTAAGAAAACGGACGGAAATGGATTAAAAGTAAGAAAGTGAAAAAAGTGAATTTAAAGACAACGTGATTTAAAAAAAATGAATTAAAAAAATGTGTCAAAAAAAGAAAAAAAAAAAACATGAATATAAAAAAAAAGGCAAAAAGAAAAAAGAAAAGAAAAAAGATAACTTGAATAGGAAAAATAAAGTGAATAAAAAGATAGAGAAAAAGATAAGAAAAAGACATTGACTTAAGTTGCATATTAAATCTTAGGTTAATCCCTATTATTAGATCAAATTAGATGGATGATGAGGATTTATCCCTTAGTATGCAACAAAAACGTAGTTTCTAAAATAACTCACCTCATAAAAACATTTAAATGATATTGAGTTTTTTATTTTGAAGAAAAGAAAGGGGTTTTTTTCACAAGCAAAATAAATAATAAATAACAAAATCAGTCAATAATGTGTTTTATAATTTACTTTGTTAAATTAGAAAGTGAAACTTTTGTACTTTATGAAGAATTTGATTAAAATATTTTATTTGAACGGAATCTTAGTGTTCGTAAGATCAATGTTTACCAAGGATACCCTAATAAGGGTGTTCAAAAGCCCGAGACACGACAAACCGAGCCGAATCACTCAATTCTAAACCGAAAAAACCCGAAATCGAAATCGAAAAAACCCACTTATCAAGGTTCGGTATCAGTTTTATTTTCAAATATCCGTGGTTAACCAAATCGAACCGCGTAATATACATGAAGGTTTTTAACTAAATATTCAAATACTTGTAGAATATTTAATTATATTATTGCACTACTTTTATTGTATACGATTTTTTTGTTCCTAATGTAAACGTTCATTAAACATCTTTATGTGAAACTTGTTTATTGTGGTCGTAACTTATAAATGTCAAACAAATATTTTTTGTTGATCTGTTATGTATGCTTATATGAATGCATTATTGTGATCGAATAACTTTAATATGAATTTAATTTATTCAATGTATTGAATATTACAAAAATGAGTTAACTACTTTTTGGTCCTTATGGTTTGTTGGGTATTCCACTCTTGGGCCAATTTTCAAAAAGTTTTGGTTTCAGTCCAACAGTGATAGTTTTGTTCCACTTTCAGTCCATTTTGATAACGACGTTCTGTTAGTTAAGTCTAGTTTTAAGTGGCAACGTTAGTCCTTTATACTAACAGTCGTTTGCAATGTTAGTCCTATATACCAACGATCGTTTGCAACATTAGTCATTTATACCAACGATCGTTTTTATATACGCTTTTATACACATATTTATACAAGTTGTTATACCTGTTTTTACACATAATTTTATACTTGTTTTTACACACGTTTTATTATACCTTTTTATATATGTTTTTACACACGTTTTTTACATGTTTTTATACACATTTTTATACATGTTTTCATACACATTTTTACATATATTTTTATACATGTTTTAATATACGTTTTACACACATCTTTACACATGTTTTTACACATATTTTTATACATGCTTTTATACACTCTTTTTGCACACGTTTTTATATATGCTTTTATATACGTTTTTACACACGTTTTTATATACGTTTTACACACGTTTTTACACACATTATATATATGTTTTTTTAGATTTTATACACGTTTTTACACACGTTTTTTATATATGTTTTTACACATGTTTTTATATACGTTTTTACACACGTTTTTATACACATTTTTATATATGTTGTTACACAAGTGTTTATATACTTTTTTATAAAAATGTGTGTAAAAATGGATATAAAAACATGTATAAAAACGTGTGTAAAAACGTATATAAAATATATATTAAAATGTGTATAAAACATATGTAAAAACGTATATAAAAACATGCATAAAAACGTATGTAAAAACGTATATAAAAACGTGTGTAAAAGCTGTATAAAAACGTGTGTAAAAACATGTGTAAAAACGTGTGTAAAACGTATTTAAAAATATGTGTAAAAACATGTATAAAAACTTATGTAAAAACGTATATAAAAACGTGTGCAAAAACGTATGTAAAAACATGCATAAAATGTGTATAAAAATGTATAGAAGAAACGTATATAAAAACGTGTATAAATGTATAAAAATGTGTATAAAAACGTGTGTAAGAATGTATATATAAATTTGTGTAAAAACGTGTATAAAAACATATATAAAAAAACGTGTATAAAATGTTTATAAAAACATTTGTAAAAACGTATATAAAAATGTTTGTAAAAACGTGTGTTGAAACGTATATAAAAACGTTTGTAAAAACTTTTAGAAAACGTGTGTAAAAACGTGTATAAAAACGTATCTAAAAACATACATAAAAACATGTGTAAAAACTATATAAAAGGGTGTGTAAAAACGATATTAAAACGTGTGTAAAAACGTGTATAAAATGTGTATAAAAACGCGTATAAAAATATGTGTTGAAACGTGTATAAAAGTGTATATAAAAACGTGTGTAAAAAATTATATAAAAATGTGTATAAAAACTTTTGTAAAAACATATATAAAACTTATATAAGAATGTGTGTAAAAACATGTATAAATACATGTATGAAAGCGCATATAAAAACGATCGTTGGTATAAATAATTAACGTTGCAAATGATCATTGTTATAAAGGACTAACTTTGCAAACTACTGTTAGTATAAAGGACAATGTTGCCATTTGAAAACTAGATTTAACTAACAGACTAACGTCGTTATCAAAATGGATTGAAAGTGGAACGAAACTATCACTTTTGGACTGAAACCAAAACTTTTTGAAAATTTGGACCAAGAGTGGAATACCCAGTAAACCACAAGGGCCAAAAAAGTAGTTGATGATGATCAAATTATATATATTTATAGAACTCAAAGAATTGGCAAGAAATACAAATTCCGAGTTCGTTTCCCGTGAAGGAGTGAATGGAATCGTGAAATCGTGTTTGTGAAAGTGTGAAAAGTGAAATTCTGATTATGGAATTCAAATGAAAAATAGAAATCGCAAAATATGCAGAAGGTACAAGCTACTATAGCACAATTATCTAAAAACTAAAAACGGAAAATCAAACGCGAATTTTAAACGCTACGTACGAATTAAAAAGTGAATTTTAATGAAAATTTATCCTAAAAATGTAAAATAAATTTCTAAAAGTTTTAAACTACTAAAAATAATTTTGAGAAAAAGAAAGATATTTTTTGTGACTTTTTATTTATTTTCTATGATTTAATTTCTATTTTTGTAATTCTAAATGAATTAAGAAATAAGACAAAATGTGAAAATTAAAGTGAAAAATACAAAATAAGTTTTGAAAAATCTAAAATAACAGAAAAGAATTATATAAAATATTTTTGGAATTTTTTCAGACTTTTTCTAATTTTTATTTGATTTTTCTTTATTAAAAAGTATTTAAAAATGATTTAAAACTAAATTTAAATGAGAGAAATAGTAAACTAACTCAGAAAAATATGAAATTTTTACAGAAAATCTAAAATATTATTTGTAATCAAAGAAAAATAAGAAAAGTGGAAAAATAAGCTGAAAAGTGCTTATTGAGCTAAAAAGCAGTATGGATAAGTGCTTAATAATAAGCACTTATCACAAGAATGATTGAAACTATAACCACAAGTGAAATATGCTCAAATAAGCTTAATGAAACTCAAAATATGAACAACATAAGTTACTTTGAACTACTGAATCACTAAAAATCTCGAAAGCCCTATGAATGTAACACCAATTGAGGTCTAATTGAAACAAACATCAGCAACATGTAGAGGAGTTAAACCTGAAACAATTGACTTTTTTTATTGAACAAACCTTATGACCAATTCCAATTTCTATTACTAGATTCTACTCCTAGGTTTTATTATAAGCTATTTTAACTTGATACGTGGGGATCGCACCCTCGCAACAGGTTTTACCTCTCAAGGGATCTTGAGAAGCTTACAACCCCCACCAGGCAGTGTACCTGATCGTTGTAGTATAGTATAGTGAAAAGTACCGGGGGATTGATCGTTCAACTCATGAATAGTGTCGCTAGGATTAGAAAGCCTCCTAAACTAGGTCTAGAGGTGAGAGATGATTCTTTTTGTATTTTTATATTTTTACGAAAGCAATTAAAATCTCGGGTTTTGGAAGGAATGGGCGGAATTAGTTGCTAGCCAACTAACCCAATAAACTAAAGATGCAATCAAAATAAAATAACAAAAATCAAAATAAAACTATTAAACTAATGTGGTGGAAACAATAATGAAGAAAGTTGTGTTTACTTAGGTTTCATTACTCGCTAGATATCTTTTACAGGTTGATAGCTTGTTACAATTGCATGGATGACGGGTCATATTCCTTAATACTAGTCGTAGGGCCGTGTACAATATTTCCTAACTCTATAGGATCCTACTTCACTCCTATGTCGAGCCGTTAGAAGCTCCTAACATGGGATCATTAGAATTCTCCTACGCATTAAATACAACCAAAAATCGTAGTCAACCTCCGATCATGTTTGTTAATACAAATATCGCCTAAAAACGTTATTTATATTTTACGATCTTTGCTAAGTTTTGTTAACGACAAAATGTAAACTTTAGTTTCTAAGTAAATCATAATCTTAGTTTTAAAGACTTGCATAACTAGACATTTGCTACATTTTACATTTCATAAAATACAACACTTTTTATTTCTTAAAATAGAAATGTCACATCACATTTATGGCAAGTTTTGTTAATATACATTTATGGAAAGAAAGTGTGTTTGACTAACCATATGTTTGCTTGCACAAGTTTTGTGTTTGACTAGGTGTAATGAGATGTGACATTGTTTGGTTTGCAAGATTTATTGCAAAACCAACCGCAAGCCCGACGAAACCCTGGGGGTACACGGGCGGAACCCATCTGAGGGTTCCGCCGTATCCGCCAGGCCTGCAGAAGGTTTTGCTATAAATACTAAGCCACAAGTTTGATTTTTGGCTTATCACTCTACATCATATTTTCACACATTCATTCATTCTTTCATCTAACCCTTTAACATCTCATATATGAAGTTTCTTTTTGTAGCAAAGAAGTTCACGAGTTCATAAAAAGTTACAAGTATTCAACACAACGTTGCAAGACTTGTTAGCTTAGCATTGTGTAGACTTGTGTAGTTTATACTTCATTTGATTGTGTATTTTCAATAGTGATCGGTTAGTATTTTAGTCCTCAAAATACAAAGTGTGACGGGAGTTGTTGTACCCTTGTAAAAGAACTAACGGGAGTGGTTGTACCCTTGTAAAAGAACTCGACATCTAGCTTAGTGTCGGTAAACGTGTATAAGCGACGTGTAAGGTTTTCTCCGCTGGTGAAAGGAGCTTGTTGACTAGTGAAAGAAACTCTCGAGTTGGATACTCGGGGCGTGGACGTAGGGCAAGGAAAAAGAGTCCTTGTAGCCGAACCATGATAAATACTCGTGTTGTGGTTTGATCGTTTCTTTCTTTATACTTGCATGTTATATATATTGTGTTTGTGTATATATCTTTGATCAAAACGGAAAGTTTCAAAAGATAACTAAACAAGTTAAAAAGATTTTTAATGGTAAACTATTCAACCCCACTTCTAGTTTTCCACAATTGGCATCAAGAGCTACATTACTCAAGCTTTTAAAATATATTGTGTTTTAAAACTTGAAACGATCCATGGATTTTGAAAATTACAAAGAAGGGCAATCTATGCAAAGACCACCACTTTTTGAAGCAAATGGTTTTATATATTGGAAAAACCATTTTGAAACTTACGTGAAATCTAAAGATATAGATTTATGGTATATAATCATTGATGGTGATAATATAGTTACTAATATTAAAGATGATGATCAAAAGAAATTGATTGCTAAAAATAATGAAGCTAAAATGATGCTTTACAATGCTTTACCTAAGAAAGAATATGAAAGAGTCTTTATGTGTAAAACCGCCAAAAATATTTGGCAATTTTTAATAGTCACTCATCAAGGAAACTCACAAGTTAAAGATAACAAAATTGTTCAACAATATGAACAATTTGTTATTTCCGAAGATGAGATTATTGATAATGCATTTGCTAGGTTTAACACTATTATTACTTCACTTAAAGCACTTGATGAATCTTTTTGTAGTAAGAATTTTGTCAGGAAATTTCTTAAAGCACTCCATCCGAAGTGGAGAGCAAAAGTGACGGCAATTGAAGAATCCAAGGATCTTTCAAGCATGTCACTTGACGAGCTAATTGGAACCTCAAAGTTCATGAAATGGTAATGGAAAAAGATTCGGAACTAGTTAGAGGCAAGAAAGAAAAAGTTAAGTCCATTGCCTTGAAAGCTAGAATCCAATCAAGTGATGATGAAGAATCTACTTCGGATAGTGATGATGAGGAATATGCTATGGCCGTTAGAGACTTCAAGAAGTTCTTTCGTAGAAGAGGGAAGTTTGTAAGGCAACTTAAAGATGACAAGAAAACTTTCCAAAAAGATCGTGAGGATAGGAAAGGAAAGGTTTAAAGGAAATGCTATAGGTGTGGAGACACAAGTCATCTAATAGGAGAATGTCCAAAACCACCCAAAAGCAAACCTCAACAAGCTTTTGTGGGTGGTGCTTGGAGTGACTATGAAGGAGATGACGATGAGCCAAAGAATGATGATATTGCTCTCATGGCTCACGACTCAAATGAGGTACTCTCCGACTCATCTTATTTTTCTATTGATGATGACACCTTACAAAAAGAATATAATAAACTTTGTGAATTGAGCTTAAAAGTCATAAACAAAAATAAGTTTTTGAAAACTAAAAAGGAGTTTTTAGAAAATGATGTTTATGAGTTAAAAGAAAAAGCTAAGAGATTAGAAAAGAGTAAAGGTAGTGACACATCTTGCAAATCATGTGAAGAGCTTAAACTCGAAGTTGAGAAACTTAAAATTACTCAAATGATCTAATAAAACAAACCACAAAATTTAAGAAGTTCGATAAGAGCATTTCTTGTGCGGATGAAATTATGAAACTTCAAAAGTCACCCTTTGATAAAACTGGACTAGGGTTCATGAAAATAGAAACTTCAAAGGGTCAAACGAAACAAGAAAAGAATGCACAAAAAACTAACAAAACTGCTACAGCAGCCCGCGGAACAGACGGAACCCAACCCAGGGTTCCGCCTGTTGAACCCGAAGGTTCCGCCAGGTCTGCTGCTGATGTGCGTAGGGTTGCACCAAGCTTTACCTCTCGAGGGATCTCGAGAAGCTTACAACCCCCACCAGGCAGTGTACCTGATCGTTGTAGTATAGTATAATGACAAGTACCGGGGAATTGATCGTTCAGCTAGGAATAGTATCGCTAGGATTAGAAAACCTAAAGACCATGTCTAGAGATGAGGGATAAGTCTTTTTGTATTTTTATATTTTTAGGAAAGCAAGTAAAAATCTCGGGTTTGAAGGATTTGGGCGGAATTAGTTGCTAGTCAACTAACCCAATACTAAAGATGCAATCAAAATAAAATACTAGAAATGAAAATAAACTATATTAAACTAAAGTTGTGAGCAATATATGGGAGAAATGTGTTTACTTAGATTTCACTACTCCCTAGATATCTTTTACACGTTAATTACTTGTTATAGTTACGTGGATGACGGATTGTATTCCTTAATACCATTCATGGGGTGGCGTACTTACTTCCCTAATCCTGTGAGTTCCTACTTCACTCCTATATCGAGCTGGCTAAGAAGCTCCTAACATGGGATCATTAGAATTTACTCATGCATTAAATACAACCAATAAAACCTAGTACACATCGGTTCATGTTTCCTAAGACGTTCAAGCATGTTACACAATGGAGATCTGCCAGTTTTCTTAAGCCTAACATTGAAATCATTCATCCAATACAACCATAAACAAGTAATCAACACATAATTAACATCTAGGTTTCATTAGATCTAAGCAAACACAAGATAAATCTAGCCTAGCATGTTGAAATCAAGACAAGCACAAGATATAGACAACCAACACATAGACATATTGATTGAATTAAGAGAAGACTTATCTCAATAGCACATGAAAGGATTCAAGGGGTGAAAACCCTTGAATTTACTGTAAAATACGAGCTAGGGTTCACAAAGTTCAGCCCTAGGGTTTCTCCACACAAGTTCCTCTCTAATGAATGAAAAATAGAAAACTATATATAGATTTTAGAAGGTGACGGCGTCAAGAACAAATGTCTGACGCCGTCATCTCGCCGCCAAATAGTTCCTCGGACTGCCTAGATCTGGGTCTGACGCCGTCATGTGTACTCCTTATGCAGGCCGTCATGCATTTAACTCTTGACGCTCTTGTTGTGACGCCTTCAGGTTTCTTCTGGGTCGTCATGGATTTTACTCTTGACGCCGTCAGGATTTCCTTCTTGATGTCGTCATACACTGTTCTCAGCATGGAAAGTTAAGTCTTTGGCTTTTTCTTCACTTTTATGCTCCAAAAACGTCCGAATTGCTTCCTTTTCCAGATTTCACTGCCCAAGTACCTAAAATCACAAAAGGAACGATTTAGAGTAATATTTGATCAAATAAATTCAATTCCGGGCTTAAATGACCCCTTAAAAGTGGTTCATTTTTCGCCTCATCATATACCCTTACACTTGAGATTTGCTTGTCCTCAAGCAAATGCGCTTTTATTCTAATCAAAATACAAGTTAGGGGTCATTTAACACTAATATAAAAGTAATTACAACAAATAATCGTTCCACTAAAGACCAAAGACAAGCACGAAGGTCATATACTAGCACCTGACAAATAGTGTTTAGATACTCACATCTCTCGAGTGTAATATAGTATAAATTACAATATGGAAACGGAAAATATCTCTCACTACATGTCATAGCAAAATAGATTACTGTTGACATAAATTAATAATGTCTAAAAACATTGTTAACATATTAACAATGTCTCTATGTTTTGATAATTACAAAGCATAAACTCATTAATCTAAAACTTATGACGTAAACAAGTTTTTAGTGCTTAACATTTGTCTTTACATCCAAATCACTTAAGGTATGAATAAACAAAGTGTTTATTGCATTCTATGATCAAAGGAACAATTTTCTTAAACACTAGACTTTTTATAAAATGTTACAAAACATTTTATATCTTTTACAAAACATTTTTGGAATTAAAGGAATATGTTTAATTCATTATAAATATATGAATTCAAATTTCCAACCAAAAATGGCAAATCTAATCCAGAAAAACCTTCCCCACAAAAAGACAAATAAACCCAACGTTCTGGAGGGGCGGCCCCCTTAATTCCCTAGGCGGCCCCCTTAATTATTAAGGGGACCGGCCACGCTCCAGAACAGTATTTTTTTTTCTTATAAATACTGGTTCATCCCACAGAATTTTCTCACCTTTTGCACTCCTAAACTTTCTGTTCTAGATCCCCATTTCTATTCTCCAAATCCTTTGATCATAAATACATAATCCTTTGTTTCAAAGTGATTCTTACATCATCCTCTCAAGTGCAAGAGAAGAATACTTCTATCCTCCAAGACAAGAAGTATTACAACTTGTTGTGACCTCCACATCCAAGTTGTTGGTGCATCATCAAGAATATTTACATATATCTTTGTGTAGTGTGTTGTGAATATTTGATTGTAGATAGTTGTGTTAGGAATATAGATAGTGTGATTGGCTACTAGATTGTAGTAAAGATAGTTGGTGTAAAGTAGTTGTGAAGATAGGTGTGTAGTAGATTGGTGTGAAGTAGTTGTGAAGATAGGTGTGTAGTAGATTGGTGTGAAGTAGTTGTGAAAAAGGTGTGATTTCGTTGTGACGAAGCTTTGGTGTGTAATTGGTGTGTAAGGTTTTCTTCGCCATAAGGGAGCTTGTTGATATAGTGAAGAAAACTCTCGAGTAGGTGACTCGAGGAGTGGAGTAGGGCAAGGAAGGTGTCCTTGTAGCCGAACCACTATAAATCCTTTGTCTCGCGGTTAGATCTTTCCATATCTTACTTATTATCTTGCTTATATCGTTATTACTTTTGTAGACGTAGACGTATATATATAGTTGCTCATATAGTGCTAGTATTGATTTTACTTAAAGATCAAACGAAAGTTTTATTCACAAAACAAAGTTTTTACAATCAAACTAAAAAGGTTACATACATATAATTGATCATTTCGATCAAGTATAGTTTTCATACAAAATATAACTAAGGATTATAAAATAAACAACTACGTACTTATCTCTCGTATATAGCTACAATTGTTTATATTATGCATGTGTTGATTTCACATACTTAGCATACATTATTATTATTGTTTATACTTAGATATACTTGTTCAAGATTTGAGTTCACATAAGATTGAATCAAAGTTTTAAAAGCAAACAAGGTTTTAAAACTAAACTAAGTTTTCAAAATAAAATTAAAAAGACGTAAAACTATTCAACCCCCCCTTCTAGTTTTCCACAATTGGTACCAGAGCCACGTCTAGCAAGATTTTTAAAATATATTGTATTTTAAAACTTGTAACGATCTATGGAATCTGAAAAATATTTAGAAGGGCAATCTATGCAAAAACCACCACTATTTGAAAGTGATGGATTTTTATATTGGAAAAATCGATTCGAAACTTATGTGAAATCAAAGGATCTAGATCTTTGGCATATTATTACTAATGGTGATTTTTTACCTACTCAAAATAATCCCGAAACAAATAAAGATGAAATAGTACCTTTTGAAAAACAAAATGATGATTTAAAAAGAAGACTTTCTAAAAACAATGAAGCAAAAATGGTTATTTACAATGCGTTACCACGTAAAGAATACGAAAGGATCTTTATGTGTGAAACCGCAAAAGAAATTTGAAATTCTTTACTAATAACTCACCAAGGTAATAGTCAAGTCAAGGATAACAAAATAGATCTACTTATGCAACAATATGAACAATTTATGATTCCGGAAGAGGAATCAATTGATAATGCTTTTGCTAGGTTTAACACTATTATCACAAGTCTAAAAGCACTTGATGAGAATTTTTCTAGTAAGAATTTTGTCAGGAAATTTCTTAGGGCTCTTCATCCAAAATGGCGAGCTAAAGTCACGGCTATTGAAGAATCAAAGAATTTGTCAACTCTACAACTTGATGAATTGATCGGTAACTTAAAGGTCTATGAAGAAATAATAAAGAAGGACTCCGAGATGGTCAAAGGAAAAAGGGAGCAAAGCAAATCAATTGCGTTGAAAGCTAAAAAGGACTCTAGTGACGAAGAATGCTCAACCTCCAAAAGTGACGATGAAGAGTATGCTATGGCAGTACGAGACTTCAAGAAATTCTTCAAAAGACGAGGAAGATACATTAGGCAACCATATAATGAAAGGAAGTGTTTTAAATGTGGCAATCCAAATCATCTCATCGGAAAGTGTCCAATGATGTCAAGAGATCAAAATCAAAAGGCGTTTATTGGAGGTGCTTGGAGTGATAGCGATGAGGACAAGAAAGAAACCACAAATGAAGAAAAGTGTCTTATGGCTAAGACATCAAGCGAGGTACGTTCCGAAACCGAATACTTTAGTGACGAAAATTTATCATTAGATGAAAAAGACCTAGATAGTGAATATAATAGGTTATGCAAATTAGGTCAAAAGGTTATAGCTAAAAATAAGTCACTAAAACATATTAATAATCAATTAGAAAATGAAGTACTCGAATTAAAAATTAAACTACAACATTTGGAAAAAGGAAAAGAAGTTTTTGTAAAATGTAAAACTTGCTTAGAGGTTAAAAATGAAAACAAAAAACTTAAAGATGAAATTTTCAAACTTGACAGGTTTAAAAATAGTAATAACCCACTTAAGAAAATACTAAGTGCTCAAGAAACTTCGGGAGATAAAACCGGTCTAGGATTAACTTCAACTAATGTTTCAACTAGTGAAAATAAAAGTATAAAGTTTGAATGTGAATCTAGTAAACAAAAATTATTAGAATCAAATCCTAAGTATATACTTACAAAAGATAGAAAAATACCCATTGCGAATGATGAAAAAGTAAAAACTTTTTATAAACCATCCTTAAAGACCGAAGTAGGATCCTCTAAACCTAAATTTAGATCTAAAACTCCACCACCAAGAAAACCTAAAAATCATCATCCAAGATCTAAAACATCTCAACCTAGAAGAAATCTAAATAGACAATATTACAATAACACTAGAAATCAAATGTGGAATTATCAACCAAGTTACAATCCTTGGGAAATATTACCACCATACATGCATCCTTGCCAAATGTTAAATATGTTTGGACCAATGAGACAATGGGGACCAAGTGGCTAAATTGTCAATCTTGGAGAAGTTGGAATATCATCTACAAATGACTTCTATAAGTCAACATGGTCACTTGAAGTGCTTGAAGATATTCCATTGAAGACTAAAAGGTACGCGTTTCTTTTATGTTCATCAGTATAATTTGCATGCTTAGAAAAATGATTAGTTAGATTAATGCTTAGTACATAATTGCTTATATTCTTATAACCTAGAAATATCATTGGTTGACTTTCCTAGGAATAAGATAAAATTGTTCATTGCCGAACAAAATAGAAAATGGAAATCTTCTATATCCACTATTAGGAAACTCATGGTGATGAAGTGAAATGAGTTAAGTGGATCAATTGTTAATATAGAAGTAGGATTAGATCCCTCGCGTAAGAAAACTATGGATGAAACAAGCTCTCGTAGACTATGGCATTAAGTCAGATAAGCGTGCGAAAACAAAGGAACTATAGATGTTAGGTTATACCCCATTCAACACTCTCGCATCTAACATATAAATTATCGTCTTCATTTCCTTTAGGATCATAGGATATGTAGAAACGATAGCATGAGATAATAATAGGCTTAACCAATCCTCTTGAGCATGAGATCTTTAATAAACATTTTTTTTAAATATTTGATTTATGATATTTGTTGTCAAAAATCTAATATCTCTAAAAGTATGCAAAAACCTCACATTTTGGAAAATAGTCTTTCAAATAACTATCCCACTTTTAAATAACATGTTTTCACTATCAATATCCACAATTTTGTTTTGATCAAAACTAAAGATTGGAAAAATATTCTTTACCGTTCATTCACACATTTTGAAGTAAAAACCCAATCTATTTTATTCAAATAACTCTCACATCCAAGTGAAAACTTACTTTCAAACATTGTTGAATAATGCTAAAAACGTCTCTTTTAAAATCATGCATGGTGATCTCATATTTGTCATCTATATTTATATAAATGACACTTATAAGTGAACTAAATCAAATCAAGAGGACCATGGTTTGTTCATTAAGACTTTGTTTGTAACAAGTCTAGAAATACATGCTATCATAACTACCCACTTATTGCACATTGATACACATTAGGATTAATCCTCATTGTTATGTAGTTATGAAATACTTGATGTTGCTTATTGTTTCCTAGCACTTATATTTTACTTGCTTGATGAGTATGTTTGCATGCTAGATGAAATTGCTTGTTTACTTAATCTCTTTGGTTAACATGCTTTGGCTACATAATTGCCTACATAATTAGTATATGCTTAATTGCCTCAAAGAGTTGGACTTGTTTGAAACCAAAAACACAACCTTTCTGAAATTCACTACCAAAAACCCTTTTCTGGCAATCTGGGAATCACCAGATGGGCGGCCCCCTTAAATCATAAGGCGGCCCCCTTAATTAGTAAGGGGACCGGCCTCCAATTAAGGGGACCGGCCATCTGATGGTCGAAGGTGTTGTTTCCCTTTTCTATTTTTTAGCCCATTTCATCCTACACTTCCCAAAATTCACAAACCTATTTTATCCTAAACCTTCCATCAATGTTTATCCATCCTTGATCCCACCAATCCTACATTATAAACACTTTCATTCCTCCCAATCTCCACTCATCTCATCATTTCCTCTCCCATTAAACCAAAACCACCAAGAAACTTGTTTGGAGAAGAAAGCCTAACTTCCTTTAAAATTCCGTCAAATCAAATGACGTTGTCAAACATCCAACACCAAATTCCTCCTATGTTTTCAAACATTACTTACCTAACACCTCACTTTCCTTCTCACCAACATTACATATCAAAAACCTTTACTTACCCATATCCTTCTACATTACACTCAAACCTCATAATCTTTTCACAACTCAAGCGATGTTGTTCATAATCAACCAACACCTAAACCTCACTCTCACACAAATCATCCATTAGTGCTTCGACTAATGCTCCTTCTTATGATGAGCATGCACAATCCCAAAACAATAATCCCAACCTCATTACCAACACTTTACATGTTGCTCATTCAACAAAAACACCATCCACTCATGAAGGATCTCTTCCACCCATATCATGTTTTCATGATTACCCAAGCTCAAACATGTCTCCACCACCAAGAGTATCACCACCACATCCTACAACTTCACATGCCATTCCTATGTTGCATGTTCAAACCATCACCCAAGAAAACTATCATGCTCCACCACCATCACCTTCCTCCGAACACTTGAAGTTCGTTGAGGCGCTAAAAGAAGCCCATGAGCTTAGTGCTCTTTTAGCCTTACATCTT
This sequence comes from Artemisia argyi, assembly GCA_030686995.1. Lineage (NCBI taxonomy): Eukaryota > Viridiplantae > Streptophyta > Magnoliopsida > Asterales > Asteraceae > Artemisia > Artemisia argyi. Next base: position 269,545,531 of record CM060709.1, on the reverse strand, counting down.
GCTCAATGCAATTTGGATCCACCTTCATCTAGATCACCCTCATCACCACACAACATAAATCAACTTGAGAAGTATGTCAACAATTGACCTTGTTGCATCTTTCTCCTAAAAAACCATTGCATTCAATGAACACTTGGATTGAATATCTTCTCACTAGATCACATCCAATACCCTCACTTGAACAACATCCAAAACCTCAATCAACCTCTTCCGCTACAAACTCTCCACCACCAAACTATCCAACATTCATGACCCGAACATATACCTCCATTAATCCAACAACCTCCATTAATCCAACAACCTTATCCTAACTCAACCATCCTCATTCCAAACACTCCATCATCAACTATCTAAGCATACCATATGCTTATGATTTTCACTTTCAAATACGAATCAACCAACCTTTTGTTACAAGCAAGTCCGATGGCTCTCTTTGGCAAATTAGGATCTTTTAACATAATCACTTTGAATTAATTGTTATGTATCCTTAATATTTGTTTACTATGCTTGTTATTTGTATATTGCATATTCTTCTATATATGCTTGTGCTTCTAATATTTTTCTTGCGAGCATTCCATATCTCGATCCCTTGGTGCCATCGAACAAGGGGGAGCACACATCAAGGGGGAGCTTTTATCCCGTCTAACTTCATTTACGAAGCTAGTCGGCATAACCTTTTTGATTTTACAAAAAGGGGGAGAAGTGAATGTTAAACTCTAATACTTGTCTAAAAATTAATTTTTAGGTTTAAAGAGTTTAAGGTTTTGTAATCATCAAAAAGGGGGAGATTGTTGACATAAATTAATAATGTCTAAAAACATTGTTAACATATTAACAATGTCTCTATGTTTTGATAATTACAAAGCATAAACTCATTAATCTAAAACTTATGACGTAAACAAGTTTTTAGTGCTTAACATTTGTCTTTACATCCAAATCACTTAAGGTATGAATAAACAAAGTGTTTATTGCATTCTATGATCAAAGGAACAATTTTCTTAAACACTAGACTTTTTATAAAATGTTACAAAACATTTTATATCTTTTACAAAACATTTTTGGAATTAAAGGAATATGTTTAATTCATTATAAATATATGAATTCAAATTTCCAACCAAAAATGGCAAATCTAATCCAGAAAAACCTTCCCCACAAAAAGACAAATAAACCCAACGTTCTGGAGGGGCGGCCCCCTTAATTCCCTAGGCGGCCCCCTTAATTATTAAGGGGACCGGCCACGCTCCAGAACAGTATTTTTTTTTCTTATAAATACTGGTTCATCCCACAGAATTTTCTCACCTTTTGCACTCCTAAACTTTCTGTTCTAGATCCCCATTTCTATTCTCCAAATCCTTTGATCATAAATACATAATCCTTTGTTTCAAAGTGATTCTTACATCATCCTCTCAAGTGCAAGAGAAGAATACTTCTATCCTCCAAGACAAGAAGTATTACAACTTGTTGTGACCTCCACATCCAAGTTGTTGGTGCATCATCAAGAATATTTACATATATCTTTGTGTAGTGTGTTGTGAATATTTGATTGTAGATAGTTGTGTTAGGAATATAGATAGTGTGATTGGCTACTAGATTGTAGTAAAGATAGTTGGTGTAAAGTAGTTGTGAAGATAGGTGTGTAGTAGATTGGTGTGAAGTAGTTGTGAAGATAGGTGTGTAGTAGATTGGTGTGAAGTAGTTGTGAAAAAGGTGTGATTTCGTTGTGACGAAGCTTTGGTGTGTAATTGGTGTGTAAGGTTTTCTTCGCCATAAGGGAGCTTGTTGATATAGTGAAGAAAACTCTCGAGTAGGTGACTCGAGGAGTGGAGTAGGGCAAGGAAGGTGTCCTTGTAGCCGAACCACTATAAATCCTTTGTCTCGCGGTTAGATCTTTCCATATCTTACTTATTATCTTGCTTATATCGTTATTACTTTTGTAGACGTAGACGTATATATATAGTTGCTCATATAGTGCTAGTATTGATTTTACTTAAAGATCAAACGAAAGTTTTATTCACAAAACAAAGTTTTTACAATCAAACTAAAAAGGTTACATACATATAATTGATCATTTCGATCAAGTATAGTTTTCATACAAAATATAACTAAGGATTATAAAATAAACAACTACGTACTTATCTCTCGTATATAGCTACAATTGTTTATATTATGCATGTGTTGATTTCACATACTTAGCATACATTATTATTATTGTTTATACTTAGATATACTTGTTCAAGATTTGAGTTCACATAAGATTGAATCAAAGTTTTAAAAGCAAACAAGGTTTTAAAACTAAACTAAGTTTTCAAAATAAAATTAAAAAGACGTAAAACTATTCAACCCCCCCCTTCTAGTTTTCCACAATTACCATAGGCTTGGGAAAAGATCAAACCTCCACCACATGGCGTAAGCACCTAGGATAAACTATCAAAGAGGTCTTTTAAAGGGTTGTAACGTTAGGTGTAGGGATATGAAATACACGGTTTTGTTGGATATAGGCAGTCTTTACTGGTGGCGAGTTAACAATCTTGGTTAAATACATGTACAATATGGCGTTGCTAAGCCAAGACTAGACTCGACTTAAGCTAATAAACCAAAAATAACAAAAAAATAAAATAAACATAGAACGAAACGGGATGGTAGTCCGTATGTTTTTTCTCTTTTCTTTTTCTATTTTTTTTCTTTTTCTTGATTTTTTTTTTTTTTTTTTTTTTTTTTTTTTTTTTTTTTTTTTTTTTTGCATACACTTTTACCCTACCATCCAAAATAATACATCATAGGGAATGAAAATTCCCCTTACACTTGAATTTTTGCATACTTTACAATAAACTAATCTAATGACTCGAATTAAGATAATCAAAACACTTGGAGTACTTTTAAGATTAACGTACATATGGGGGTAATAATCTGATGTTCTTCCCCATTACTCCATAAAATAAGTACTTTACCCATGAGTCCCAATCGTCCCAAAACAATATGTACAAGGATATGACTCGACTTAGCAACCATGTAATCAATTAGATAATTAACTTAGGGTTTAACAAATAACAATAATGCACTAAAGATGAGTGCATACACGGAAGACTAAGACGATTTGGGTGTACATTTAAGTGGGGTGTAACAAATTCTTCCTTTAAGTAAAATGCTTAAAGTTAGAAACGAAAAGATAGGCTCGGAGGGGTGTACTAGGGGTTTCGTGTACTAAAAATTAGTACAACGCTAAGGTGTGGGAAAAATTAGTTGACTTAACTAGCCAAGTAATATGACTTAAGTGGTCAAGTAATTATGATACGGGTTTAACACAAGGGTGATCCTAATGCCTCTTATCATGTAGTAAATCCTACTACACGAATGTAGTCTCACTAGCGGTCTCGAGATGCATCACTAACGCAAGTTCTAGAATCTAAATGCTACCGGTACACTCATAAGCACTAATAGTAAATGCTTTTCCTATCAAATATAAAGGCGAACCTCACATATTTGGGTGGAAAATTTTTCTGAATGATACGGTTTTGTGCTAGTCATACAATCTCCTATCCATGAGACGCTTGCTATGGCTAAAGTTTCACTCCTAAATGTTGTAAAAAATTTTAAATTTGGCGCTAAAATTGCACTAACAAGTATTTCTCATAGTTTTGTTACACATCTACCATCAGACAAACAAACTCAAACGAAAGTGTATTTGTAAGGTATCATCATTTTACCCTCCACTTACACTTAAATTGAACATTGTCCTCAATGTTCAAGTAAAGAATGTAAAAGTGAAATAAGTAAAACAAATGAAATCAAATACTCCCCTGATTCGCTCGGTATGGATAATAAGGTGGCCAGGTTAAATCTTCCTCCAAGAAAATGAACAATCAAAGCTTCCCTTCCAGAAAAATAATCATCTTCTTGTCATACATAACCTGTAAATCCTGAGAAAACAGACAAGGCAACCTCGCATAAAATCGGCGGCAATCTACATATGTAACTAAATCCTAGAAAACAAAATAAGATATAATGCTTGTGGAATGATGTTTGCAGATTTCTTGGAGACTATAAAACTAATAATTCAACAAAAACTTTAAGATTCCATTAGAAAAACAAAACGGGTAAAATTTCCAGATTTTTACGCGTGACTCCGTCAAGAGTAAACTCGTGACGCCGTCAGAAGTGACCTGCAGAAATTCTTATGTTAAGTTTCCAGAAAATTTCTGGAAAAACTTGGTTCTACTTCCTGGAAAATCCTGCAAAACATCATTATGACTCGATACAAGCATTTGACTCTAACAAATACGAATATACATGTTCACTTAATATTGTGGAGAATCATGATCGGTTTGTTTTTAAAAAAAAACATATTTGGGGTTTCCCCTTACACTTATCTTTTGCAACAATACCTTTGGATGAAGTTAAGACTAGGCCAAACAACAAAATAAAGTATTTCCACAATTTAGTTTAGAAACATGATCTACCGACAATAAAAATAAAGCATACATACGGAAGTAAATAACAAACAAACAAAATAAAAATCACACAAAGCATGGGTTGCCTCCCAAGAAGCGCTTTTCTTTATTTACGAGTCTTGTAGCTAGACTCAAGGTTATGGGTTACTAAGTGACCTTATTGTTGGTTTCACTCTCTAGGTCGTCTTCTAAGCCAGTTTTGTACTCCGGACCTAGTTGCAAGCATTCTTTGTAGAAACCAAGCATCCTATTCTTCACATACTCTACTCCTCTACGTCTATCCTCATCATTCCTATAATAAGCCGTTTGTTTGTGTTCCTTTTCTATATTAGAGAGAAGGCGGTATTGCTCAATTTTGTAGGGCATTTGGTAGGCAATCTCATCATTCTCTTCCTTGAACCTAACTATCCCTAACGTCAGATCATAACTCATCCTAGTGGCCTCAACAAATGGTTTTCCGAATATTACTTGGCTTAGGCAATCATCTATCACCGGACGAGTATCTTCTACAATCAAAAAATCGATCTCATAAGTGAAATACCTATAATCACATGCAATCCCTTCAGTCTTCCTACAAAATTACTTATCAAATTCTTATTGGGCATCATCCTATAATCAAGTTGTTTCTTCATCACCCAATTGTAATAGGTCCTAGTCATGATGTTTACAGGAGATCTAGGATCGATGTAAGCTTTCCATATATGCATATGCCCAATGTTGCATGGTATGTTGATGTTAGAGGGGTCTCCTATTTTGATAAGGGGTGTGCCAAGGATATATGGTGTCTCGGGGCCATCGAATAAATCCTTATGGTATTCCCGTTCTTCCTTGGTGGGCAACTTATCAAAGTGCTTTTCTATAGTCTCTACTTTCTCTAACTCCTCTCCCTTATTAACCTCAACTTCCCTAATTTCATCCCTAGTCTCGGTTTCTATTTCAACTTCATCTTTGTCACTTTCTTCCATATTCTTAGCTATTGGCTTAACAGTGACAACATTGACAAAGTGGACATGTTTGGATGATGAGGGGTCCTTAATTTGAATTCCGTTATTGGTGTCCCTAGTGTCCTTCCTAGGTGTGGTTAACGCTTGGTTGTTGAGGGCTTTCAACAAGTTGTCTATCTTGTTGGTCATCTCCGTTTGTTGTTGGTTGAATTCGGTTTCAAGCCTAGCTATGCGAGCTTCTTGAGATGCCATAAACTTAGACATCAATCCTTCAAGATTGTTGGTACTACCATAGTTGTTAGAAGGATTGTTGTTGAGAGTACGGTTGGAGGGTGGACCGTTTGGTTGGTAACGATTAGGTGGATTGGAAGAATTGGCTTGATTTTGTTTCCACCAAAGGTTTGGGTGATTTTTCCAAGAGGGGTTGTATGAATCACCGTAAGGGTTTGGCTCGGGTTTGAAAGTGTACCACTTATCTCCCGCTTCATCGGTACGCGAGGATGCGTAGTCCGCAAAAGCTGTTCCGGGGAGTTCCACACAATCACGAGTGTCATGGGGACCACTACATAATTCGCATGAAGAAGTGATTTTGTTCACTTGGCTTGAAGGCTTAGGAGCTTCGTAAGATTTCATGAGAAACTTGACTTGGTCCTCAAGTTCCATGATCCTACGGTCGGGAGTGCTAGAGTTGTTCGAAGGCAAAGATATTGCCTTGACCATTTTGTTCAAGTCACGGGGATCATTCCAACTTTCGTTGTCATAGAGAGCAAGATCTTCTATGAGTTCCCATGATTGTTCCGCACTTAGATCACGTAGCTTACCACCGGCCGATTGGTCAATGGCTCGCCTTGTGGAGAGATCGATAAGGTCATAGAAGATTTGGACTTGGAGCCAAAGATCTATGCCACGATGAGGGAATTTTTGGAGTAAGTCCTTGAAACGAGTCCATGCTTCATAAAGAGTTTCATTTTGACGTTGTTGGAACATCAAAATGTCATTTATAAGCTTGGTAATTCTCCCCGGTGGGAAAAATTGAGAAGGAAACGAGTGGTGAGATCATCCCATGTGGTGATGGATCCCGCGGGTAAACGCTCAAGCCATTGACTAGCTTGATCACGTAGAGAGAATTGGAATAGGCGTAATCGGGTTGTCTCTCTAGTTGCAACATCTAGGTCTATGGAATCTACGATTTTAAGGAAGTCCTTGAGATGTTGATTTGGATCTACGGAACGAAGTCCATGGAATGCACATCCGCTTTGCACCAACCGGATGGTGTCGGATCGCAAGGGGGTCACATTGGCTCCGGTGAGATCAATAGTGTTTCGATAGCCTTGGTGGCTAGGTCGGGAATATTCTCCTAAGGTTCGGGGCCTAAGAGGTTCTAGTGGTGGGTTTTGTTATGGTGGGAAAAGTAAAATATGGGAGAAATGAAAATAAACTATATTAAACTAAAGTTGTGAGCAATATATGGGAGAAATGTGTTTACTTAGATTTCACTACTCCCTAGATATCTTTTACACGTTAATTACTTGTTATAGTTGCGTGGATGACGGATTGTATTCCTTAATACCATTCATGGGGTGGCGTACTTACTTCCCCAATCCGATTAGTGCCTACTTCACTCCTATGTCGAGCCGGCTAAGAAGCTCCTAACATGGGATCATTAGAATTTACTCATGCATTAAATACAACCAATAAAACCTAGTACACATCGGTTCATGTTTCCTAAGACGTTCAAGCATGTTACACAATGGAGATCTGCCAGTTTTCTTAAGCCTAACATTGAAATCATTCATCCAATACAACCATAAACAAGTAATCAACACATAATTAACATCTAGGTTTCATTAGATCTAAGCAAACACAAGATAAATCTAGCCTAGCATGTTGAAATCAAGACAAGCACGAGATATAGACAACCAACACATAGACATATTGATTGAATTAAGAGAAGACTTATCTCAATATCACATGAAAGGATTCAAGGGGTGAAAACCCTTGAATTTACTGTAAAATACGAGCTAGGGTTCACAAAGTTCGGCCCTAGGGTTTCTCCACACAAGTTCCTCTCTAATGAATGAAAAATAGAAAACTATATATATATTTTAGAAGGTGATGGCATCAAGAACAAATGTCTGGCGCCGTCATCTCGCCGCCAAATAGTTCCTCGGACTGCCTAGATCTGGGTCTGACGCCGTCATGTGTACTCCTTATGCAGGCCGTCATGCATTTAACTCTTGACGCTCTTGTTGTGACGCCTTCAGGTTTCTTCTGGGTCGTCATGGATTTTACTCTTGGCGCCGTCAGGATTTCCTTCTTGACGCCGTCATACACTGTTCTCAGCATGGAAAATTAAGTCTTTGGCGTTTTCTTCACTTTTATGCTCCAAAAACGTCCGAATTGCTTCCTTTTCCAGATTCCACTCCCCAAGTACCTAAAATCACAAAAGGAACGATTTAGGGTAATATTTGATCAAATAAATTCAATTCCGGGCTTAAATGGCCCCTTAAAAGTGGTTCATTTTTCGCCTCATCAGCTGCACCAGTAACATCCTCCACATCGGATCGTTCAAAATTTGTTAAAGTCACATATAAAAATGGAACAAAACCTGCCTTTAAAACTGAAGTGGGACTTAGTAAAAACGAATTTAGAGCTAAGACTACTCAACCAAGACCTAAGACTCCAATTCCCAAACGCCCCTTTACAAAGAGCAACTTCAACACACGACCAAACTACCAACCTGTTTGGAACCAAAACACTCCTGGACATTACCAAACTCCAAACTACATGTCATGGAACCCTTATGTTCTATTTTCATACTTGGAACAAGTTAATGGTATGCTTAACCAAAATGGACCCATGAGAAATTGGGGACCAAATGTTTTAGTGTTTTTCGTAAAATAGGTGTGCCTCAAAGTTTGTTTGGAACCGGATGAATGGATTAAAGATAGTGGTTGTTCAAGGCACATGACGGGTAACAAAAGCCTCTTCACTACTTATCACAAATGTGACGGAGGTAATGTTATGTTTGGTAGTAAAGCTAAGAGCAAAATCATCGGAAAAGGTACAATCTCTCATGACTCCCTTTTTATAAATGATGTAGCTCATGTTTATAACTTAGGTTTTAATCTTCTTAGTATTAGTCAACTTTGTCGTAATAAGTATAATGTCCTTTTTAGTGAAAACGGAAGTAAAATACTTAAAGATGGTATAACCATAGCCAAAGGTGTTCTTAAGAACAACATATACGTCATGAAGATGGATCCAACATCTAGAGACAAACTTTGTCTTACTTCATTAGACGAATCTTCAACTTTATGGCATAGACATTTAGGACACGCTAACATGAGACTAATTCAAAACCTCTCCTCCAAAGACTTAGTTCGAAACCTACCTAAAATGAAATATGACCAACACTTTTGTGATGCTTGCAAAGTTGGTAAACAAGTCCATAGTAGCCATAAGGCTAAAAACTTGGTTTCTACATCTAGGTGTCTAGAACTTTTGCATATGGATTTATTTGGTCCATCCGCTATACAAAGTTATGGAGGTAACTTCTACACTTTGGTCATAGTTGATGATTACTCAAGATATACTTGGACAAAATTTTTGAAAAGTAAAAATGAAGCTTTTGATAAATTTGAGATTCTAAGTAAGAAAATTCAAAATCAAGTAGGGTCTAATATTGTGTCTATTAGAACGGATCACGGTCGTGAATTTGATAATGAATTTCAATTTGGAAACTTTTGTGATATTAATGGTATTACTCATAACTTTTCAGCTCCACGTACCCCTCAATCTAATGGTGTAGTAGAACGTAAAAACCGGACATTGCAAGAGATGAGTAGAACAATGCTTAATGAACAAAACATTCCACAAAAGTTTTGGTGTAATGCCGTTGACACATCAGCGTACATTTTAAATCGAGTCTTAATTAGACCATTTTTGAATAAAACTCCTTATGAACTATATAAAGGTAAAAAGCCTACATTAGGATACTTTAGAGTGTTTGGGAGTAAATGTTTCATTCTTAACACCAAGGATTATATCACCAAATTTGACCCAAAGTCTTATGAAGGTGTATTTCTTGGATATTCACAAAATAGTAAAGCTTACATTGTTTTGAACAAAGAAACCTTAAGAGTCGAGGAATCGTTGAACGTAACATTTGACGAGAGTCCACCTCCCTCTAAGACATCACCTTTGGTAAAGTCAAGAGATTTTAGGTAATGACAAGGAAGATGAACTATTAAACAAAGAACTTGTCAATGTCAAAGAATCTAAAAGTCATCCATTAGATGGTGTCATAGGCAACATTAACGAAAGAACACTAAGATCAAAAGTTCAAAATGAAAGCAACTACTTTTGTTTCGTGTCAACCATTGAACCGAAAAGCATTAATGAAGCCATTAAAGATGAGTCTTGGGTAATTGCAATGCAAGAAGAGTTAAACCAATTTGTTAGGAATGATGTATGGACATTAGTTTCTCAACCAAAGAGTCAAATGATAATTGGAACAAAATGGGTCTTTCGTAATAAAATGGATGAAAATGGAATTGTGTCTAGAAACAAAGCTAGGCTAGTTGCACAAGGATATAACCAACAAGAAGGCATTGACTACGATGAAACTTTTGCTCCGGTTGCTAGGCTCGAGTCAATTAGAATCTTACTTGCATATGCATGTGCACACAATTTTAAACTCTTTCAAATGGACGTCAAAAGTGCATTTCTAAACGGAGTCATAAATGAAGAAGTGTATGTTGCTCAACCACCGGGCTTCATCGATTTTGAAAAACCAAATCATGTTTACAAACTTAAAAAGGCTCTTTACGGACTTAAGCAAGCTCCAAAAGCATGGTATGATCGACTTAAAACCTTCCTAGTTGACCATAAGTATACCATGGGCTTAGTTGATAATACTTTCTTCACTAAGAAGAAAGATTCACATATTATCATAGTCCAAATCTATGTTGATGATATTATATTCGGATCAACTTGTCAAGAACTATGTGTGGATTTCTCAAAAATCATGCATGACGAGTTTGAAATGAGTATGATGGGAGAACTCAACTTTTTCCTAGGACTCCAAATTAAACAACTAGAAGATGGTATCTTCTTTAACCAGTCTAAATATATTAAGGACATGCTTAAGAAATTTGGATTAGAAGATTCGAAACCAATCAAAACACCCATGTCCACGGAAACTAAACTCACCAAGGATGAGGAAAGTGAATCCGTAGATAGCACTAAATATAGAGGTATGATTGGTAGTCTACTTTACCTAACAGCTAGTAGACCCGACATTATGTTTAGTGTTTGTCTATGTGCTCGTTTTCAAGAAGATCCTAAGACTACTCATCTCGAAGCCGTTAAAAGGATTTTTAGGTATATTAAGGGCACTACACATTTAGGTTTATGGTATCCCAAAGGAACGGGAATAGACACCATAGTGTATGCCGACTCGGATCATGCCGGTGACTATGTTGAAAGAAAAAGCACAAGTGGTATTTGTACTTTTGTTGGACATTGTCTCACCTCATGGTTCTCTAAGAAGCAAACGGCTCTTGCTATCTCAACAACGGAAGCCGAGTACGTTTTGGCCGGAAAGGCATGTCAACAATCTCTTTGGATGAAGCAAGCTCTTGTCAACTATGGAATTCAACTTAACGACATCACAATTCTTTGTGACAACAAAGGCGCCATTGATCTTAGCAAAAACCCGGTTCAACATGCTCGTACCAAACATATTGAAATCTGATGAGGCGAAAAATGATCCATTTTTAGGGGGTCATTTAAGCCCAAAATTGAATTTATTTGATCAAATATTGCCCTAAATCGTTCCTTTTGTGATTTTAGGTACTTTGGGAGTGAAATCTAGAAAAGGAAGCAATTCAGACGTTTTTGGAGCATAAAAGTGAAGAAAACGCCAAAGACTTAATTTTCCATGCTGGGAACAGTGTGTGACGGCGTCAAGAAGACATTTCTGAAGGCGTCAAGAGTAAATACCATGACGACCTAGTACAAACATGAAGGCGTCACAAGTAGAGAGTCAAGAATTATATGCGTGACGGCCTGCAAAAGTGGACAACATGACGGCGTCAGATGTAGATCAAGGCAGTCCGAGGATTTATTTGGCAGCGAGATGATGGCGTCACCCATTTGTTCTTGACGCCGTCAGCCTCTAAAATCTATATATAGTTTTCTAATTTTCATTCATTAGGAGGAACAAGTGTAGAGAAACCCTAGTGCCGAACCTTGTACGAATTTTACAGCTTTTCAAGGGTTTTCAACCCTTGAAACCTTACATGTGTTATTGAGATAAGTCTTCTCTTAATTCAATCAATATGTCTATGTGTTGGTTGTCTATATCTTGTGCTTGTCTTGATTTCAACATGCTAGGCTAGATCTATCTTGTGTTTGGTTAGATCTAATGAAACCTAGATGTTAATTATGTGTTGATTACTTGTTTATGGTTGTATTGGATGAATGATTTCAATGTTAGGCTTAAGAAAACTGGCAGATCTCCAATTGGTAACATGCTTGAACGTCTTAGGAAACATGAACCGATGTGTACTAGGTTTTATTGGTTGTATTTAATGCATGAGTAAATTCTAATGATCCCATGTTAGGAGCTTCTTGCAGGCTCGCCATAGGAGTGAAGTAGGCACTCATAGGATTGGGGAAGTAAGTACGCTACCCCATGAATGGTATTAAGGAATACAATCCGTCATCCACGCAACTATAACAAGTAATTAACGTGTAAAAGATATCTAGGGAGTAGTGAAATCTAAGTAAACACATTTTTCCCACATACTGCTCACAACTTTAGTTTAATATAGTTTTATTTTCATTTTTAGTATTTTATTTTGATTGCATCTTTAGTATTTGGTTAGTTGACTAGCAACTAATTCCGCCCAAATCCTTCAAAACCCGAGATTTTAATTTGCTTTCTTAAAAATATAAAAATACAAAAAGAATCATCCCTCATCTTTAGATCTAGTATTTAGGTTTTCTAATCCTAGCGACACTATTCCTAGCTGAACGCTCAATCCCCCGGTACTTGTCATTATACTATACTACATCGGTCAGGTACACTGCCTGGTGAGGGTTGTAAGCTTCTCAAGATCCCTTGAGAGGTAAAGCCTGGTGCGATTCCCACGTATCAAGTTTTTGGCGCCGTTGCCGAGGAATAGTTATTGTCTAGGTTAGAATCTCTTTTTATTAGGTCTACTTGCTAGATTCCTTTCTAGTAAGATTTTATTTTTATTTTTAGGTTCTCTTTAGTCTATCTTATTTCTTTGTGTTTTTGTTCGTAACTTTTCACCACCCGACATCATGGACGATGGGAACATCTTTGAGCCCGTCATCCCACCGCAACAAAACCCACCACTAGAACCTCTTAGGCCCCAAACCTTAGGAGAGTATTCCCAACCTAGCCACCAGAGCTATCGAAACACCATTGAGCTCACCGGAGCCAATGTGACTCCCTTGCGATCCGACACCATCCGGTTGGTGCAAAGCGGATGTGCATTCCATGGACTTCGTTCCGAAGATCCAAATCAACATCTCAAGGACTTCCTTAAAATCGTAGACTCCATAGACCTAGATGTTGCAACTAGAGAGACAACCCGATTACACCTATTCCAATTCTCTCTATGTGATCAAGCTAGTCAATGGCTTGAGCGTTTACCCGCGAGATCCATCACTACATGGGATGATCTCACCACTCATTTCCTTGCTCAATTTTTCCCACCGGGGAGAACTACTAAGCTTAGAAATGACATCTTGATGTTTCAACAACGTCAAAATGAATCTCTTTATGAAGCATGGACTCGTTTCAAGGACTTACTCCAAAAAGTCCCTCATCATGGCATAGATCTTTGGCTCCAAGTCCAAATCTTTTATGACCATATCGATCTCTCCACGAGGCGAGCCATTGACCAATCGGCCGGTGGTAAGCTACGTGATCTAAGTGCGGAACAATCATGGGAACTCATAGAAGATCTTGCTCTCTATGACAACGAAAGTTGGAATGATCCCCGTGATTTGAACAAAACGGTCAAGGCAATATCTTTGCCTTCGAACAACTCTAGCACTCCCGACCATAGGATCATGGAACTTGAGGACCAAGTCAAGTTTCTCATGAAATCTTACGAAGCTCCTAAGCCCTCAAGCCAAGTGAACAAAATCACTTCTTCATGCGAATTATGTAGTGGTCCCCATAACACTCGTGATTGTATGGAACTCCCCGGAACAGCTTTTGCGGACTACGCATCCTTGCGTACCGACGAAGCGGGAGATAAGTGGTACACTTTCAAACCCGAGCCAAACCCTTACGGTGATTCATACAACCCCTCTTGGAAAAATCACCCAAACCTTAGGTGGAAACAAAATCAATCCAATTCTTCCAATCCGCCTAATCGTTACCAACCAAACGGTCCACCCTCCAACCGTACTTTCAACAACAATCCTTCTAACAACTATGGTAGTACCAACAATCTTGAAGTGTTGATGTCTAAGTTCATGGCATCTCAAGAAGCTCGCATAGCTAGGTTTGAAACCGAATTCAACCAACAACAAACGGAGATGACCAACAAGATAGACAACTTGTTGAAAGCCCTCAACAACCAAGCATTAACCGCACCTAGGAAGGACACTAGGGACGCCAATAACGGAACCCAAATTAAGGACCCCTCATCATCCAAACATGTCCACTTTGTCAATGTTGTCACCATTAAGCCAATAGATAAGGAGATAGAAGAAAGTGACAAGGATGAAGTTGGAGTAGAAACCGAGACTAGGGATGAAAGTAGGGAAGTTGAGGTTAATAAGGGAGAGGAGTTAGAGGAAGTAGAAACTATAGAAAAGCCCTTTGATAAGTTGCCCGCCAAGGGAGAACGGGAATACCATAAGAATTTATTCGATAGTCCCGAGAGACCATATATCCTTGGCACACCCCTTATCAAAATGGGAGACCCGTCTAACATCAACATACCATGCAACATCGGGCACATGCATGTATGGAAAGCTTATATCGATCCTAGATCTCCTATAAACATCATGACTAGGACTTATTACAATTGGGTGATGAAGAAGCAACTTGATTATAGGATAATGCCCAATAAGAATTTGATAAGTAACTTTGTAGGAAGAGTGAAGGGATTGCATGTGATTATAGGTAATTTCACTTATGAGATCGATTTTATGATAATAGAAGACACTCGTCCGGTGATAGATGATTGCCTAAGCCAAGTAATATTCGGAAAACCATTTTTTGAGGCCACTAGGATGAGTTATGATCCGACTTTAGGGATAGTTAGATTTAAGGAAGAGAATGATGAGATTGCCTACCAAATGCCCTACAAAATTGAGCAATACCGCCTTCTATCTAATATAGAAAAGGAACACAAGCAAGCAGCTTATTATAGGAATGATGAGGATAGACGCAGAGGCGTAGAGTATGTGAAGAATAGAATGCTTGGTTTCTACAAAGAATGCTTGCAACTAGGTCCGGAATACAAAACTGGTTTAGAAAATGACCTAGAGAGTGAAACCAACGATGAGGTCACGTAGTAACCCATGACCTTGAGTCCAGCTACAAGACTCGTAAATAAAGAAAAGCGCTTCTTGGGAGGCAACCCATGTTTTGTGTGATTTTTATTTTGTTTGTTTGTTATTTGCTTCCGTATGCATGCTTTATTTTTATTGTTGGTAGATCATGTTTCTAAACTAAAAAATGGAAATACTTTACTTTGTTGTTTAGCCTACTCTTAACTTCACCTAAAGGTATTTTTGCAAAAGATAAGTGTAAGGGGAAACCCCAAATATGTTTTTAAGAAACAAACCGATCATGATTCTCCACAATATTAAGTGAACATGTATATTCGTATTTGTTAGAGTCAAATGCTTGTATCGAGTCATAATGAAGTTTTGCAGGATTTTCCAGGAAGTAGGACCAAGTTTTTCCAGAAATTTTCCGGAAACTTAACATAATAATTTCTGCAGGTCACTTCTGACGGCGTCATGAGTTTAATCTTGACGGCGTCACGTGTAAAAATCTGGAAATTTTACCAGTTTTGTTTTTCTAACGGAGTCTTAAAGTTTTTGTTGAATTATTAAGTTTTATAATCTCCAGGAAATCTGCAAACTTCATTCCACAAGCATTATATCTTACTTTGTTTTCTAGGATTTAGTAACTTATGTAGATTGCCGCTGATTTTATGCGGGGTTGCCTTGTCTGTTTTTTCAGGATTTACAGGTTATGTATGACAAGAAGATGATTTATTTTTCTAGAAGGGAAGCTTTGATTGTTCATTTTCTTGGAGGAAGATCTAACATGGCCACCTTATTATCCATACTGAGCGAATCAGGGGAGTATTTGATTTTATTCTTTTTACTTTTTCACTTTTACATTCTTTACTTGAACATTGGGGACAATGTTCATCTTAAGTGTAAGGGGAGGGTAAAATGATGATACCTTACAGATACACTTTCGCTTAAGTTTGTTTGTTTGATAGTAGATGTGTAATAAAACTATGAGAAATACTTGTTAGTGCAATTTTAGCGCCAAATTTAATTTTTTTTACAACATTTAGGAGTGAAACTTTAGCCATAGCAAGCGTCTCATGGATAGGAGATTGTATGACTAGCACAAAACCGTACTATTCAGAAAAAATTTCCACCCAAATATGTGAGGTTCGCCTTTAGATTTGATAGAAAAAGCATTTACTATTAGTGCTTATGAGTGTACCGGTAGCATTTAGATTCTAGAACTTGCTATAGTGATGCATCCCGAGACCGCTAGTGAGACTACATTCGTGTGGTAGGATTTACTACATGATAAGAGGCATTAGGATCACCCTTGTGTTAAACCCGTATCATAATTACTTGACCATTTAAGTCATATTACTTGGCTAGTTGAGTCAACTAATTTTTCCCACACCTTAGCGTTGCACTTATTTTTAGTACACGAAACCCCTTGTACACCCCTCCGAGCCTATCTTTTCATTTCTAACTTTAAGCATTTTACTTAAAGGAAGAATTTTTTACACCCCACTTAAATGTACACCCAAATCGCCTTAGCCTTCCGTGTATGCACTCATCTTTAGTGCATTATTGTTATTTGTTAAACCCTAAGTTAACTATCTAATTGATTACATGGTTGCTAAGTCGAGTCATATCCTTGTACATATTGTTTTGGGACGATTGGGACTCATGGGTAAAGTACTTATTTTATGGAGTAATGGGGAAGAACATCATTTATTACCCCCATATGTACGTTAATCTTAAAAGTGCTCTAAGTGTTTTGATTATCTTAATTCGAGTCATTAGATTAGTTAATTGTAAAGTATGTAAAGATTCAAGTGTAAGGGGAATTATCATTCCCTATGATATATTATTTTGGATGGTAGGGTAAGCGTGTATGCAAAAAAAAAAAAAAAAAAAAAAAAAAAAAAAAAAAAAAAAGAAGAAAAAGTCGAAAAAATTAAGAAAAAGAAAAAAAAAAAACATACGGACTACCATCCCGTTTCATTCTATGTTCATTTTATGTTTTTGTTATTTTTCATTTATTAGCTTAAGTCGATTATAGTCTTGGCTTAGCAACGCCATGTTGTACATGTAATTAACCAAGATTGTTAACTCGCCACCAGTAAAGACTGTCTATATCCAACAAAACCGTGTATTTCATATCCCTACACCTAATGTTACAACCCTCTAAAAGACCTCTTTGATAGTTTATCCTAGGTGCTTACGCCATGTGGTGGAGGTTTGATCCTTTCCCAAGCCTATGGTAATCTATTTTGTTATGACAGGTAGTGAGAGATATCTTCCGTTTCCATATTGTAATTTATACTTTATTACACCCGAGAGATGTGAGTATCTAAACACTATTTGTGAGGTGCTAGTATATCACCTCCGTACTTGTCTTTGGTCTCTAGTGGAACGATTATTTGTTGTAATTACTTTTATATTAGTGTTAAATGACCCCTAACTTATATTTTGATTAGAATAAAAGCGCATTTGCTTGAGGACAAGCAAATCTCAAGTGTAAGGGTATATGATGAGGCGAAAAATAATCCGTTTTTAGGGGGTCATTTAAGCCCGAAATTGAATTTATTTGATCAAATATTGCCCTAAATCGTTCCTTTTGTGATTTTAGGTACTTTGGGAGTGAAATCTGGAAAAGGAAGCAATTCGGACGTTTTTGGAGCATAAAAGTGAAGAAAACACCAAAGACTTAATTTTCCATGCTGGGAACAGTGTGTGACGGCGTCAAGAAGACATTTCTGACGGCGTCAAGAGTAAATACCATGATGACCCAGTAAAAACATGAAGGCATCACAAGTAGAGAGTCAAGAGTTATATGCGTGACGGCCTGCAAAAGTGGACAACATGACTTCGTCAGATGTAGATCAAGGCAGTCTGAGGATTTATTTGGCGGCGAGATGACGGCGTCACCCATTTGTTCTTGACGCCGTCAGCCTCTAAAATCTATATATAGTTTTCTAATTTTCATTCATTAGGAGGAACAAGTGTAGAGAAACCCTAGGGCCGAACCTTGTACGAATTTTATAGCTTTTCAAGGGTTTTCAACCCTTGAAACCTTACATGTGTTATTGAGATAAGTCTTCTCTTAATTCAATCAATATGTCTATGTGTTGGTTGTCTATATCTTGTGCTTGTCTTGATTTCAACATGCTAGGCTAGATCTATCTTGTGTTTGGTTAGATCTAATGAAACCTAGATGTTAATTATGTGTTGATTACTTGTTTATGGTTGTATTGGATGAATGATTTCAATGTTAGGCTTAAGAAAACTGGCAGATCTCTAATTGGTAACATGCTTGAACATCTTAGGAAACATGAACCGATGTGTACTAGGTTTTATTGGTTGTATTTAATGCATGAGTAAATTCTAATGATCCCATGTTAGGAGCTTCTTGCAGGCTCGACATAGGAGAGAAGTAGGCACTCATAGGATTGGGGAAGTAAGTACGCCACCCCATGAATGGTATTAAGGAATACAATCCGTCATCCACACAACTATAACAAGTAATTAACGTGTAAAACATATCTAAGGAGCAGTGAAATCTAAGTAAACACATTTTTCCCACATACTGCTCACAACTTTAGTTTAATATAGTTTTATTTTCATTTTTAGTATTTTATTTTGATTGCATCTTTAGTATTGTGTTAGTTGACTAGCAACTAATTCCGCCCAAATCCTTCAAAACCCGAGATTTTAATTTGCTTTCTTAAAAATATAAAAATACAAAAAGAATCATCCCTCATCTTTAGATCTAGTATTTTGGTTTTCTAATCCTAGCGACACTATTCCTAGCTGAACGATCAATCCTCCGGTACTTGTCATTATACTATACTACATCGGTCAGGTACACTGCCTGGTGGGGGTTGTAAGCTTCTCAAGATCCCTTGAGAGGTAAAGCCTGGTGCGATTCCCACGTATCAAAATCCGTCATCATTTCCTTTGTGACAACGTTCAAAAAGGAAATATCTCAATTGAGAAAGTTTCTTCGGAAGACAACATAGCCGACATTCTCACGAAACCCCTTAAACGTGAACCTTTTAAGCTTCTTAGGCTAGGCTTAGGACTCATGGAACCTACGTTGTAGTTCTGGACATTAGACAAAATTCACAAAAATCAAAACAAATCCATAACTCTTTTTCTCAGCAGGGTCGGCGGAACCCTCAGCCACAACGGACGAAACCCAAGTTTTGGTTCCGCCATATCCACCGACCTGTAGAACCATTTTTTGTTTATATTAAACCAAACACCCATTATCTCATACCACCACTTCCAAACTGCTACTATTCACTTTACCATTCATCCATACCTACGATTACTTGGTCTTCCTTTCACTCACATTGCAAATCAATCATCATTGTAAGTATTCTAAACTTGATTACAATCCTGATCTGAGTCTAGGAATTCTATTTTTGCACAAAAATAAAAACTTGGGGTTATGCATCAACTTGAGAAACTCATGCATGAAATTAGGTGTTTAACAAAACTAATCATGTTCCCCACAGTTAGGAATTGCATTCTTACTAAGTGTAAACATGTTTGCTAAAACACCCCATGTCAAATTCTTCCAAAAATTTCTCACAAATAGGACAAATATTTTTTTGTCTCACATTGAGAATACAAAATCAAAACGTTATGTTTAAAACATCACTTGCATAATGTCTCTTGAATGCTAAAGGGAATACATAACCAATATGTATTTTCGGGTACATTCAAACGAAGCTACATTGAACTAGGAGCGCTTGGGTTATCTTTTGTTTTATAACAAAACTTGCATTATAAAACGTTTCTGAAGCGTCAAAATGAGTCAAGATAACCGCACCTCCACATTGTTCTCATATAGGCACACACTAGAACATCCACATTATAATAGTCGTTTACTTAGACTAAAATGTGAAATTTTGTTTTTTTTTTCTAGGAATCAACATGCCTCCTCTAACCCACTACGACCACAAGGACACCATTAAGTACCTACCCAAACATCACAAAACCAAAGGCCTTACCCCAAACCAAGTCAATGTTTTCAAAGCCTTAGAAAAACATTATGTCCATGAGGGTAGAACCATTGACCCGTCCTTCCTAGAAGGAACAAACCTCTTCACCGAATTTGCCACAATCAACTTTGAGTGTCTTTTAGAAATCGACGAGCCTATTTGTCCTAGGTTCATTCTAGAATTCTATGCATCCATCACTCTCTCCACAGATGAGTATGGTCGCATGTCTATCAACTTTAGGGCTAGTGGTCATCAATACTCCTTCACTCTTGAGGAGTTTGCTCAAATCCTAGGTGTCCCAAAACGTGGTACTTGCATCTACTCCGACTTGCACTCCCTCTCAACTCTTGACACACTCTTTGACCGCATCCATCCCTATGACACCCCTCTTGTGTCAAAAGATGTACTTCGTGACCACCTCTTTGTTAGGATAACCAACACTAGGAGAACCCGTTCGGGAAATGAGGTCGAAAAGGACCCATATGGAATGGAAATGAATGAACTCAAGCCCCAATTCAAGAAATGGGAGGAAGTCCTTAGAGCAAATGTCATTAGCACCATAGGAAACCGAGATCATATAAATCTTTGCCTTTGCTACATGCTCTACTCTTTGTCCGTTAGGCAACCCTTCAACCTTGCCTACTACATGGCCAAGAGAATGGCCGACATTCCCGTGCATGGCACAACGGCTATGCCATATGGAATGCTCTTGACCCGTCTCTTTAGGTTCATCTCTCCCATTCCACTAACTCCAAATGGTCTTCGTCTTGACTACTCTCTCATTCCATACACCTTTGTCCCACTTAGTGATAAGAGAGTTTACAAAGCCCAAGGAAAACGTCCTCATCCTCCTACCTCCTCATCATCTTCCTCAATGAGTGAAGATGACTCTTTGCCCAACTCTAGGCTCCCACCTCTAGAATACCTATCCCAACTTCTGGATATTCCAAATGAGTCGGCGGAGTTCAAGCAAACAAAGGGGATGTTTAAGAATCTTGGAAGATTCATTGGAAAGCTCAAGAACAAGATTGACTGTCAATGAGTGCGGGTGTGTAGGAGTGTTTGGCACAAGGTGCTATTTGAACAATTTGGTCGTTTAAACAATGTTTGTGATGTATTTGTGTGTTGGAACAATTTGTGATACTATTTGGAACATGTCTTAACTAACAATGATGCAGGAAGACAACATTTGGAATGTTGTCAAATTTTCATGTTTATGAATTTTTCACTAAGTATAGTGAAATGCGCTAGCCCTCGGTCAAAGTCCTATGGTATGCGTGTTTACATGTCCATTTTTTGCATTACCTAACCAGATATGCATTATATTTTTGATTTTAGGAGTTTTCGGAAAATTTGAAAATCATCTCGCGGGTCAAAATCGCGGACTGTATTGTTTTTCAGGTCTGGCGGCACCCTAGAATGGGTACCGCCAGTGTAATTTCTGGGCAACCCAGAAATGGCCCAACGGAACGGACGGAACCCTCACACGGGTTCCGCCTGTGTATCCTGAAGGTTCCGCCAGATTTCCTGCAGATTTTTTTTTTTAGTTTTCAACATTTCAGCATCCAATCAACAAAATACCATCCTTTTAGATAGAAACCAATTTCCTGCAATTTGTTAAGCACAATAAGGTAGTTCTCATTCCTTATAACTCAAAGAAAATCATTTCCCGCCAAATTTCAAAAGTACCCATAACTACCTCAAGGAATCTTCACACATAAAGGAAGGAACCCTTCCAAAGGCTCCTTGAAATCCCTGAGACATATCCTTCCACAAATTTCCCAAAACCACTAAGCATTTAGTGCAAATCTTTGTCTTCCTACTTCACCATTTTCATTGGATTGACTTCCATGATTTGACAACCCACAATTAGTCTTCCAAATCATTAGGAACCTCCATTTTTGTATGGCTAAACATCAAATCCAAACACTCCTTCCCACACTCCTTCATCACTATAAATTAAACCATCCTAAACACTATCAAATCACACCTTCTCCATCACAATTTCTGATCTTTTAAACCATTTTAACCATGACTAAGTCAACTATCACCACTCAACCATCAAGACCCATCCGGAAAACCGCCCGCATTAGTGTCAAACCACTTTGGTCTAACCAATCCATCAACCTAAGCTCATGATCCTCGGATGAATTCACCTCACCTATAAAAAATGAACATTTTCTAAACCTTGCATCTCCATCTCCATCACCCAATGAACCCAATGAGCTCACTCCACCACCAACTAAATCACCCATTGACCCAACTCCACCAAGTGCTCCAACCCAACCATCCAAAACTCCATCACCATCACCATTACCCAAACTTGAACCTATTGAGTTATTTGGGTCTCCTCCAACATTACCACACCCTTTTGTCCAAGATCTCAATGATCTTCCACCAAGACCAACACAACCACCACCTTTTGCAAATGAAACACCAAGGTCAATTCTTGACCAAAATGAGCATTTTAACCACAACCAACCACCACAACAAGAATACCACCAACCCAAACCATTGTTGTTTCACCCTATCTACCATGACATCCGTGGTCCTCTTTATGGAGAACCAAATTTTGAAAACCATGATCACCTAACTCCACCACATTCTCAAGCCCAAACCTTTGAGTCTTTCTTTCCTTCCTATGAGGAAATCCAACGCATAGTCGAGAATCACCTCCATCAAGCAATGGAATTTCAAACCACCTTGCTTGACTCTATACCAAACCCATCCTCCAACCAAGAACCAAAAACCAACCAACCCTCAAACCAAGAAACCAAAACCAACCCATTTCCACCCACTCATCCCCATGTTTGCTCACATTGTGAGCAAATGGGTAAAAGCATCAAATTGTTGCTTCACCAATTCCAAGACGAAACCCGCTTTGCATTCCAACACGTCATAGAACGTTTGGATGCTCTTTCCCACCCAAACAAATCCTAGACAACATTTGGAGGCCTTTTGCCCCATTTAGGAAAGTAGGATTTGATTTTCTTTTACTTTCTTGGTTATTTTTAGTTTTTCTTTTGAAGTAGGAGGATCTTTCCCATTTCTTGTCTTTGACTTGTAAAAGTCAAATTTTACTTGAAATGATATCTTTTCTACTTACTTACTTGCATTGTTGGTTGATCATTTTTGAGTTGTTATTGTGGTTGCATTATGTGTGGTAACTACAAGTTGATTATATATATCACCAACTAACCATTTTTTTGTAGGATCAAAATCCATATTTCCCATCTTGGCACTCCTTTTAGGGGGAGTATCAACCAAGGGGGAGCATGTGCATTATTCCGCTTCGCTACTCTATTTTTTGTTTCGACAAAAAGGGGGTGAAATATATTAAACCTTTAAATTTAATATGATTTTCATCACTTAAGTAAAACAAGTTTAATATAAATTTTTTTTAAGTCTTAAACACCAAGATTTTGTGAGTTACTTAAAAACAAAGTTTATGTTTTGTCATCAACAAAAAGGGGGAGATTGTTAATACAAATATCGCCTAAAAACGTTATTTATATTTTACGATCTTTGCTAAGTTTTGTTAACGACAAAATGTAAACTTTAGTTTCTAAGTAAATCATAATCTTAGTTTTAAGGACTTGCATAACTAGACATTTGCTACATTTTACATTTCATAAAACACAACACTTTTTGTTTCTTAAAATAGAAATGTCACATCACATTTATGGCAAGTTTTGTCAATATACATTTATGGAAAGAAAGTGTGTTTGACTAACCATATGTTTGCTTGCACAAGTTTTGTGTTTGACTAGGTGTAATGAGATGTGACATGGTTTGGTTTGCAAGATTTATTGCAAAACCAACTGCAAGCCCGGCGGAACCCTGGGGGTACACGGGCGGAACCCATCTGAGGGTTCCGCCGTATCCGCCAGGCCTGCAGAAGGTTTTGCTATAAATACTAAGCCACAAGTTTGATTTTTGGCTTATCACTCTACATCATATTTTCACACATTCATTCATTCTTTCATCTAACCCTTTAACATCTCATATGTGAAGCTTCTTTTTGTAGCAAAGAAGTTCACGACTTCATAAAAAGTTACAAGTATTCAACACAACGTTGCAAGACTTGTTAGCTTAGCATTGTGTAGACTTGTGTAGTTTACACTTCATTTGATTGTGTATTTTCAGTAGTGATCGGTTAGTATTTTAGTCCTCAAAATACAAAGTGTGATGGGAGTTGTTATACCCTTGTAAAAGAACTAACGGGAGTGGTTGTACCCTTGTAAAAGAACTCGACATCTAGCTTAGTGTCGGTAAACGTGTATAAGCGACGTGTAAGGTTTTCTCCGCCGGTGAAAGGAGTTTGTTGACTAGTGAAAGCAACTCTCGAGTTGGATACTCGGGGCGTGGACGTGGGGCAAGGAAAAAGAGTCCTTGTAGCCGAACCACGATAAATACTCGTGTTATGGTTTGATCGTTTCTTTCTTTATACTTGCATGTTATATATATTGTGTTTGTGTATATATCTTTGATCAAAACGGAAAGTTTCAAAAGATAACTAAACAAGTTAAAGAGATTTTTAACGGTAAACTATTCAACCCTCCTTCTAGTTTTCCACAATGTTTCTTAAGACGTTCAAGCAAGTTACCAATGGAAGTCTGCCAGTTTTCTTAAGCCTAACATCAAATACAATCATCTGTAACAATTATAAACAAACAATCAACCCATAATTAACATCTAGGTTTCACTACATTTAAGCAAACACAAAAGAAATCTAGCCTAGCATGTTAAATAGAAGACAAGCGTAAGATATAATCAAACAACACATAGACATATTGAATGATTTGAAAGAGTACTTATCTTTAATTGAACATGAAAGATTCAAGGGGTTGAAACCCTTGAAAAGCTGATAAAATTCGGACTAGGGTTTATTCCCTCAAAGTTGTACACTAATGAATGAAATTTGGAAAACTATATATAGATTACATATCGTGACGGCGTCGTGTATTAAGTTGTGATCCCGTCAACTCGCTGCCATAATAAAATCGTATTGCCTAGATCTACTTGTGACGCCGTCATGTGTAAAAATGCTCTGGGCCGTCACTAATGTTTGGACCCTGACAGCCTTGGGTGACGGCCGTCAACTCCTATGCTTAAAAACTCTCTGGATCATCACGCGTATTTTCCACATCCACCTCTTTTGTAACTCTTGACGCCGTCATGTGGAGAGTCTTGACGCCATCAGGTACTGTTCCAGCAAGGAAAATTGAGACTTTGCCGTTTTCTTCACTTTTATGCTCCAAAAACGTCCAAAATGCTTCCTTTTCCATATTTCTCTCCAAAAGTACCTAAAATGACAAAAGGAACGATTTAGGGCAATAATTGATCAAATAATCTCGAATTCAGGCTTAAATGACCCCTTAAAAGCGGTTCACTTTTCGACTCATCATTGTTGGATACCAGCCCCTAAACCAGACTCACACCCACAATAACACCAATCAAAACGGCACGATGGGTTTCAATGGTTTATGTATATTAAAAGGAAAAACACTGATACACCTTAATTACAAAGATGCCTACTGCATATTTATAAGCTAACTAAACTAATAGGAACTAATGGAAACAAAGCAATACGTGGGTGCATGATTTCCTAAATTACATGAAAACAAAACCCACTATCTCTTATTTTACTTCCATGCAAATAGGTATCCCACTTTCTTCCATAATACTCGGTCAAATATGCTACCAAGTCACTGACCCAAATGCTGATCCATGACCCAGACGTGACCCATCAAGAGTACCCAACATTCACCCCCGTAATCTTGATCGATTCATTTCTTCACCTTGATGTTTAAGACTTTTCCCGGACACCCGACCTTCACCTCGGTCACGTCCAAAATCTTACATAACTCGAATCAAATTCACCACACTTGTAACATCTCACATGGCATCCCGTTGGAACCGTTCATTAACATCTTGACTCTTCACGGATCAACGACCTCTTCCATGGCCACATCCAAAGCCACCCGATTTGAACTCCAACGCCATAATGTTCACACCGTGTTGTTTCTCCATTCTCTTGTTTTCTTGACAGCTATAACCTTTACTCATCACCCTTGTTCAAAGAGGCCTCTCCACCGACCAAGAAAACAAGGTCACACCATCTTTTACTGTTTTCTTTCACCCACCAAATGAACTGAATCCAAAACCACATGTTTTGACGGATCCTTTCTGTCCGCTTTTCACGCATATACATCGGTCTCCCCTTATCACGAACAAGCTGATCAAGGACTGCAAACCTGCTATCAAAACTTCAACCTATGATCATAACATCACAGCCCCTAACATCTTCATTTAAAGCTTATTCTGAGACACTTTTCTACCAATCAAGAAGACAAGGTCACACCCGCCTTTACCATCTTCTGTCATCTGCAAAACGAACCGAATCAAAGCCACATGCTTTTTCCCGACTCTTCCCGTCTGTTTATCCTGCAACCCCAGTTAGTCTCTCGCAACAAACAAACACGGTCACAGAAAATGAGCCACAGCTACAACCCTTTCCGATCAGAACGTACTGTTCCAAAAGATCTACTCCACCGACTAAGAAGACAAGCTACACACTCCACGGTCTTCTTACACCTGCAGAACGAACCAAATCCAAAGCCACTTGATTTGACGGATCCTTTCCGTTTGTTTCATGCACTCCCGCCGGTTAGTCTCTTCATCACGGAACAACTGATCAAAGGTAGCTTACACCCCCTTCAACCGAACGAGGTTCCTTGCTGCATTTGCTCTGCAGTGAAGGGCTACACATTTTCTTGAGACCGACTGTCAAACCAGCCCTTTAATCGAACTCAGCTCTTGATACCAAATGTTGGATATCAGCCTCCCTAAACCAGACTCGCATCCACGATAACACCAATCAAAACGGCACGATGGGTTTCAATGGTTTATGTATATTAAAAGGAAAAACATTGATACACCTTAATTACAAAGAATCCTACTGCATATTTATAAGCTAACTAAACTAATAGGAACTAATGGAAACAAAGCAATACGTGGGTGCATGATTTCCTAAATAACATGAAAACAAAACCCACTATCTCCTATTTTACTTCCATGCAAATAGTTATCCCACTTTCTTCCATAATACTCGGTCAAATATGCTACCAAGTCACTGACCCAAATGCTGATCCATGACCCAGACGTGACCATCAAGATTACCCAACAATCATAACTCTGAATTAAGCTATATCATACTAATTTGCAACAGTAAAATCAATTATACTAACCTAAGTTGATTAATACTAACAATATACTAAAATGAAATCTAATTTTGACTATCAAGTAACTAACCTACTGATTTTATAAGCAATCTAGTTTATTATTACCTAAAGTAAACTTACTTAACTAAATTCACTACATAAAAGCTACAGAAACAATCTAAACCATACTAATCTAAACACCCCTATACCTAACAGATTACACTACAATTATTAATTTCTGTCCTCAAAATTCACTATCACTATTCAAACTCAGTCACTTATCACTAATATGAACCCATTCAATCACTAAATAACCACAATCAACATCAGAGAAACAGATCCACAGATTGATCAAAATGAAAACTATAAAACTCAGTTACAAGCTAAACAGGTGTACAAATGATCAAACAATCTCAAATATCACTATATCTACTAAAGTAACTTCAAATTTAAGCAATGAAACAGTTACAACTAATATCTAAACCAGATTCTAACAGATGCACATAGAAACTTGGAATAGAAATCAGAACTTACAAAGCCATTCATCTCAGCTTGAACAGAGATGATTCACTAAGCTAGCCTATCTCTAGATAGGCTCAAACACATCCACTTCTCTGTTTGAACTATCATTATTCACCGTGGATCATGAATCTCACTAATGATTGACTTTTGTTGACTGCAGAAACAATTGAACTATGGAACTTATGGAAACTGAAAATCAAACTCACAATAGCTATTAAGCTAAAATGAGCTGAATTATACTACTAAATAGCTTGTTTGCAAGCTGATTGAAGTAATGAAAACAACTTTTTATATATTTCTTATTTTCTGATTTTTATAAAAACTTTTGAATGAAATGAAAACTAAATTTGAAATAAAAGATTGTACAGAATGAGATTTAACTGAGATTAAACTAATAATAAAAAGAGATAATACTAAACAATAAGAAGTAAGTAATAAGCTAAAATTATAAAAGGCAAAGCTGATTTAATTGAAAAATAAAAGAGTACAATTGAAATGAAATTACACTAATACAATGAGAAATAAAATTGGCATAGCTACGCTATACTACAACTCTACACACCAAATAAGTCTCAACACCTCTATTTATAGCAAAGGAAGGAAGGATCTAGAGGAGAGGGTCACGGATTGCCAGCTAGGCAATCTGTGTGACTTGTGTTTCTTCTGAACATATTGGAGCCCTTAGATCATAATCTAATCATTTCCCAATGATAGTCACCCTTGGATCACTCTTTATGACGTGTAGAGACCAATCATAAGCTGCCATCTGTCCCCGTGTGTGCTTGTTTACTCCTGACACTTCCTGACATGTCTGACAAGCTTCTAGAACCCTTTGATTTGACATTAGTACCCTTAATTGCTGTAATTTGACGGGCGAGGTAATTTGGGTTCATATGATTATATTCCTGGGTAAATTAGGGGAAAAGGAGGGCGGGTAACTATTTTTTTTATTATTGTTTGACTTTGTGGGATAATAGTTGACCGAGTGTAAGTATGGGCTCGGGTTTTGAGTTATAACTTGGGCTTGGTGATATAAGTGGACTTGGACTTTGAATTTAACCAGTATTTTGGACCAGGCCCTTGGAATTGGATTTGTATATTTTAGATTTTTGTGAAGTAAAAATAATCAAGGACCTTTTATGTAAAAGTTGAAATATAAAGGACCATTCCTGCCATTTCCCACATTATGATCCAAGGTCCAATCTTGTCACATCTTGAATACTTGGAGTACTTGAGTTGTAATATCTTCAAAAATCTCTTCAAAAGGACAATTCTGACATGGGATGAAAATTCAAGGACTAAATCTGACAATCTCTTCAACTTTATCCAGGGACTATTCTTGAATCTTTAAACTTTTCCAAGGATTTCTGAGCATTTCTTTGACTTTCTGGACCAAGCTTTGACTTTCTGTCTCGTTCCACTCTCATGCTCGTTTTTGCCGGTTTCGTTTGATTTTTGTCTTTTATTGAAATATCCGTACCTGCACATTCACAATCACAAAAACACATTTTCTTTGGCAATTTGGGTTAGTTTTTGGATTGTAAAGTAGCAAGGAGGTTCAAAAGAAGTAATAAAATTATTATTCCCGAAAACACTCCGTTTTCCAAAATTTATTCCTTATTCTACTTATCACTACTATTTTTGGATTTTCTCACTTTATTCTTGTGACGGTTTGTTGAACTTTCATTATTTTACAATAATTTTTAGGGTTAAAAAGTAGAAACACTTCTCATAGAAAAGTGACCATACGGATAAAAATCGTCATCCTTAATTTTTCACAAGCTCCCAAACTAAGCGTACAAACGAGATCACAGCTTATCTACAAGTTAAATGCTAACACTACTAATAAAAGTTATTTGTGGAGACCTCTTACTCCCATTTTCTTAATGTATCTAGATTTTTTACTTTTGTTGAGAAATGAATTTCTTTATATTTTCTCGTTTCAATAACTTTTTAGTCCGATAGAGATACCAAGTTTAAAACGCTAAGTAGTTTTTCATTTTCTCTCAAGAACCACTGCTTTAGAAATTCGGTCCACATCAAGGAATTTGGTACATACAATCTCATATATAAGTTGCAGAGTACTACACGTGCACCTCATGTGACTAATTCAAAATTATCCACATGCACCTCACGCGCCAACAACTTTTATATACTTAAGCTCTTATTCATACAAACTTTCACTTTTCATTTTTTTCATTTTTCACTTTCATCATTTTTCCTTTTTTTTTTTTTTTTTTTTTTTTTTTTTTTTTTTTTCGTATTTTCATTCTTTACTTTTTTCATCATCAATGGAAGCTTATCGGGTAGCTCCAAAACCACATACATATCAACTTTTGATTTTCATTTTTGCTTTTATTTTTGATGTTCCTTGATATGTACCCAACTTCTAAAGCAAAGATTCTTTTAAGAAAATAAGAAACTAAATATTGCCCAAACCTAAATACTACTAATTGACCTAGAACGTCTATTATATATTGGTGAAACAATTTTGCGGGAGCAAAAAGTCACAAGTACCACTCATGAGCTCTAAAGAGAACCAACTACTCCACGTTTAGCATCTAACTTCTAAATAAACTCTATCATTTCTCGCTCTTCGCAATTTAAGATCTCAAGTAATGAAACCCGCGAATACTTAGCCGATAATCAGCCATGCATATATAAAGTCAGATACAGAAACTTGCAAATTATAGAAAAAGAATTCGCGTTTTCTAGCTCCTTATGTAAAAGACTAGCGAGAGCTTTTAAGTTACGCATGTATAAAGACAAGTACGGGAACTTGCAGATTCTTAAGAAAGAATTCGCATTTTATAGCTCCTTGTGTACAAGACTAGCACAAGCTTACATGATTATCATTGGTTATGGGAACAAGCTAGGGCTCAACATGCCCGGTCAAGTCAAAATATTTATTCCTACTCTCGCCAGCTGGAAAGTCAACAAGGTGTCAAAACACTTATTCAAACTTATTATATTTTTGCACAACTTTTCAATTTTTCTCATTTTTTTGTGCTTTTTCATTCATTTTTCTTCAAAATTTTTTATTTTTTAGGAAAAACGGAGTTGCAAGAGTACACGACATGGTGAAAAACGCAAGGTCAAATCGAATCAAAGATTCACCCTCCCCCGGACTAGAATGGAACATTGTGCTCAATGTTTTACGGGTAAAGGTAATCCTAACAAAATTCTAGGGCCATTTATTAATTATGCCAAAGAAAACGTTAGTCGATAAGATTTTCGGATATAGGATTTCCAAAAGCATCGATGAATGAGACTCGAGTGGAGAAAAAAACAACGAGCACGAGAGTCATCATAAGTCGGGGACAATCCTGGATAATCATTCACAAACAACTGCGAAACACAAGATTGGAAGAGGTCACCCCCTCCTCACGTTATTTGTTAGAAATAAGGAATATAAGAAGATGAATTGGATAAGCATGGGTTGCCTCCCACGAAGAGCTTTGTTTTTGATTACCGAGTCACGTAGCTTGACTCGATCCCCGAATTCATTCGTCCTTGGGGAAAGTTTGGAGATCCGGGACTACCATGGATGGTATGTCCCCTCTGAAGTAATGTTTCAAACGGTGACCATTCACCTTAAAGTTGGGACCATCGGGTTGAGCTAACTCAATGGTGCCATAAGGAAATACTTGGGTAATGGTGAATGGTCCAGACCAACGAGTTTTTAGCTTACCCGAGAAAATCTTCAATCGAGAATTAAAAAGAAGAACTTGATCACCAACGTTGAAAATGCGGTCTTTAATCTTAGTATCATGAATTCTCTTTGTTTTCTCTTTATATATCAAAGAATTCTCGTAGGCTTGATCACGAAGCTCAACTAATTCATTCAATTGAACTTTTCGGTGATCACCCGCGATCTTGAGGTCAAAATTAGCATGTTTCAAGGCCCAGTAGGCCTTGTGCTCAAGTTCTAGGGTCAAATGACAAGCCTTCCCGTAAACCAGCTTATAAGGAGTACACCCAATGGGTGTTTTGTAAGCGGTCCGGAAAGCCCATAATGCATCTTCTAACTTATCAGACCATGAGGCACGGTGCTATCCAACGGTCCTCTCTAATATTTGTTTCCAGCCACGATTGGACACCTCAACTTGACCGCTCATTTGCGGATGATAAGCAGCAGAAAGTCGATGTGTGACACCATATTTAAGCATAACTTTAGCAAATTGGTCATTACAGAAATGGGTCCCACGATCACTTATTATAGCACGAGGTGCACCGAATCGGGCAAAGAGACTTTTCAGAAATTTTACAACAACTCGGGCGTCATTGGTAGGGAGCGCTTTCGCTTCAACCCATTTTGACAAGTAATCGACGGCCACGAGTATATATTTGTTTCCTCTAGATGACGGGAATGGTCCCATGAAATCGATACCCCAGATGTCAAAAATCTCACATACTTGAATAGCATTTTGAGGCATTTCATCTTTTTGAGAAATTTTTCCTTGACGCTGGCAAGAATCACATGATTTCACCAAATCATGGGCATCCCGATATATCGTCGGCCAGTAGAAGCCGGAATCAAAGACTTTCTTTGCGGTGAAGTTGGCACCATGATGTCCTTCCGTGGAGTCCACTATGGCATGCCATAAGAATTTCAGCGGCTTCCTTGCCGTGAACGCACTGCCAGATCACTTGATCCGCACAAACTTTGAACAAGTAGGGGTCGTCCCAGAAATAATGCCTAACATCTTTGAAAGATTTCTTCTTTTGTTGGGATGACATCCCTTTCCTTATGAAGTTCCCCGCATGGTAATTCGCAAAGTCGGCGAACCACGGGGTACTTGGATCACTATTAGATACACTCCCAAGTGTCTCGAGAGGAAATGTTTCATTAATTTCCTTTTTCTCGAGAGCACTTTGATGGGGATTTTCTAAACGCGAAAGGTGATCAGCAGCAAGGTTCTCAGCTCCTTTTTTGTCTCAAATTTCAACATCGAATTCTTGAAGGAGTAGAACCCACCGCATCAATCGTGGCTTAGCATCTTGCTTTGCCATTAAGTATTTTAGAGCAGAATGATCCGTATACACTACGCATTTTTTTAAAAGCAAATAAGGTCGAAATTTTTCAAAAGCATAGAAAACGGCTAACATCTCTTTCTCAATAGTCGTATAATGAGATTGAGCATCATTCATTGTCTTACTTGCATAGTGTATCGGTTGAAAGTATTTTGTCTTTCGTTGCCACAGGACTGCACCAATAGCATAATCACTCGCATCGCACATCAGCTCAAATGGCAAGTCCCAATCGGGGGCAACTAAAATTGGTGCCTCCGTTAACTTCTTCTTTAAGAAATTAAATACATCAATGCATTCATTCGTGAAAAACGGAGCATCTTTTTCTAAAAGGTGGGTCAGAGGTCGAGCTATCTTAGAGAAATCTTGTATAAAACGTCGGTAAAGGCTGGCATGACCAAGGAAACTTCTGATTCCTTTAACGGTGGCAGGATGAGGTAGCTTTGCGATTACATCAACTTTGGCACGATCTACCTCGATCCCATATTTGGAGATTTTATGGCCGAGGACAATGCCCTCTTTAACCATGAAGTGGCACTTCTCCCAATTTAGAACCAAGTTGGTGTCTTCACACCGTTTCAGCATATTTTCTAAATGGGAGAGGCAAGAATCGAAAGAATTTCCATAGACGGATAAATCGTCCATGAATACTTCCATGGTTTTTTCAATCATGTCAGAGAAAACGGCCATCATGCACCTTTGGAACATGCCCGGAGCCTTACATAAGCCAAAGGGCATTCGACGATAAGCAAACGTTCTATAAGGGCAAGTAAAAGTGGTATTTTCTTGATCATGGGGATCAATGGGAATTTGAAAATACCCGGAAAAGCATCGAGAAAACAATAGAACTCATTTCCCGCTAATCGTTCGAGCATTTGGTCCATAAAAGGTAGCGAGAAATGGTCTTTACGAGTCGCGTCATTCAACTTGCGGTAATCTATACAAACTCTCCATCATGTCACAAGTCTCGTCGGAATCAGCTCATTATCTTCATTTTTCACAACAGTAATACCGCCCTTTTTGGGAACACAATGAACCGGGCTAACCCATGAGCTATCCGAGATTGGATAAATCATTCCAGCTTCAAGGAGTTTTATAACATCCTTTTTGATCACTTCATGGATTTGTGGATTAACCCGTCGTTGTTGTTGGACGGATGCTTTGTGATTATCTTCAAGCAGAATCTTATGTGTGCAGAATCGAGGGTCAATTCCCTTTTATGCTTCTTAAGCACATCCAAGAGTCAGGTCTTCTCCTCATCTTTAAGGTCTTTTGAAATGATAACGGGAAATTTATTATTCGTTTCTAAGTACGCGTATTGATGAGTGTGTAAATACTCATCATTTTTACCTTTTCTGAGCTGCCAAAACATCTAAAAACACTTAATATTGAATCAAAATAGTAAAAATATCCCAGGAAAGTGTTTTACATGTTTCAAATGCAAAAATATCAAAAACAGATGAAAAACGCACAAAGTTTGCATAATTGGCAGTTTCAGTCCCTCAACTTTCAAAAGTTGTCAAATCTAGTCCCTAGTTGTTCTAAAAACTTGAAAAAGTCACCAAAGGTCCTTTTAAATCAAAAAGTTACACATTTAGTCCTTTGGTGAAAAGTTTCACAAAAATGTCAAGTTTAGTCCCTAAACTTTGAAAATTGTCAAAAATGGTCCCTGGGATATTAAAAACTTTGAGAAAAACAAATTTTGTCCTTGCACTAACCTTTTATGACAGGATTGGTCCTTGGTGGAAAGTATGGTGAAAATTACACAAATGGTCCCTGAAGTTTGAAAGTTTGGCGGTTTTAGTCCCTGGTGAAAATTAAATGGAAAAGTTGATGAGTGTCTAAATACTCATCATTTTATACCAATCTGAACTGCCAAAACATACAAAAAACACTCAAAAATGCATCATAATACTTAAAATATCTTGGAAGTGTGTTTTATATGTTTCAAATACAAAATATGCAAAAACAGATGAAAAACGTACAAAGTTTGCATAATTGGCAGTTTCAGTCCCTCAAGTTTCAAAAGTTGTCAAATCTAGTCCCTGGTAAATCAAAACATGAAAAATATCATCAAAGGTCCTTAGGGATTCATAAGTTGTCAAGTAAAGTCCTTTAAAGTTAAAAATCACAAAATGACAACTTTAGTCCCTCAAGTTTGAAAAATGTCAAAATTAGTCCTTAAGGTTTTAAAAAATGGAAAATTAATAAAATAAACCTTGAACTATTCTTAAATGACAAAATTGGTCCTTATGATAACATTTTGAGAAATTACAACCACAGTCCCTTAAAAATGCAAATTTACAGAAATGGTCCCTGGAGTTTGTGGAATTGACAGAAAAGGTCCCTGGGATTTTTAAAATGGAAAAATACATCTTTTATCCTTGTGTTATGGGTTTATGGCAGGTTTAGTCCTTGAAAGAAGTTTGGGAAAGTGGCAAACCCAGCCCCTTAACTTTGCCCAAATTACAAAATTGGTCCTTGTGTAATAATACAACCAACCGGACCCTTGTTATTATAAAAAACCCAAAACCAAACACAATCCAGCCCACCCCTAGGCCCAGTCCACCCTCAGCCCAACACCCTTTATTATAAAACCAGGGTTTGACCCTGGTCAAACACCCCTAACCCGCCACTACTGTAGCACCTCCACCCTCACCACTGTAAACCCAAAACCAGGTGGTATTTCCACCACCACCTCACCTCTCCACCTCACCCCCTACTCCCCCTAACCCTCCTTTCCACCTCACAGACAAACCACACCTCATTAAATGCTATTCCCACAATTTTTCACCCCAAACCATGTCCTTACCTCTGTTTTCATCATAATACCTCAACTTGGCCTCCAAACTTCCCCAATTGTCCCCTGACACCTCCACATACTCCCAATTATCTTTAATTGCAGAACGTAGTCTCCAAGTTAACTTGGAGACTTTTGGCGCCAAAAGTAGATTTGAAGGTCAGGATCAATTCAGAGATTGGAGGGTCAAGATTTAAAGTGTGAAAGGCTCAGAAGGTATCCTCAAACCCTAATGGAGCCTATAAAAGGAAAGAGAAGCAGAGGAGTCATATATCTAGTTTAATTTTATATAAATGTATGTCGTTTAATGCAATTTCAAGTTTCTAGTGTAAACCTAAGCTTTTAAGCAGTAAGTTAATCATCTTTCATGTATTGTAACTCTGTTTGATCAATCAAAGTCAAGTTTCTTTGACTATTTCATGTTATGCAATTTCATTGAAAATTTCCAAAAAGCTATTTAGAGTAATTGTTGTTACTGTGAAGTGTATTGGATTCCTAAGCTCACTTAAGCTCCTAGATAGCTCATAAAAGCTATTAGAAACTTTTAAAAGCAGTTTAGTAATATAAAAAATCAAAAACACAAAAAGTCAACAAAAGTCAAACTGGAAGGTTCTTCGTGATAAGCATTGGAGCAGGGCATATTATGGATGGTCCTGGGTTAGTATCCATTGGTGGATGTTAGGAAAGGTTTCTTGGTTCAGCTTGAAGTGCTTATTGTAAGTCTTATTTACAAATTTTTATATCCAACTGTGTTCTAGCTTATCATTGCCATTGTCTTTGTTTCTCAGGTTTAATTAGTGTATTCTAGTGTATTTGTGGTTTGAGATTGCTAAGTTGTTAAGTAAAAATACTTGTTACTCATTTTCTAAAAATCTCACAGTCAAGTATCCATTTGAGCCATATCATGGTTTAATACTTAGGATATTGTTGATTCATGTTTACTTGATCTCTGTTAGTGATAGTATAAGGTTTGGAAACAGATTTGTAGGTCAAATCATTGTTTTGCTTTGGTAATCACAAAATCAGTTAGTTAAAGTAGTGTTTGGAACAAGCTAGTGAGCTAAGTTCTTGTTGTTATTTGATGTTTATTTGTGTTTCACTAGACTGCAGTAGTATAATTTAGGTTAATTAAGGCATAAAATTGTGAGTTCATACACCCAAAGTCAAAATCTTAGTCTAATCATCTCCACAGTTCACTGTGTGAGATTTGGGACCTCAAACCCACACCATTAGCTTAAATCTTATAGCTCTAGCTTAATATAGGTACCTTATAGCTTATTATAACTTAATCAATCAGTATCAGTCATTAGAAATCCAAATAAGTCAAAGTTTGTGTTTTCATCACAAAGTCAAAAGTTATATCTCAGATTTTTCCAAATATTCAAAGAATTTTTATGATTTATGAGATAAGAGTTAGGACTTGAAACTTGTTCTAGTGTGAGTCTACCAGTTGAACTTTTGATTTCCATAGCTTTTATATTTTTGTGAATTTTATTAGTGGACACTTTTGCCCTTGGAACACACCTGCAGGGAAGAAGTACTCCCCTGCACCAGCTTACCACCACCACACCACCAACTTTGTTGGTGGCTGCAGCCCACCATAGTGTAACCTAGTGGTTCATTTTTTGTTTCCTCAACCCCCCTCCTACCAGGGAGTAATAGTTGACCCTTAGTTTGACCATTAGACCAGTGGACCCCACTTATTTTTGCATCTAAACTCTGTCCCATTTCTGAGACAGAAACCAAATAAGCAATTGCTTATTTTAGCTTTCCAGCTTATCCTATGAGCTTATCTTACCAAATCTAGTTTAAACAAGTTCAAGTAACTTAGGTGAACCTTACTTAACCAGTGTGGACCCCACATACCCCAATTTAGCTTATTTCTTGGTGTGGTCAACATTAGTCAACTGTATAAGCTAATAAGCACTCTCAGTGCTTATTATGAGGTTCCATAGTAGATTTCTTTGTAAAAGTTTCTTATTTTAAGTATTTTAGTAGTTTTATAAAAGAAAAACCAGAAAAAGCAAACTTTAATTATAGTGATAGCTTCTATTTAATAGAAATTATATATTTAATTTTCATTTCAGCTTATTAATAAGCACTTGTCCAATTTTATAATTTTATAAATTTCCTAGTACCTTAAAGTAGTTAAAATAATTTTCTTAGAATTTTCCTAATCCGTTTACTATTTAATAAAATTAAAAGTAGTTTAAATAATTAAATAGGTAATATTAGTAATTAAATAGATTTCTTTAATTTTAATTAACAACAGTAGAATTTTATATTTTTCCTAAGTTTTATAAAGTAGTTAAGACTTTTAGAAAATAGTTTCATAATTTCCACTGTCCATTTTCTAATTTTCCTATTTAATTTAATTAAATTAGATCTAAATTAATTAGTAAGTAATTAATTAGTCAATTAGCTTAAATATAATTTTTAGCAACTTTTTATAATTTTTTAGGATTCCTGTAGTGGTTAATTAGTTTTATAAATTTTATCATAATTTTCTAAGGTAATTTAGTATTAATAGTAATTTAAAATAGTTTAATTAGTTTAATTAAGTTAAATTGTTTTTAATTAATAGAAAACTCATAAAAAGACAAAAATATTTATTTTCATTTTTTATACTTTCTTCAAGTTCTAATTAAGGTTTAGAAATTATTTTTACAAGTTTTCAGTTTAATTTGTAGTATTTATAATTTTTAGTTAAATTAAATTAGGTTTAAATTACTTATTTAATAGTTTTATTAATTAAATAATATTTAAATAATATTTTAATCATTTTTATAATTTCATTTTCATTTTCAATTTCTTTTAATTTTAAGTTTTCAAAAGTTTCACTTTTACCCCCTGTAGTTTGTAACTTGTTAAAATACCACTTTTCTTTATCTGTTATCTGATTTTTCAGTTTGTGCTTTTGTGCTTATATCTGTATTTCTGTTATAGTTTATATCATTTCATATTATCCAAATATCAAGCAATCAGTAGTATAATCAACCCTCAAATCATTTTTGTTACTGTCCTCAGTACCACTCACTCTCCAAATCGTTCCAAAATACAATTTCAATCTCGTTGGGATTTAACGACCTGGGGATTTCCCTATATTTCCACGGTCAATAATAACTTGCACTTTCTCCCAGGTGGGCCTATCAGCTGCACACGGTTGACTGGTTGGTTTGGGAGGAGTCAAAATTTGGCGCCGCTGCCGGGGAGGTTGTTGCGTATTTCAAAACGGTTTCAGTTAAGTGGTTTTCAAAAACCCTCCTGTACAAATATCACCACTTTGTAAATTTTTAAGAAAATCAAAATCATATCTGAAAAAGTTCATTAACATTTCTCCTGAAGTGTTAACAACACCAAACAAATCAAAAACAACAAAACAAACTGTGAAGTTAAATTACTTCGTTATCTTTAAGATTACAACCTATACAGTTGGTTTAAGGTAAGTTCTGACATTAAATTGCGAATTGAAGAGGAATCCATTTATTTCCTCCCGCTGATCTGCGAGTAATCTTAAAGGAACGATTTCGGTTAACGAATCAGTTCCAAAAATATTGTCCAAGTTTTTTTTTACCCATACACGAAAAGCCAAAAACATTTTACTGTGAATATAATTACATAAAAGTTTACCACCGCAAACCAAGGCAGAACACCTACCAACTGGGGGTGTGAACATAATAAGTTCCCAAACCTAAGATTAAAAACTTACCATTGTATCCTTGTGAATAGTGTACCTTTTTTAAAGGAGCTGTTCATTTGTGATTATTGGGTTTAAGTTCACTGTAGTTTTGCCTCGATCTTGTGTTGAAAATTAATTTTTGTGCATGCGCACTTGTTCACAAACAAAGAATAAAAAGAAGAAAAACGTACCTGAGTTACGTACTGTTGAAGAAGAACACACAATAAAAATGAATGACGAGCCCCCATTCCTTCCCAAGGATGAACCAGTTCCTGACACCCGAACTATGGAGGAACTGTGTCAACCTACCATGCAAGGGAGGGGTGGACCAATTGCACCACTCACTATTGGAGCCACGGATTTTGGATTAAAACACCACATGATACAACAAATCCAGAATACGTACCAGTTCCACGGATTGCAGGGTGACGATGCCAACAGGCATCTCGACAAATTTTTAACTGTCACCCAAAGCATGAAACAACATGGCGTCGCCGAAGACAGCCTGCGTTTATACTTGTTCCCCTATTCTCTCACTCATCATGCAACTTCATGGTTCGATCGACTTCCAAAGAATTCGATCCACACTTTTGATGAGATGATCACTAAATTTCTGGCCAAATACTTTCCACCATCTATGGTCACAAAGCTGAGGAATGATATCAGCAACTTCAGACAGCTTCCCGAAGAGTCCTTATTTGAGGCATGGGAACGCTACAAACTTGCTATTGATAAGTGTCCCAATCATAACATGCTTCTTGTCACCATTATTGACACCTTTTATAATGGTTTGACACTCTGTCATCGTGACACCATCAATGCTGCTGCACAGGGCACCTTTATGAAAAGAACCCCTGAAGAGTGCTATGACTTAATCGAAAACATGACTGCCCATCATAATTTTTGGGACTCCTCTGCTGAGAGGAACGACTCATTTAAGTCAGACACTCCGGCGAGTAATGAAATATCAATCCTAGCTAAAAAGCTGGATGATTTGTCTACAGCAGTTTTGCGTATCCATCAGAATAATCCTAATCAGGTCAAAACTGTTAACCCTAGTTGTGAAACTTGCGGTGGTCCACATACATACACAGATTGCCCAGCCTCCGGTGGCTTTGCTCGTGAAAACGTGTCCGCAGCTCAAGGTTCCTATAATACGGGAGGTAATTCTTACCAACCGCAAGGAGACCGAAACCTTTTGAGCTACCGTTCTAATAACTATCTTGGACCACCAGGGTTTAATCAGCCTCAAAACAGAAACCAGAACTTTAACCAGAATCAGAACCAGAACCGAATGAACCAATGTTATAACAACCAAGGGAATTTCAACCCTGGTCAAAACCAGGTTCATCAAAATCAGAACCAAGGGAATTATAATAGAAATCAAGGTCAGAACAATTACCCACAGGGTAATTCTCAACAACAAAACCACTTCCAGGGTAATAACAACCAGCAACATGGGAATTTCCAGAACAATCGGGCTCAAAATTTTCCAAACCAAAATCAAGCCATTGTTCCAACTGGACCATCACATGATGAGTTATTAAAACAGTTTATGAAATCCCAAGAAGAATTGAACAAAATGCTGGTTAGTCAAATATCTAATTTGCAGAAGTCTTTAAATGATCGACCCTCGGGCTCAGGTACTACTTTACCTAGCAACACGATCGCTAATCCGAGGGGCAATGTAAAGGCGATCACCACAAGAAGTGGAGTTTCTTACCAAGGACCTACAGCTCCCTCTACCTCTTCTCCTATCCCTGTAGAGGAATGTGAAACTGAGGATACTACGGATACGGTACTTCCTAATAATAACGGAGGTACCAATGACATCCCTCCTCCAGTTATCCCGGTCCCGACTCCCACTAAAAGAGTCATGTTTGAAACTACCGAAGGTCCTGTTGAAAATCCAAAAGCCAACCCAAAAACAACAATTCCATATCCCTCACGATTGTAAGACCAGAAGCTCCGTGAAAAAGCTAATCATCAGATGGAAAAATTCTTTCAGATTTTCCAAGAACTACACTTCGATATTAGTTTCGCGGACGCTCTTCTTTTAATGCCCAAATTCGCATCGACAATCAAAAACCTGTTGAGCAATAAAGAAAAAATGTTTGAGATGGCACGAACTCCACTTAATGAGAACTGCTCTGCGGTTCTGTTAAAACAGCTTCCCGAAAAGCTAGGAGACCCTGGGAGATTTCTAATACCATGTATTTTCCCGGGTATGGTTGAATGCTTTGCCTTGGCTGATCTTGGTGCAAGCTTCAACTTAATGCCTCACTCAGTTTGGAAAAAGCTCTCTCTTCAGGCACTTAGTCCCACATGCATGACTCTCGAGCTTGCAGACTGTTCAATTTCACGTCCCCTTGGTATTGCCGAGGACGTATTTGTGAGAGTGGGAAAGTTCCATTTTCCGGCAGACTTTGTAGTTGTTGATTTCGATGCAGATCCAAGAGTTCCTCTCATTCTTGGGAGGGGATTATTAAGAACGGGACGTGCATTAATCGATGTTTTCGATGAGGAAATCACGTTACGAGTTGGCAATGAAGCGATAACGTTCAACCTTGATCAAACCTCGAGATACTCCTCGAATTATGATGCTGAATCGGTCAACCGAATTGATGTCATTGACATTGCATCCGAGGAGTATGCTCAGGAATTCCTTGGATTCGCTGATAATTCTACGAGTGGCAATCCCACTACTTTTTCTGATCCCATAATCGCTAATTCTTCTCCTTCCCTCACTCCGTTTGAGGGAAGTGATTTCGTCCTTGAGGAATTAGAGGCCTTTCTCAAAAGTGATTCAGTTCCCGAAGGAATTGATTACCAAGAGATTGACCCGGAGGGGGATATACTTCTCCTTGAGAAGTTATTGAACAAAGATCCTTCTCCCATTCCTGTTCTACCTCCACAACTTCATAAGGCCGAAGTCAAATATGTTGAGGAAAATGATGATTTCCCCGAGGTTGAACTTAACTACCTGCCTCCTCATCTAGAATATGCATTATTGGAAGGTAACGATAAGTTATCGGTCATTATTGCAAAAGACTTAAGGGATGAGGAGAAAACCGCGTTGCTTAAGGTTTTAAAGTCACACAAGCAAGCAATTGCTTGGAAGCTCTCAGACATAAAGGGTATAAACCCGGATTTTTGTACACACAAAATCCTAATGGAAGAGGACTTTAAACCTGCCGTGCAGCATCAAAGAAGGGTAAATCCAAAAATCCACGAAGTTATAAAAGCAGAAGTTATCAAACTTCTTGATGCGGGATTGATTTACCCTATATCAGATAGTCCTTGGGTTAGCCCAATTCATTGTGTTCCAAAGAAGGGTGGCATTACGGTTATCACAAATGAGGACAACGAGTTAATACCAACTCGTTTGGTTACAGGGTGGCGAGTATGTATTGATTACAGAAAGCTTAACGAAGCCACCCGCAAAGACCACTTTCCTCTGCCCTTTATGGATCAAATGCTCGAAAGACTAGCGGGGAATGAGTATTATTGCTTCCTCGATGGCTTCTCGGGTTACTTCCAGATTCCCATTGATCCACAGGATCAAGATAAAACTACCTTCACATGTCCTTACGGAACATTTGCCTATCGTCGCATGCCTTTTGGGTTATGCAATGCTCCGGGCACTTTCCAGAGGTGCATGATGGCTATTTTCCATGACATGATCGGAAAAACCATGGAGGTATTTATGGATGACTTCTCAGTCATCGGGAATTCTTTCGACTCATGCCTCTCCCATTTAGAAAAAATGCTTCAACGTTGTGAAAACACTAATC
Organism: Artemisia argyi; assembly: GCA_030686995.1. Lineage (NCBI taxonomy): Eukaryota > Viridiplantae > Streptophyta > Magnoliopsida > Asterales > Asteraceae > Artemisia > Artemisia argyi. Next base: position 269,502,550 of record CM060709.1, on the reverse strand, counting down.
TTTGTTTAAACTGGGAGAAGAGCCATTTTATGGTTAAGGAGGGCATTGTCCTCGGCCATAAAATTTCAAAAAGTGGGATTGAGGTCGATAAGGCCAAAATTGATGTTATTGCTAAACTGCCTCATCCCACCACTGTTAAAGGAATAAGGAGTTTTCTAGGCCATGCCGGGTTCTATCGGAGATTCATTCAGGATTTCTCCAAAATAGCCCGGCCTATGACTCATCTTCTTGAAAAGGATGCTCCTTTCATCTTTTCGCCCGAGTGCATCGAAGCTTTTTCTACTTTAAAGAAAAGACTTACCGAAGCACCGATCCTTGTTGCCCCCGACTGGGACTTACCCTTTGAACTTATGTGCGATGCTAGCGATTATGCTATTGGTGCAGTTCTGGGGCAACGCAAAACCAAACCAACCAGTCAACCGTGTGCAGCTGATAGGCCCACCTGGGAGAAATTGCAAGTTATTATTGACCGTGGAAATATAGGGAAATCCCCGGGTCATTAAATCCCAACGAGATTGAAATTGTATTTTGGAACGATTTTGAGAGTGAGTGGTACTGAGGACAGTAACAAAAATGATTTGAGGGTTGATTATACTACTGATTGCTTGATATTTGGATAATATGAAATGATATAAACTATAACAGAAATACAGATATAAGCACAAAAGCACAAACTGAAAAATCAGATAACAGATAAAGAAAAGTGGTATTTTAACAAGTTACAAACTACAGGGGGTAAAAGTGAAACTTTTGAAAACTTAAAATTAAAAGAAATTGAAAATGAAAATGAAATTATAAAAATGATTAAAATATTATTTAAATATTATTTAATTAATAAAACTATTAAATAAGTAATTTAAACCTAATTTAATTTAACTAAAAATTATAAATACTATAAATTAAACTAAAAACTTGTAAAAATAATTTCTAAACCTTAATTAGAACTTGAAGAAAGTATAAAAAAATGAAAATAAATATTTTTGTCTTTTTATGAGTTTTCTATTAATTAAAAACTATTTAACTTAATTAAACTAATTAAACTATTTTAAATTACTATTAATACTAAATTACCTTAGAAAATTATGATAAAATTTATAAAACTAATTAACCACTACAGAAATCCTAAAAAATTATAAAAAGTTGCTAAAAATTATATTTAAGCTAATTGACTAATTAATTACTTATTAATTAATTTAGATCTAATTTAATTAAATTAAATAGGAAAATTAGTAAATGGACAGTGGAAATTATGAAACTATTTTCTAATAGTCTTAACTACTTTATAAAACTTAGGAAAAATATAAAATTCTACTGTTGTTAATTAAAATTAAAGAAATCTATTTAATTACTAATATTACCTATTTAATTATTTAAACTACTTTTAATTTTAATAAATAGTAAACAGATTAGGAAAATTCTAAGAAAATTATTTTAACTACTTTAAGGTACTAGGAAATTTATAAAATTATAAAATTGGACAAGTGCTTATTAATAAGCTGAAATGAAAATTAAATAGATAATTTCTATTAAATAGAAGCTATCACTATAATTAAAGTTTGCTTTTTCTGGTTTTTCTTTTATAAAAATACTAAAATACTTAAAATAAGAAACTTTTACAAAGAAATCTACTATGGAACCTCAGAATAAGCACTGAGAGTGCTTATTAGCTTATATAGTTGACTAATGTTGACCACACCAAGAAATAAGCTAAATTGGGGTATGTGGGGTCCACACTGGTTAAGTAAGGTTCACCTAAGTTACTTGAACTTGTTTAAACTATATTTGGTAAGATAAGCTCATAGGATAAGCTGGAAAGCTAAAATAAGCAATTGCTTATTTGGTTTCTGTCTCAGAAATAGGACAGGGTTTAGATGCAAAAATAAGTGGGGTCCACTGGTCTAATGGGCAAACTAAGGGTCAACTATTACTCCCTGGTAGGAGGGGGGTTGAGGAAACAAAAAATGAACCACTAGGTTACACTATGGTGGGCTGCAGCCACCAACAAAGTTGGTGGTGTGGTGGTGGTAAGCTGGTGCAGGGGAGTACGTCTTCCCTGCAGGTGTGTTCCAAGGGCAAAAGTGTCCACTAATAAAATTCACAAAAATATAAAAGCTATGGAAATCAAAAGTTCAACTGGTAGACTCACACTAGAACAAGTTTCAAGTCCTAACTCTTATCTCATAAATCATAAAAATTCTTTGAATATTTGGAAAAATCTGAGATATAACTTTTGACTTTGTGATGAAAACACAAACTTTGACTTATTTGGATTTCTAATGACTGATACTGATTGATTAAGTTATAATAAGCTATAAGGTACCTATATTAAGCTAGAGCTATAAGATTTAAGCTAATGGTGTGGGTTTGAGGTCCCAAATCTCACACAGTGAACTGTGGAGATGATTAGACTAAGATTTTGACTTTGGGTGTATGAACTCACAATTTTATGCCTTAATTAACCTAAATTATACTACTGCAGTCTAGTGAAACACAAATAAACATCAAATAACAACAAGAACTTAGCTCACTAGCTTGTTCCAAACACTACTTTAACTAACTGATTTTGTGATTACCAAAGCAAAACAATGATTTGACCTACAAATCTGTTTCCAAACCTTATACTATCACTAACAGAGATCAAGTAAACATGAATCAACAATATCCTAAGTATTAAACCATGATATGGCTCAAATGGATACTTGACTGTGAGATTTTTAGAAAATGAGTAACAAGTATTTTTACTTAACAACTTAGCAATCTCAAACCACAAATACACTAGAATACACTAATTAAACCTGAGAAACAAAGACAATGGCAATGATAAGCTAGAACACAGTTGGATATAAAAATTTGTAAATAAGACTTACAATAAGCACTTCAAGCTGAACCAAGAACAAGAACCAAGAAACCTTTCCTAACATCCACCAATGGATACTAACCCAGGAAGGTTCTTGGTGATAAGCATTGGAGCAGGGCATATTATGGATGGTCCTGGGTTAGTATCCATTGGTGGATGTTAGGAAAGGTTTCTTGGTTCTTGTTCTTGGTTCAGCTTGAAGTGCTTATTGTAAGTCTTATTTACAAATTTTTATATCCAACTGTGTTCTAGCTTATCATTGCCATTGTCTTTGTTTCTCAGGTTTAATTAGTGTATTCTAGTGTATTTGTGGTTTGAGATTGCTAAGTTGTTAAGTAAAAATACTTGTTACTCATTTTCTAAAAATCTCACAGTCAAGTATCCATTTGAGCCATATCATGGTTTAATACTTAGGATATTGTTGATTCATGTTTACTTGATCTCTGTTAGTGATAGTATAAGGTTTGGAAACAGATTTGTAGGTCAAATCATTGTTTTGCTTTGGTAATCACAAAATCAGTTAGTTAAAGTAGTGTTTGGAACAAGCTAGTGAGCTAAGTTCTTGTTGTTATTTGATGTTTATTTGTGTTTCACTAGACTGCAGTAGTATAATTTAGGTTAATTAAGGCATAAAATTGTGAGTTCATACACCCAAAGTCAAAATCTTAGTCTAATCATCTCCACAGTTCACTGTGTGAGATTTGGGACCTCAAACCCACACCATTAGCTTAAATCTTATAGCTCTAGCTTAATATAGGTACCTTATAGCTTATTATAACTTAATCAATCAGTATCAGTAATTAGAAATCCAAATAAGTCAAAGTTTGTGTTTTCATCACAAAGTCAAAAGTTATATCTCAGATTTTTCCAAATATTCAAAGAATTTTTATGATTTATGAGATAAGAGTTAGGACTTGAAACTTGTTCTAGTGTGAGTCTACCAGTTGAACTTTTGATTTCCATAGCTTTTATATTTTTGTGAATTTTATTAGTGGACACTTTTGCCCTTGGAACACACCTGCAGGGAAGAAGTGCTCCCCTGCACCAGCTTACCACCACCACACCACCAACTTTGTTGGTGGCTGCAGCCCACCATAGTGTAACCTAGTGGTTCATTTTTTGTTTCCTCAACCCCCCTCCGACCAGGGAGTAATAGTTGACCCTTAGTTTGACCATTAGACCAGTGGACCCCACTTATTTTTGCATCTAAACTCTGTCCCATTTCTGAGACAGAAACCAAATAAGCAATTGCTTATTTTAGCTTTCCAGCTTATCCTATGAGCTTATCTTACCAAATATAGTTTAAACAAGTTCAAGTAACTTAGGTGAACCTTACTTAACCAGTGTGGACCCCATATACCCCAATTTAGCTTATTTCTTGGTGTGGTCAACATTAGTCAACTGTATAAGCTAATAAGCACTCTCAGTGCTTATTCTGAGGTTCCATAGTAGATTTCTTTGTAAAAGTTTCTTATTTTAAGTATTTTAGTAGTTTTATAAAAGAAAAACCAGAAAAAGCAAACTTTAATTATAGTGATAGCTTCTATTTAATAGAAATTATCTATTTAATTTTCATTTCAGCTTATTAATAAGCACTTGTCCAATTTTATAATTTTATAAATTCCCTAGTACCTTAAAGTAGTTAAAATAATTTCCTTAGAATTTTCCTAATCTGTTAACTATTTATTAAAATTAAAAGTAGTTTAAATAATTAAATAGGTAATATTAGTAATTAAATAGATTTCTTTAATTTTAATTAACAACAGTAGAATTTTATATTTTTCCTAAGTTTTATAAAGTAGTTAAGACTTTTAGAAAATAGTTTCATAATTTCCACTATCCATTTTCTAATTTTCCTATTTAATTTAATTAAATTAGATCTAAATTAATTAATAAGTAATTAATTAGTCAATTAGCTTAAATATAATTTTTAGCAACTTTTTATAATTTTTTAGGATTCCTGTAGTGGTTAATTAGTTTTATAAATTTTATCATAATTTTCTAAGGTAATTTAGTATTAATAGTAATTTAAAATAATTTAATTAGTTTAATTAAGTTAAATAGTTTTTAATTAATAGAAAACTCATAAAAAGACAAAAATGTTTATTTTCATTTTTTTATACTTTCTTCAAGTTCTAATTAAGGTTTAGAAATTATTTTTACAAGTTTTTAGTTTAATTTGTAGTATTTATAATTTTTAGTTAAATTAAATTAGGTTTAAATTACTTATTTAATAGTTTTATTAATTAAATAATATTTAAATAATATTTTAATCATTTTTATAATTTCATTTTCATTTTCAATTTCTTTTAATTTTAAGTTTTCAAAAGTTTCACTTTTACCCCCTGTAGTTTGTAACTTGTTAAAATACCACTTTTCTTTATCAGTTATCTGATTTTTCAGTTTGTGCTTTTGTGCTTATATCTGTATTTCTGTTATAGTTTATATCATTTCATATTATCCAAATATCAAGCAATCAGTAGTATAATCAACCCTCAAATCATTTTTGTTACTGTCCTCAGTACCACTCACTCTCCAAATCGTTCCAAAATACAATTTCAATCTTGTTGGGATTTAACGACCCGGGGATTTCCCTATATTTCCACGGTCAATAATAACTTGCACTTTCTCCCAGGTGGGCCTATCAGCTGCACACGATTGACTGGTTGGTTTGGGAGGAGTCAAAAGTCAACCCAGGACCTTATACTATTCATACTTTGGCATAATACACCCTTTGAAATACTTTGGAAAAATTGCCAAAACCTCTCCTCAACTTTCATCAAATTACAAAAAAGGTCCTTGTGTAACTTAAAACCAAAACCGGATCCTAACTAATAATAATACTACACCTAAACCCAATCCAATTCACACCACAAGCCCACCTATTTCCTAATTTTTGGGCCCGTTTCACCTCAGCCCACACAGCCCCAAACTAATACCAGGGTCAAATGGTTTGACCTTGGTCAAAACCAGTCAACTCCATCCCTTTTCCCTCTCCCTCACTCACCCAGCCAAACCACCAATCCACCCCTGGTATTGCTCCACCACCCACCACTTGCAATGTCATCATCACCTCCCCATACCCCTACACCTACCCTCACCTCAAGCATTAAATGCCACCACCCCCTTGTCTGAATTCCAGAATCAATTTGCAAAAAAGATTCCCGCCAAAAAAACGTGGCACCAAATTAGAGGGTTTCAGACATCAATTGGCTTCAATTATTGATGGGATTTGATCAGAAAGGGCAAAGAAACCCTAATATTGGGCTATAAAAGGAAGAAGAGTGCAAGGAAGACTGGAAGTAGTTTAATTAGTTAAAAATTAGTGTCGTATTTAATTAAGTGTCCAATTTCTATGTAATTTTCAAATTCTAAGCATTGTAGTAGTGATTCTAGTGTACTCTTAATCTTTTTAAGTAATAAAATCAAGGTTTCATTTCTGTCTTGTGTAATTTCAATTTTCTCAATTTAAGGATTTGTAAATAAGTTTAGTTGTGAACTGTACCAGGTTTCATGGACTGAAGTAGGCTCATATAGGTTCCAATAAGCTTATTGAAGCTTTAGAGACTTTAAAAACCAGAGTTACTAGAAGAAAACCAAAAAATATAAAAATAGTCAACTATAGTCAACTGTGTGCATTTTTGAGTTTGATTTCAGGTTTGAAGAGGCATTGAATGGCAATCATGGAAGTGGAATAGCCTATCTAAAGATAGGCATCTGAGGAAAATCCCTTGTTCATGCTAGGGATGTTTTGTAAGACTTGCTCATTTTAAAATTTCTCTCAAAACTTAATATCTATTGATTTATGTGTTTGCTTGTTAGTTTATGTGATTTGTGTCTATTAGTTGTTGTTTAGTTAGACTGTGTGTTAAAATTAGTAGCTTATAATTAATTATCTTTTGTTAAACCATAATCTTCGTTCAAACTGCCTAAATAGCTATATCTTGTTTTCTTGTGAGTTAGTGTATGTAACCTGTGTTTCTGAGTTTTAATCATCTTAGGGAATCATATTAAAGAGTTTGGAAACAGATTTGTAGGCTTAATAAGTGAAACTCATTAAAAGTCTTTCATAACTGTGTATTAAAGGGTGATTGGATTTAGTAATTTCATTGTGATCCTGAGGGTTTTGTTGGTTAACTTTGGGTGAAAAATACTTCTCAGTATCAAATTAGTTCAAACTAAGCCTAACATTTAGTGTAATAGAGTAATAAAGTCAAAATCCAATTCCTTTTGCCCTCACAGTTAACTATGAGGGATTTGGCACTCAAATCTTTGTGTACTAGCTCATTAGTGATCACCATCAACAATTCTAGTTTCCTTTTAGCTTGTTAAGTCACAATTAATCAGTTTAGTAAGGATAAATCTCATATTAGTCAACTTAGGTGGAACTTTCAAAAAGTCAAAATTTGCTTTGGTCAGAAAAAATCAAAACTTGGAAGATTTTTCATGAATTTATGGTTAGGAATCAAGGTCTGAAAATTCTTGTGCTCAAAGTCCCCCACCTCAGCTTTAGTTTCCCATAGTTGTGTTATTTTTGTGATTTTTTGTGTGGGCTCCACAAGCCCTTGAACTGAGCTGCAGGGAAGAAGCCTTCCCCTGCACCAGCAAACCTCAACCACACCACCACCTTTGGTGGTGGCTGCAGCCCACCTTAGTGGACCCCAGAGGTTCATTATTGGTTTGGACAACCCCCTCCTACCAAGGATCAAGTATTGACCCTTGGTTTGACCTAGGATTAAGTGGACCCCACCTAGAATCCATCCAAAAGTCTGTCCCCAATCTGTGTTCAGTTTCAAATTGCAAAGTGCTTATTTGATTGCATTCAGCTTATTTGTGCTTATTGCTTGCTATTCTATGCTTATTTAAGTTTGTTTAGCTTATTTGTATCAAGATTTGCCATTGTGGGCCCCACCTACACTCATTTGAGCTTATTTGTCCACACAGTCAACATAAGTCAACTGTCTAACTTAAAGGGGGTGCACACAGCTTATTTTCAAGTTGTAAAAAAGTTGATTTCACAAAAAGTCTTTGTTTTTAGGTATAAAATAAGTTTGTAAAAGAAAATCCAAGAAAAACCAAATTTAAATTAAGTGATAGTTTCTATTTAATTCAATTTATCTTTTAATTTTCATTTTTAGATTTTTATTAAGTACTTAGTATTTTTATATTTTTATTAATTACCTCTTATATTAAAGTAAATTCAGTAATTTTTCTAGATTTTTATTCTGTCATTTAGTATTTATTAGATTTAATTTTAGATTTCTTAATTATTAATTAATATTAAGTTTTAAATAGCATATTTAGTTTTTATAAATTATAACCTAGTTTTTATATTTTTTATAGCTCTTATATAATATAATAGACTTTTAGAAAATAAATTTTTAGTTTCTACTGTTCATTATCTATTTTTCTAATTTTAATTATTTAAATTAGATTTAAGTTAATTAAAAGGTAATTAATTAGTGGATTAGTCTTAAATATAATTTTTAGAGGTTTTTATAATTTTGTATGATTCCTGTGATGGTTAAGTAATTTTATAAATTTTCTTATAATTTTCTAAGTTAATTTAGTATTAATAGTAATTTAAATTAGTTTAATTAGTTTAATTAAGTTAAATAGTTTTTAATTACTAAAAAATCCATAAAAAGACAAAAATATTTATTTTTATTTTTTATACTTTCTTCAAGTTCTAATTAAGGTTTAGAAAATATTTTTGCTAATTTTTAGGTTAATTTATATCATTTGTCATTTTTAGTTAATTTAAATTAGGTTTTAATTTAGATTTTAAATAGTTTTATTAATTAAATAATATTTAAATAATATTTTAATCACTTTTATAATTTCATTTTCATTTTAACTTTTCTTTTAATTTTAAGTTTCAAAAAGTTTCAAAAGCACCCCCTGTAGTTTGTAATTCACCAAATCCCACTTTCTCTGTCTGTTACGTGATCTGAATTGTGAATTTGTGCATATATATGGTATCTGATTTTTGTGAATATTATATCTGTGTACAAATACCAAAATAACAGTAGCAATATCAATTCCACATCATCTGGGCTACTATCCTCAGTCCCACTCATTCCCATAAACGATTTCCAAAGCACCATTTCAATCTCGCTGGGACTTTAACGACCCGGGGACACACTATACTATCACCGGAGAATTGGAACGAGGCTGTCTTTGACTTGTTGACCTTGGTCAATAATATCTGACTGCTTTGGGACCAATCACGTATTCGAGATGAGGAGGTAAATCCTTGAGCTCGAGCTCCGGAGGATTCTCAATACACGGCTTTACTTCTTTTACGTCTGCCATTCTTAGGTCCATCGGAGGGGAAGAAGGAATCGGGTCTTCATTTAAAAGTTTTTCAAGCAATAAAATATCCCCCTCTGGATCAAAATCTGAATTATCAATTTTCGGTGAAATAGAATCATTTGAAAGACAAGCTTTGATTTCTTCCCAAGCGAAGTCACTTCCCTCAAACGGAGTGAGGGAAGGGGAAGAATCAGAGACGATTGGTTCAAAAGAAGGAGTGAGATTGCCACTCGAAGTATTATTTGTGAAACTAAGAAGCTCTTGAGAATACTCCTTCGTAGCTTCATCAATAACATCGATTCGGTTAACGGAGATATGATTGTAATTGGAGGAGTATCTCGCGGTTTGATCGAGGTTGAACGTAGCAGCTTCATTTCCAACACGTAAGGTAATCTCCTCATCGTAAACATCAATCAAAGCACGGCCAGTCCTTAGGAATCCTCTCCCGAGAATGAGAGGAACCCGTGGATCAGCATCAAAATCGACAACCACAAAATCGGCAGGGAAATTGAATTTCCCCACATTGACGAAAGTATCCTCGGCTATCCCAATTGGTCGAGAAGTAGATCGGTCATCAAGCTCGAGGGTCATATAAGTCGGTGTCAAGTCGGGAAGAGACAACTTTTTCCAAATCGACAATGGCATGAGGTTAATGCTAGCACCTAGATCGGCCAAGGCGAAGCATTGAACCATACTCGGAAAATTGCATGGAATAAGAAACTTGCCAGGGTCTTCAAGCTTTTCGGGAAGCTTTTTAAGAAGAACCGCTGAGCAATTCTCATTCATCTGGGTTTTAGCCATTTCAAACAATTTTTCTTTGTTATTCAAAAGACTTTTTATCATTGAAGCAAATTTTGGCATCAAAAGTATAGCATCCGCGAGACTTATATCAAAATGAAATTCTTGAAAGATCTGATAAAACTTTTCCATCTGATTATTAACTTTCTCACGGTGCTTTTGTTCATTTAAGCATGACGGATAAGGCAATTTTGTTTTGACGGGAATTTCTTTCTCAGCTTTGTAAACGACTTTTTCTTTTCCTTTCGACCTTTGGACCACCGGAGGTTGGATGTTTTCGGTCCTTCCATTAATAATAGGAATTCCCGTATCCGTTGTCACCTCGGTTTCACGGTCGACTACCTTGGGAGGAAGAGAAGAAGAAGTAGTCGGAGCCTTTGGTCCATCATATGAAACACCACTCCTAGTTGTGATCGCTTTGACATCGCCCCTCGGGTTAGCGATCGTGTTGCTTGGAAGAGTTCCCGAGCCCGAGGGTCGATCATTTAAACGCTTGTTAAGTTCATTAATTTGATTAGCCAAAACCCGTGTTGTTTCTTCTTGTTTTGCCATAAAAGCTTGTTGGTTTTGGAGCAATTGTTTAATCAAATCATCCGTGGGTGCTTGATTTAGAATAACACCTTGGTTTTGATTATTATTGAAATTTTGCCCACGGTTTTGAAAATTTCCATGATTCTGATTTCCATGATTAGTATTTTGAAAATTTCCCTGAAAATTCCCTTGATTCGGGACTTGATTTTGATTCCCTTGAAAATTCCGATTGTGATTAACCCCTTGGTTTTGATTTTGAAAACCTTGATTCGTTCGATTTTGATTTTGATTGATTTGATGAGTACGGTTTTGCACATTGTTATTATGACTCTGATTTTGGAAACCGGGTGGTCCAAGATAATTGTTTGAACGGTAGCTGAGAAGATTTCGATCTCCTTGAGGTGGGTAACCGTTACCACCCGTGTTTGCAGCATACACATTCTCTTGAGCATAGGCACCGGTTGCCGGACACTCGTAATACGGATGTGGACCACCACAAGTTTCACAACTATTGTTCACTACATTCACTTGTTGAGTTGGTTTAGCAATAGACATAGCATCAACTTTCTTATTGAGGGCGGCTAGCATACTCATGATCTCGTCATTAGCTTTGCTACTAGCATTCGAAGCTTGGAGTTTGCTTCTAGCCATCCTCACTCGAGCCTTATTCTCAATAATTGTGAAGGCTTCTTGTATGTTACGAGACAACAAATTCCCACCCGCAGTAGAATTGAGTGAGTCTTGATCAACATGATACAACCCATTATAAAAAGTATCAATTTGATTCAAGGGTGAGAATATGTGGTTTGGACATTTTTCAAGCTAATCTTTAAACCGATCCCAAGCTTCACTGAATGATTCATCGAAAGCTTGTTGGAATCGAAAGATTTGAGTTCGAAGATTAGAGATTTTAGAAGGAGGATAGAAATGATTCACAAACTTGGAAGCCAAATCTTCCCAAGTGTGAATCGAATATGGTGGTTCCTTTTCCAGCCAAGTCCGGGCTGCCCCTTTAAGGGAGAAAGGAAACAATTTCAATTTCACCACATCGTAAGTGACTTGATTGATCTTAATAGTCTCAGCGATGTCGGTGAAATTTTTTATGTGAACATATGGGTCTTCATGTTCAAACCCGTGAAAGAGATACTCGTGAAGATGTTGAGTATCCCGTGATTAATCTCGAATTGATTTGCAGTGATATCGGGAATCACGATGGCTCTCGCCACACCATTGAATGGTGATTGGAGTTGTTCCTCCATCGGACATAAATCAAAAGCCGGTTGGGGTCCCATCGGAGGAATCCCATTGTGTTGAGGACCACTCATCGGCAGGGGTCCCATGTTTTGTTCGTTCTGTTTCATTTCCTCAATGATTGGGAAATGAACCCGGTGATTATGTCGTATTACCCTTTCGGGATTTGAAAATGGAGATATAAGACTTTCAGAAGATGATCGGGTGTTCATACACCAAAAACAAAATGAAAAAGAAAAAGAAAAAGAAAATCTTTTTGTATTTTTGATTGGGAATTATTTTTGGCTTTTTTAATTTATTGAAAAACAAATCACAAAACTTTTATTCTCTTTTTGTAACCGTTACGTTATTCGTAACCGTTTCCTCTAATACTACGCGCAGCGGAGCGGGAGAGAAGAGTGGATCTCTCTTCGGTCTGCAATTTAATGTCAAGACCTCCGTATTCCCCGTTTATTTGGTTGTAGTATTAGAGTAGTCCGATAACGTATAATTTCTCAGTTTCTTTTGTTATTTTTCAGGAATGGTTTACAACACTCTCTCAAGAGTGAGGATGTTATTTTATTTTTGAATTTTTGAAAACACTTTAGGAAAAGTGTTTTTGATTTTTTACTTTTTATATTTTTATATGAAAATATTCACAAATAAGAGGAAGGTTTTTCAAAACACGATTTTAAAAACGAATTTATCTAAAATACAAAATAAGTTTTGAAAAATCTAAAATAACAGAAAAAAATTATCTAAAATATTTTTGGAATTTTTTCAGACTTTTTCTATTTTCTATTTGATTTTTCTTTATTAAAAAGTATTTAAAAATGATTTAAAACTAAAATAAATTGAGAAAAATAGTAAACTAACTCAGAAAAATATGAAATTTTTACAGAAAATCTAAAATATTATTTGTAATCTAAGAAAAATAAGAAAAGTGGAAAAATAAGCTGAAAAGTGCTTATTGAGCTAAAAAGCAGTATGGATAAGTGCTTAATAATAAGCACTTATCACAAGAATGATTGAAACTATAACCACAAGTGAAATATGCTCAAATAAGCTTAATGAAACTCAAAATATGAACAGAATAAGCACAGATAGCAACAGAAGGTCCAATAAGAAGTTTCTAATAAGCCAAGATATAAGCAGATGCAATATAAGACTATCCAGTGAATCAGATTCAATTAGTAATACTAAAGTAACAGCAAACTAGCTCTAATATAGCAAAAACACTCAAGTTATAATCCTCTATCAACAATTGCAGGCCTATGTGTAATCAGCATAACTTATTCTCAACACCTTATTTGCAGACTAGCTTAAGCTGTCTAAATAAGCTCTAATCTAGAAACTCAGAGGGGCAAAAGTTACTTTGAACTACTGAATCACTAAAAATCCCAAAAGCCCTATGAATGTAACACCAATTGAGGTCTAATTGAAACAAACATCAGCAACCTGTAGAGGAGTTAAACCTGAAATAGTTGACTTTTTTTATTGAACAAACCTTATGACCAATTCCAATTTCTATTACTAGATTCTACTCCTAGGTTTTATTATAAGCTATTTTAAATCTGAATTAAGCTATATCATACTAATTTGCAACAGTAAAATCAATTATACTAACCTAAGTTGATTAATACTAACAATATACTAAAATGAAATCTAATTTTGACTATCAAGTAACTAACCTATTTATTTTATAAGCAATCTAGTTTATTATTACCTAAAGTAAACTTACTTAACTAAATTCACTACATAAAAGCTACAGAAACAATCTAAACCATCTAATCCAAACACCCCTATACCTAACCACTACAATTATTAATTTCAGTCCTCAAATATCACTATTTAAACTCAGTCACTTATCACTAATATGAACCTATTCAATCACTAAATAACCACAATGAACATCAGAGAAACAGATCCACAGATTGATCAAAATGAAAACTATAAAACTCAGTTACAAGCTAAACAGGTGTACAAATGATCAAACAATCTCAAATATCACTATATCTACCAAAGTAACTTCAAATTTAAGAAATGAAACAGTTACAACTAATATCTAAACCAGATTCTAACAGATGCACATAGAAACTTGGAATAGAAATCAGAACTTACAAAGCCATTCATCTTAGCTTGAACAGAGATGATTCACTAAGCTAGCCTATCTCTAGATAGGCTCAAACACATCCACTTCTCTATTTGAACTATCATTATTCACCATGGATCATGAATCTCACTAATGGTTGACTTTTGTTGACTGCAGAAACAATTGAACTATGGAACTTATGGAAACTGAAAATCAAACTCACAATAGCTATTAAGCTAAAATGAGCTGAATTATACTACTAAATAGCTTGTTTGCAAGCTGATTGAAGTAATGAAAACAACTTTTTATATTTTTCTTATTTTCTGATTTTTATAAAAACTTTTGAATGAAATGAAAACTAAATTTGAAATAAAAGATTGTACAGAATGAGATTTAACTGAGATTAAACTAGTAATAAATAAAGATAATACTAAACAATAAGAAGTAAGTAATAAGCTAAAATTATAAAAGGCAAAGCTGATTTCATTGAAAAATAAAAGAGTACAATTGAAATGAAATTACACTAATACAATGAGAAATAAAATTGGCAGAGCTACGCTATACTACAACTCTACACACCAAATAAGTCTCAACACCTCTATTTATAGCAAAGGAAGGAAGGATCTAGAGGAGAGGGTCACGGATTGCCAGCTTGGCAATCTGTGTGACTTGTGTTTCTTCTGAACATATTGGAGCCCTTAGATCATAATCTAATCATTTCCCAATGATAGTCACCCTTGGATCACTCTTTATGACGTGTAGAGACCAATCATAAGCTGCCATCTGTCCACATGTGTACTTGTTTACTCCTGACACTTCTTGACACGTCTGACAAGCTTCTAGAACCCTTTGATTTGACATTAGTACCCTTAATTGCTGTAATTTGACGGGCGGGGTAATTAGGGTTCATGTGATTATATTCCTGGGTAAATTGGGGGAAAAGGGGGGCGGGTAACTATTTTTTTTTATTATTGTTTGACTTTGTGGGATAATAGTTGACCGGGTGTAAGTATGGGCTCGGGTTTTGAGTTGTAACTTGGGCTTGGTGATATAAGTGGACTTGGACTTTGAATTGAACCAGTATTTTGGACCAGGCCTTTGGAATTGGATTTGTATATTTCAGATTTTTGTGAAGTAAAAATAATCAAGGACCTTTTATGTAAAAGTTGAAATATAAAGGACCATTCCTGCCATTTCCCACATTATGATCCAAGGTCCAATCTTGTCACATCTTGAATACTTGGAGGACTTGAGTTGTAATATCTTCAAAAATCTCTTCAAAGGGACAATTCTGACAAGTGATGAAAATTCAAGGACAAAATCTGACAATCTCTTCAACTTCATCCAGGGACTATTCTTGAATCTTTAAACTTTTCCAAGGATTTCTGAGCATTTCTTTGACGTTATGGACCAAGCTTTGACTTTCTGACTCATTCCACTCTCGTGCTCGTTTTTGCCGGTTTTAGTTTGATTTTTGTCTTTTATTGAAATATCCGTACCTGCACATTCACAATCACAAAAACACATTTTCTTTGGCAATTTGGGTTAGTTTTTGGATTGTTTAGTCTCATTTCGGCTAAGAAAAGGTGAGTGAATAAGCACTCACCAGTAGTTAACTCTACTAAATTGTCATTTTAGGTTACATTTATTGTTCATACGTTGAACTCGATTAAACGTCTAAAATAGGTAACTGTGACCCGAACCGCGGGTAACTGCTCATTTCGGGTACCCGCGTGTCTGGTTACCCGCCAAGTATGGTTCGGTTTCGGCTAAATTACTCGCCCCGTGATAGATAGTATAAATCTTCAAATTAATCGAACCGAACCGCCTCATAAACACCCATACCTAATAAACATACATCCCTTTACCTATCTTTCTTATTCATATTGTTAAATTGATCTATAAGGCAGATTCCTCGATCAGCCAACCTAAGGGCCCCAACAGCAAGCATCTACTTCCTTGCAAATGGGTCCTTAACCATGGCTGTCATTTGGCCTACAGCTGATGCTCGTCTTCCATTTGTGCAGATTGTTCTCTCGCCAATAAGTTTCACATATCTGCAAATCGAAAAGCTGCAATTAATGCCTTCTATGTGAAAAATATAAAGGAAAAATAACACATACTTAAGAAGTTGAGATTTTGCAGTGACAGTTTCACCTAACATCGACACGTTGATGTCTCCACGCAATATGTGTTTCCCCTTTACCATTTTCTCTTAGCCTCCAAACATAGCGAGTGCTATTGCAGTTTTCATATACTGAAGATAGAGACAAATATGATTGCAAAACTTATTAAAATGTCCTACAAAAATGGTTTAACCTCACTTTCCAAAAAGGTACAATATATACAATGGCGGAGCTAGAAAAAATTTTGTGGGAAGGCCGAAACAATTTTTTTTTCTTCTGAAAATACATTAGATGAGAGGGCTGAGATGAAAAAAAATAATAATAAAAAAATTAACACATGAAATCGCGAAAAATTACACTAACGGGTTTAGGCCTAGGAGGGCCGGGACCCTTCCCGGTCCTCACTAAGCTCCGCCCCTATATATATATATATATATATATATATATATATATATATATATATATATATATATATATATATATATATATATATATATATATATATATATATATATATATATATATATCTTAATTGACTTCAAAAATATAGAATAAAAAACTGATAATGATGAGTGAGAAGAACCTGATTTATGACAGCCGTAATCATATAGAAAGCCTCCAATCCAAAGTTCATCAATTAAGAGGACGTTTGGTTTGAGAGTTTTGGTATGAAGGAATGATTTTCACTATCATTGTAGTTGTTTGGTTTATGGGGTTGGTATTAAAATATCGGAATCAAACTCTAAAAAAGGCATTATCAAAACCCACCAAGACTAGTGGGTTTACAAACCCATTCTTATACCAATACCTATAGTCATTCTTCTAAAGAAACCAAACGCCCCCATGATTTTCTTAACAAACTCACAATTCCATATATGATACTTACCACTCGGTTGTTAAAGTTGCCATTAAACAAACCCAGCAAATGATACCCACATCAATAAAGTTAAAAAAAAAAAAAAAAAAAAAAAATTAATGATACCAAACCATAGTTCTAACAAATATACTTATCATTTGAACCCAATAAAATTAATTCGACATCATAAATGAAATTCTAGCTTATTAGCTTTTCTTTGAGGCATTTCATCAAATACTTAGGCGAATTTTTCATCATGATTGAAAACCAATGTAGAATTAAACAATCAACATTGAAAATCAATGTCGAAATCCTTTGGAATGAAACCGTGATGTAGCTCGTTTGATTCCAAAGAAAATACCTTAAAAAATATGGATACTTTATTAATATAAATTACCTTTAAAACAAAATTAGACAGACACTTTAATTAATCGTTAAAATAAACATAATTTATCTTTTCAACAAACATAATAATAATAATAGTAATAATAAAATAAAAATTGCAAACTCATTAATCAAAAGCATCTATGATAATCATTCATGATGTTGGATGTGTTATATGGGACGAAAATTAATGGATTTTGGTTAGAGGTGATTGCCAGTGAGGAAAATTAAGATTATGATTGCCGTGTTTTTTTTTTTTTTTTTTTTTTTTTTTTTTTTTTTTTTTTTTTTTTTAAAGATTTAATTCTTATCAAGTTTTATGAGATGGGTGGTTTTGATTATTGATTGATCAAATATTATGCAACGAATATGAAGATTAGGGTTCGTTGAATTGGTCTCTTGCTGTCATTTGAATCCCAAAATTTTAGTTACTTTAAATTTCAGTCAAACACATTCGCATCCCATACATTTTTATTCCACGGCTTGCTTTCCTATGTAAATGCACCATGATTTCTCATGCTTAGGTAGCTTTATGATGTGGCAAGACTTGTTTTATAACTTTTCTATTATATAGTGTAGGATTTGAAATACGACTCTTTTGCGGAAAAAAAAAAACAAAATAATAAATAAATATGTTAGCTACTGTATTTTTTTTAATTATTTTTTTTGGAAAACCATGAATACATTATAAAAAATATTCCTTATATCGTTATAACTCTTTATTATATCTATATTTTTCATAATTCATATAAAAAGCTGTAATCATATCTATTATTTAGAATTTTGTAATTTTAGTTATCATCATCGGTCGATGTCTCATACTTTTAGATGGATAATTAAAAATGGTTTTTAGAAAGCTATAACATAGAGCAAACTCATTTAAAATCGAACCAAACTTATATCTAGTCGAAGCCAGTGTGAATCAAAACCGAATTAGTTCCAAAATCGTACCATATTTATTGTGGTTTTTGGTTGATCCGGTTGTTAACCGATTCAACCATGTTTATGGACCGTGCTCATCTTAAAAATTGAAGGTTATAAATGAGGGGAGGTGCTCTCGTTATACTCTCCAATAAAATAATCTACAATACTACGAGCATTTTACACATTATTCTATGGCTATGTTTGGCAAAAGTAGTTGTGAGAAGTAGCAGTGAGCAGTAGCAGTGAGCTGTCAGCAGTAGCCAAAAAAGCTCACAGCTTCATAAAGAAGCATTGAGAAAATGAGCTTTCCTAAAAAATAGCAAACGAACACTATAAATCAGAAAGCTCATTATTCACCGCTCATTGCTCAAAAAAGCTTCAAAAAGCTTTGTGCCAAACATAGTATCTTTAACACTTCTTGTATATAAGGTTATCTATAAAGTTTGATACACCTCTACTAGTTATTGAATATTCTAAATCAAGAAAAAAAGTTAAATGTAGATCTAATATTCTCTAAAGATCCAATGAACCAATCATCGTCATCTAGTTTTTGATAAAAAAAAAATAATAAAAAAATCATCTTTTTTAAAAAATTAAATATCTCGCAAACGGTAATCGTTACGCAAAACGAATCGTATCATCGCGACAAGAATTAAATCATCTTTCTGTAGATAGACACTTCGATATATTTTCGACGAACTTTTTTTTCGATTTCTTTTCCAGTTACGTCTGTAAAAATCACATGTGATTTGTATCGCAAATCACATGTAATTTATGAAATCACATGTGATTTTTCAGACGTAACTGAAAAAAAAAAAAATTCGTCGAAAGTATATCGAAATGTCTGTCGATATAAAAAAAATACTCATCGCAATGGTGTATATTTTTTTTACTTGACCATTTATCATTAGAAGATATTTTATTTTTAAAAAGAAGTGGAAAGTGAGGTTTGAAAAAATGAGTGACTAGATTTATTTTATTAGATTTTTAGATAATTATGATTCTACATTAATCTCAACTCTTTAAATCATTATGATAGACTCTACACATTAAGCTTACAAGAATTGGCAAGCCCTTCTTGCAATAGCCCACTATATGATAGTGTTTTTGTTGTTGTTTAAAGTACTATATAGAGGAAGTTGTAGATGGATGTATTGGTCTTATGTCATGTGTGGTATTTAGTACGTTGCACCAAATGGAGGAAGTCAATGTGTTTATGATGTTATCGAATTTGCGGATGTTGGTGTATCAAGCAGATGAAGATACTTAATTTATTATTTGATATTGAAGATTCTAGAGCATGTTAATGATCCGATTGAATTTTGTTGCTCGTTTTGGTGAAGTGGAACAGAGATGTTAGTTTTATTAAATATCCAAGGTGAAAATGTATGCTAGACAAGGGTATTTACAGAACTTTTTAATCAGTAAAAGAAAAAAGGTTTACTACGGAGTAGTATTTTAGAAATGTGTAAAATGGCTTTCTTTTTTCACCTTTGGAAGATTTGAATTTAAGAATAACGAAAAAACTAATGTTATAGCCATTGTGTATATAACATGGCAACCCGTAACAGAACTAGAGGTGTCCGCGATGTCCCGAAACCTTAATAAAGTTGTTTCGAAGTGCTAATTTGCGTAAAAAAAAAAAAAAAAAAACTAATTTTTATAAATTGCACCCGGTTCAAAAAAATCTGCGCCACTATATTTACTATTTTCAAATATTTTGTGCAATCACTTCCTTTAGGCTAGTAGGCAAGGGCATGAAACCTTCACCAAATGGGCCTACCCCACGCTTGATCCTCCTTGCCTATCATGCTTTTTCACGCGCTAGACTAGTTTTTCAAGAACAAATTTGGTGGTATGAAAAAATATATCCCTTGCCCACTAATTGGTGAAGAGTGGTGAAGGGGAGTGAGAGAAGAGAGAAAGCTGACGTGACGCTGAACTTGCCTACTAGCCTTATAACCAGCTTCGTGCTATCATAATTCATAAAGTCCACTCCTTAACAATATCTTTTTTGGAAAGAGCAATGCTACAACCACATACACTTGAGAAGAGAGAGAAACTTTGAGGAAATGCACCAATCAAGAAGCGCCATGTCATTGTGTGGTTATTTTTTTGTAAATTGTATGTGGTTGTAGCTCTTTTGGAAATAGTTTTAGACATTTTTTATTCGACTGATCTAAAATGATGAGAGACTAACACAAACACCCGGTATGCATATCAATGGGGATTGATTAAGATAGGTTTTGTATTCATGTGAAAACAAAACACAAGCCACAGAAAAAGCAATAAAACAAAAATCTTGGAAACCTCGAGAACCCAAACACCAACCTTAAATATTCACAACATTCTTTCAGTTTTAAACGTGTGTGACAATGGCAACTGATCTTCAGGTAAATAATTAGTAGTTTAATTTTTATTTTACTATTATGAAATGGGTTGATTATGATTATGGTTTTGTATTGTATTGTAGGCATGGTTTATGGATGATGTGCATGAAAACCCACAGCTTCCTCATCATTGCAATCCTCCTCAGTTTGTTTCCCCTGATTACTTGTCTGGTATCAATGGATCATTTCTTATTATTTAATTAAGGGGTTAAGATAGTAAGATGGTTTGTGTGATTTTGTGAAATTTTCTGATTTTTAGTTTTTGGTTTGGGATTTGTGTAGAATTGGGTGTTTTGCAATGGAAGTTGAATCCCGAAAAGTATGAGGATGATGAGGAGTTGGAGAGTATTAGGACTGCCAGAGGCTATAATTACATGGTACTAATTTTACGCCTTTTGATTCATTTTTATTTCGAGTTCGCGTAATATGGGTACTTGTTAGCAAATTATATCTTGGTTGTACTAGAAAACCTTAAACGTGGTAATTTGGTAGTGATTGTCGTCTTTCATAGAATATTTGTTGGCAAATATTATTTCTACGCTTAGCCGTATTAGAATTCGGTATGTTTACAGCCTAGGCCGAGTCATTAAATAAAAACATCTGTCCATTTACTAGAGTAGATCACTCCATCACGTTAAATAGTTGTTCTAGTATAATCTTGTTATACCCTTCATACACACAGTTGTCTTCACTTTATCTGCACGCTATTATTCACTTGCTGACAGAACGCTCTGAATAATCAACTTCGATTTTTCTCAGCAAGTATTTTGGTAATTTGATAGTACCCGATAGTCACATACTTCTGCTGCAACTGGCTTAGGTTCCAACGTTGAATAAAACTACTAGTGGTAATAACACCATTAACAGACATAAACACACTTCTATCTTTTTTCTCTGCTACTAATATCCCTTTCTTTATACACTGTAAAAACTTTCCAAATTGAAAACAGGACTTCTTAACACTTGATCTCCCAGCACCATTTGTTTCAACCCAATTTCCAAACTGACACACTACTTTTTTTAATAGCTAAATTATAGATATAGGAAAATAACGTCTTTTAACACCATATTCTCTTCATTAGAAAGCCTTCACAACCACTTTGTCAACAATGCTTGTTTCAATCTCAGATCACCGAAACAAAATCTATCTGTTTCTTTTCTTTTTATAGTCTGATTCCTACATATTAGTATAATACTCCTCTGATAATGCAAAAAGTGAAAAACAATACACTGTAACACTGACTAGCGGTAGAAAACTGCTCCAATTGATGTCTCCCTGCCCTCTCCAATATGAGTAGAGGTGTTATACTATTTTAGCTTATAATTATTTGATCCTCGATATTCAGTTTATACATGGACCCAATTTTTTATTGATTCAGTTTTCTAAATTTGTATACCCCATACACATAAGGCATCTCCAAATCCTGTACGTTGTATATTTGCAACTTAGGCCTGCTTCCCAAAGTTTCCTAAAGTAGAGTACATGAAGGTTTGCACTGCAGATTCTGCTTATCCACTATTATATTGTTTCAGTTTCTTGTAAAGCTAGAGCGTAACAGTATTACTTTTTTCTTGAACCTTGGACTCTCATAATATCTTTCAATATTTTGTGAAGTTTCGACTGTCCATAACTTTTAATTTTACTGGCCGTTTGTGTTGTTGAACATCATGCTAGCTGCATTTTTTATTTTTTGCATCAATTAATATTACTACCGAGGTTTTACATACTCAGGTAGCACGAATACTGTGCTGAACATAAAGTAGCTAGATGAAGGAATGAAGTATGGTGTTGTTAATACAGGGCCAGGATTCGTATATTATTAACCTGTAAGATATGTTGAACATTGTGAATAGATAGTGGTATTGGTAGGTAAAAAGTTAATTTGGAAGGCAAACATAAGATTTGGGTTTGCACATATCGCTAGTCAAATTATGACCAAGATATATTTTGGATAAGAGAGCAACAGATAATAAATGTAATAATTCTCTACTTCTTTATTGATACAAATCTTGGGCAAAATGACTTAAATGGGTAAAATAGAAAACTTAAAGCTAAACTGGCACAGATTTAACTTGTCGAATGTTGCCCAAAGTATATATTTAATGTGTACATTCGGCTAACTGCTTTAGTAAAATATTATCAAGATTGTAATACTAGTCTTTGTAGTCATATCCCACCCATTTCGTTTCGTACTAAAAATAACCTGTTATGACCAAATACCTAACCTGCCCCGTTTTGCGACATCTACCGAAAATAGTGAAGAGGCGGTAATATAATAACTAACTTTAGCTTTGGTAATGTTATTTTGTAGGATCTACTGGATTTATGCCCTGAGAAAGTGGAGAATTATGAGCAAAAGTTGAAGAACTTCTACACAGAGCATATTCATGCAGACGAAGAGATACGTTACTGTTTGGAAGGGAGTGGCTATTTTGATATTCGAGACAAAGATGATCGTTGGATCCGCATTTGGATCAAGGCTGGTGATCTTATCATCTTGCCTGCAGGAATATACCACCGCTTCACCCTCGACACCTCCAACTATATCAAGGTAAACACAGTCGAATTCTGCTTTGAAGTGTTTACTCAGCTCTTTTGACTTATAAAGTCAAACAAGCCAAGTCGGACATTGAGAAATTGCTCCCATGTTCAACCTTCTAACCAAACACTATAACTTGAAAAGTGAATGCAACTTATTTGACCCTTAAGTCGGACAGTGTCATGACTCATAACGATATAGTCGTATAGACAATGAGATTCATGTTAGAATCCTTTACATCTTTGAACTTTTGGATTTTAAAGTCAAACAGGGTCTTAAGAACGAGTCTCCCATCTAAAAGAATTAAGTAGGATTGTCTCAAGGATCTCGAGAAACAAACTCGCCCATTAACTTCTCAATATACACTGTATCCAGAAAAGTGAAGGCTAATTATTTAAACTCAAGAGTCTATTTGATTTTCTTGTTATACACATTGAATTTTGGCATAAGAATCTCGTTACCGTTTGCAGTTTGCACTTTTGAGTCTTAAAATTGAACAGAGTCATACAAACCTCTTTCCGGTTTCAATTTTAGTAGGAGCTTCTCAAGATTTTAGGAAAAGAACTCCCTAGTTTTTAAATTTCTAAAAGAAACACTATAATCCGAAAAGTAAATGCATAACTCATCTGGACATTGACTTTTGAATCAAACAAACTACTTTTATACTATTGCATACAAATGTTCCAAGTATGCAGGATAATACTTGAGAATTTTGAGAAGTAAATGTATAATATTTGACCTCAAAGTCACTCAATCTTTTGACAGCATGTTGAACCTTATTAATCATAGTTTTTGGTTGGGTTCATATACAGTTAATGAGGTTATTTGTTGGAGAGCCAGTATGGACTGCTTTCAACAGGCCACAAGAGGAGCACCCAGCCAGGAAAAGCTACAAGATTAACTTTGGTCAAAAGATTGGAATGCCTCTTGAAGCTCATTGAACACGTGCTTTATGTATGTAAAAGCTTTAGAATCGTTGATATAGCGCAATGGGCACATATATGTATTTGGAGGTCAAATTCTGATATGATCTGCTGTATATGAATCTTAATGATACTGTCATGCTATTTATTATAGCTTTAATATATACTCCAAGAAATCCCCAAGTTCACCCTTATTTGGGATGACTACATCATTAGTCCCAGTGAACATGTATAGTTTTGGATTTATCTATACTTGTTCTTCGGCTATTGCCTTTTTGACCGGAGTTCTAAGAACTCTGAACTGTGAATGTTGCGATAAAATGCACGTCTAAATCATTAAGCTGTGACAAAATTAGATATACCTATGGTGCTTCCATAGTTCCATTGACCCACATAACATTTAGGAAAATCTTATCAGCTCTTATCAGTTAAAATAACGAGAATATCGAACATATTAAATTAAAACCAGTTTGATTAGTGTAAGAAGATATCAGAATTATAGTGTGTTGTTGAGGGAGCAAGGTGGAATGATTTTGCGATGCACAACATCACCTGTTCGGATGTTGCTTATTTACATTTTATTGAAGAGGGTGACGATGTGTTTTATGTAGCTACCTACAATGAGTATGGGGAGGAGTTTCATAATTATGAACTAGTCCATGATCAGTTTTGGAGATGTATGGTTGATGTGACAGACACATCTCATCTTATCCAGCCAATGCCAGAAGATTTTCTAACATATCTGCATGGTCCAACAACTACAGAGTCGGTCATGGTTACTAGTAACACCACTGATTACCAAGTAGAGCTGGAGGTTACACAAGATTGGTATGATCGATATGTCCACACGGCCCTGTGGGGATGTGGTTGGGAAAAACTGGCCCAAGACTTGAATATGTCACCTGGTCAAAAAATGGTGTTTACTCAGGTTGTCCCGGGGGAGGAGTATAATGTCATGTTGTTTGACCATGATGGAGGGGTCATCACAACAGTGGAGACATACAGCACCAACATAGCCATAAATGCCCTTTGTCACCAACCAACTGACTATGGTATGTCTTAGTTTTTTAACTTTAACTACACAAACTATCTCACAACAGTGTTTATTTGATTATATGTAATATTAAATTCAGATTTTGAAGCCCCTTGGATGAATTGGATGTGTAATTGGGAACACCACACAACCCATGACCAAGAAGAAAGGGCATTCTACAGGAAGATGACTGCATCCTTCTAGAGAGATGGCCGACTTGTAAGTCTAGTGACAGAGTTGCTTAATAAGATATACAAATGTCATTTGTATCATATATTGTGTGTCTGATATAAAGATTGATGGATCATAATGTGTATTAGAAGCATCTCATGACAAACTAATGATAAGTTTTGTACATTTTTTATCAGCCCATACCATCAAGAATTGTTAAGAAGTACAACTTGTATGGGTTCTCTAGAGCAGCTGTGAAGCATAAAAGCATAGAGAAAGAGTTCGAAGTTCGTGAGAGGACACTTCAAGTTGGTCAAGGGAAGGTCAGGAGGCAAGTGGCTATTGTTTCACTATCTAGTTTCAGGCAATTGAGGGCAGAAGCACATTTTGGTCAAGGTTCAATGGTCCGTTTCTTTCTAGGTGATGAAACTAACAGGTCACAAAGAGTTTTACATTTTGATATGTGCTGATGGAGCTTTAAAGTTGGATGAATGATATTATGTAAACATATTTTGTAGTTCATATGTATGGTGGATTTGTGGGCACAAATCAACTTGATAATGCTTAGACAATTGTTTTGTAACTATATGTGTAGGATAAACCATATGGGTTTGTCCATACACAATTTTGCAAGTATGATGCAATATATGTATGCTTAAACCATATTGTTGTATGTATATGCTAGTTTCAACCTGCACTTTTTAATACCAAGTTGAAGTGCTATATGTAACTTTGACTTTCAAAAGTCAAATTGCCGTGTCCACAACACACCCACAATATTTCAAACAACACCATTTAGGGTAATTACAAGCTAAACATTAAACAACCCATAGAATGAATCAGGAACAACAAAATACGTCGTTAATTGTCATAGGGTACAAGCTAAACATTAAACAAACCATAGAATAAACATAAAAAAACTAGAAGAATTCCACTACGGCTGTTGGGGAAGCTCGGTGGAGTTTCAACAGCTCCCTAGCCAACTCCCAATTCATCACCACATTTTCAGCGTCGTCATGATTCAGAGTGCAAAGCTTGATATAAATTTTCTTCAGCAAGGGGGAACAATCAAGTACAAACTTTATGATTGTTAATTCATTAACTGATATAGGAAAAGATCGAAACACCACACTCTCGAGCTGGCCTGACCCGATTCTGTTGCTTCCTAAATGTAATGAATAACTTTTCAAAGGTATATCACTTTCGAATGAAGGCTGCAAATTGAGATAGTATTGAGATGCACAACCATGGCAATTTAGGTTAATGTGAAGCATAATACATATTGCATTCCACTTACTCTGGTTTCTAGCATTTGCAATCTTGGAGCTCCACGAATCATTTGAATGATGAATGCTACCATTGCATTGTTTCGAAAATCGACTCCGGATAGATTTAGATTCTTGAGGGATACAAATGCCATAGGTACATTCATCCATGAGCTACCTTCTGCCAATAACTACAATAGGTAGAATTTTCAGAATTTTTAAAGATTGCATTTGAAGTGTGAAACTCAAATTGGTCTTACCTTGCAATCCTGAAAATCCAATGTAAGGGACTCAAGTTTGGGAAGACTTCTAAGCTGAGATATATTATAAGTTATGATTTTGGTGACCTGCTTCAAAAGACCGAATGAAAAATACAACTTCTTCAGATTCCCAAGTTGTGCAATATCCAATAGTCTCATCTCTTTTGTATCAGTACGATTAATTTTAAAAGACTAAAGTAAGGGACAACCAGCAATATTGGTGATAACGGTTCAAAATATTGGTGAGCAACGTCCACTTAAACCTCTAGTTTTTCGCTGACCTGGATGTCATCACCGCCTCTTTGAGTGGCAAACGGTTCAAAATATTGGTGATAACGTTATCTGACATGTTGCTAATACAATCCGGCATGTCATTCATAACATTCCGTCCAAAAGGCATGGTTAGTTATGAAAAATGAAGGCTTGGATTTTTAGTAAATGAGATTTTTTCTGTTTGGATTTGGTTTTTCAATAGGTCTATGTAATTATGGTGGGCATAGGGGTTTTGGTGGGTGGGTTTATTGATTCGCGCGCAAAATGAGCTAGCGTATTAGAGAAGGTAAGCTCAAGTTGCAAAGTAAACTTCATGAATCGTCCCTAACGTTAACTGTTGGGTTAACTTAGGTTTGTAGGATTGGTTATAACGTGATTGGACAATTATGCCCCTCATATTATAACAAAAAACGTGCGTTGACCGAACCGAAACTGGTCAAGGGACGCAATCGGCCTGAAATACACAAGGTTTGGACGCCTGACGACGTTTTTTAAAAGTTAGGGTGCCATGCAATGTTTTGTGGAAAGTTCAAGAACCAACGATGTATTTTTGTCTTACTTTAAGTTATGTTATTCCATTAGTCAATGTGTTACTAAACTGAAATGTGTAAATGAATACACCAAGATTTTAAGCTAGTTACTCTTTATAAATATTTATATCAGCAAAAGTAATCATAATATCGAACATAAGTGTTCATATCAGCTGTTCCTTATTAGCATTGTTTGCAAATGTCATTGTTTGCAATTTTGTGGCTAGATGGTAATATAGTTTACATTTATGTAACAGTAATAATAATAATAATAATAATAATAATAATAATAATAATAATAATAATAATAATAATAATAATATATGTAACTGTTAATATCTTGGAAAACACAAAATGCAAGTTTAAGGCCGCATTCATTATACGACTAATCAAACTGGTTTTAGTTTAGTTCTCAAGTATAATCACCTCATGTACTTGGCTATACTAGAAACTTATATAAATTGAGAATCAGTTTCATGTTTGTCCCACATCGAAAAATGAAAGAAAGAAACGTGTATATATATAGTTGACAATTATTTTGGTTTTTGGGTTGTGTTATATGAAGTAAAAATATATGCGCTATGTTTATTTCATCCATGACACAACATTTTTTTGCGTGTGTGTTATATTTTATTTATTTGATTTATTATATGCGCTATATTTACTTCATCTATGTAACTACTCCTCTTTACGTGTGTTATCTTTTACTTATTTGATTTATTATATGCGCTATGTTTACTTCATTTATGTCACTACTCCTTTTTGTGTGTGTTATCTTTTACTTATTTGAAAAAGAAAAAAATTTCTCAAAAAAAATAAATAAATAAAAAATAAAAAATAAATCCAAGTAGGACCTTTTACAGAGAATTATTTATCTTATTAAAAAGACAAAATGGTCGCACAAAACATACTTTGGCCACACATATGTCACTTCAGTTTAAAAAAAAAAGAAAAAACATTTATCTGTCCACTGGACACCTATAAAAAATATGATAAAGTCGCATAGTCTAGCGGTCGCACAAGACTAAATTAGAAACCCATAGAAAAATGACTAGTTTGTGGACCACCAAATCAGAAATTGCTTATTTTTTAAATTAATACTCTCTTTTATTACTTAGTTGTGTTTTTCGTAGTATATATCTTTCATTATTTATGTGAACCTCGTTTACCTTCACGAGCTTAATCGAGCTCGATATCCCAAGTTTGAGCTCAGTAAGGCTTGTTTCGTTTCGAGCTTTTCGATTATCCCAAGTTTGAGCTCAGTAAGGCTTGTTTCGTTTCGAGCTTTTACCGAGCTGATTTTGAATAGCTCACAAGCAACACGCTTGCCTACACCTCTAACTAAATATAACTGACGTTTACAAACATTTTGCTAATGTTTTAGAAGTAATCAAGAAGATTAATCAATAAGAAAGAAAAATGAAAAAAAAAGGAAAAAGTTTCTGACCAAACCGGGTCAACCAACAATCAAGAAGGTCCATGTTCTAAGTTAATGGCCTGCCCACTTAAGATCCTCCCAATTGGTCCGGCCCATGACTTATGAATCAGTCAAAGTTTTCATCTAGCTGGGCCATTTTGTATGCTATCTAGCAAAAAGAGTTCAATTTCATTTTTTTGGAAAGTTGTAAGATTCTAAACAAGAACAACTTGTAAAATTATACGTAGCATTATTTTTGCAAGTTGCAGTTGGTTCAAGTATTTAAAGGACTAAACTGTTTTTTATTTTTATTTTTTGTTGTGTACCTTGAAGTCGTCAAGACACTAATCTGGATCATGTGTAGTTTTCTATTCACCTTTTTACGATCTATTATGAAATTGATACTGAATTTACTTTTGATATGTATAATAACTGAGCAAGATAAAGCTTGGTTTATCGTTTGTGTATCTATTATCATATTTTGACCAGGGCCGTCCCATGAATTTATAAAATTTTTGAGGACCCTAGACGAAGTTAAATAATGAAGCCTTTCGATAAGGAATGCTATATATAAAGTGTCACAATTTATAAGATATAATGCAATTAGTTAGCTAAATGGGACTCCCATTTCAACTAATCTCCTAGCAACAAAACATAGCACATTCTCTTGCAAAGTTCTAGACTAGTTTACATTACATTGAAAAATATAGAAAATTGTGATCTAAAGACACATAATAACAACCAAATTGTGGAAATATTTGTTACGCTTTTAGGGGGTCATTTAAGCCTTAAATCGTGATATTATGGTCAAATATTATCTCAAATCGTTCTTTTTTGTCATTTTAGGTACTTTGGATGAGAATTCTGAAAAATGGAGCATTTCGGACGTTTTTGGAGTTAATAGTGAAGAAAACGACAAAGTCAAGAAACCATGCTGGAAACAGTACATGACGGCGTCAGATGTCACAAGGTGATGCCGTCATTTGATGAATCAAGAGGAGGATAAATATTTGCACTTGACGCGCTAGCGAAGAATTTGATGATTACAACGTGACGGCGTCACGTTATATTTCGAGTAGGCCGTCACGTATTACCACAAAGAGAGACGGCCTAGAAGACAACAACAAGAGACGGGGTCAAGAAATCCTAATGAAAGCGACTTGACGGTGTCAGGTTCCAAAAGCTAACGCCGTCACCCTTGTATATCTATATATAGTTTTGGATTTTTCATTCATTAGTGTGGAATTTTTGTGCAACAAACCCTAGCTGAATTTTACAGCCATTGTAAGGGTTTCATACCCTTATTTCATCCATGTTCAATTAAAGATAAGTTAATCTTTTAATCATTCAATACGCCTATGTATTGTTTGATTATCTTTTATGCTTGTATTTCTTTTAACATGCTAGCTTAGGTTTTTTAGTGTTTGCTTAGATATAATGAAACCTAGCTATTAATTATTGATTGTTGGTTTGTTTGATTGTATTAGGTGATTGATTTCACGTTAGGCTCGAGAAAACTGGTCGAACTCCTATAGGGTAACTGGCTTGAACGTCTTGAGAAACGTATTCGGCTGTGTACACCGATGTTATTGGTTGTTTTTAATGCATAAGTGACTATTAAGGAGGCCATGATAGGATACTAAATGTGTCATCATAGGAAGAGATAGAAGCTTATAGAGTTGGGGAAGGACGTACACGCCCCCACGACTGGTATTAAGAAAAGCAACTCTTCATCCAAACAATTATAACAAACCAATTAATTAATAAGAGATAGCTAGGGGGTAGTGAAATCTAAGTAAACACATTTTCTTATCATAAGAAGTTCACCACATTTACTTTTCTTGTTACTTAACTTTATTTGCATTAGTAGTTATTTTGGGTTAGTTGACTAGCAACTAATTCCGTCCACTCTTCCAATACCCGAGATATTTTACTTGCTTTCATAAAAATATAAAAATACAAAAAGAATCATCCCTCATCTTTAGACCTAGTTTACGTAGTTTTCAATCCTAACGACACTATTCCCCTAGAGAACGATCAATCACCCGGTACTTGCCACTTACTATACTACATCGGTTAGGTACATTGCCTGGTGGGGATTGCAAGCTTCTCAAGATCCCTTGAGAAGTAAAACCTTTTGCAAGGTTGCAAAACCACGCATCAAGTTTTTGGCTCCGCTGCCAGGGATTAGTTATTGTTTAGGTTGAATTTTATTTTTATTAGGTCTACTCATTAGATTCCTATCTAGTGAGATTTTTATTTTCTTTTTATTATGTTTTCTTTAGTATATCTTTTTCTTCATTTCTTTGTTCATAACCATTTCCATTCGCCATTATGGAAGGTGGTAATATCTTTGATCCAACCAACCCACCACAACCAAAACAACCACCTAGAACACGAACTTTAGGAGAATACTCCCGACTTAGCCACCAAGGCTATCGAAACACCATTGAGCTCACCCAAGGAGCTAATGTGTCTCCCTTGCGATCCAACGCCATCCGGTTGGTGCAAAGCGGATGTGCATTCCATGGGCTTCGTTCCAAAGATCAAAATCAACATCTCAAGGATTTCCTCAAAATCGTAGATTCCATAGACCTTGATGTTGACACTCGAGAGACGACCCGATTGCTTCTCTTCCAATTCTCTCAACGTGACCAAGCTAGTCAATAGCTTGAGCATTTACCCTTGGGATCCATCACCTCTTGGGATGATCTCACCTTTCGTTTCCTTGCTCATTTTTTCCCACCAGGGAGAACTACCAAGTTAAGGAATGAAATCTTGAATTTCAAACAACTTCAAGGTGAAACCCTTTACGAAGCTTGGACTCGTTTCAAAGACTTACTCAAAAAAGTACCTCATCATGACATAGATCTTTGGCTTCAAGTACAAATCTTTTATGATCATGTCAATCAATCCACAAGGCAAACCATTGACCAAGCCGCCGGTGGTAAGCTACGTGAAAAGAATGCGAAAGAATCATGGGGAATCATAGAAGATCTTGCTCTCTATGACAACGAATGTTGGAATGATCCCCGTGACTTAAACAAAACGGTCAAGGAAATATCTTTGCCTTCGAATAATTCAAGCATTCCCGACCGTAGGATCATGGAACTTGAGGACCAAGTCAAGTTTCTCATGAAATCCTACGAGGCTCCTAAACCTTCAAGCCAAGTGAAGAAACACTTCTTCATGTGAATATTTTAGTGGTCCCCACGACACTCGTGATTGCATGAAACTCCCCGAACAAGCTTTTGCGGACTACACATCTTCGCGTACCGACGGAGCGGGAGATAAGTGGTACACTTTCAAGCCCGATCCAAACACTTATGGTGATTCCTACAACCCCTCTTGGAAAAATCACCCAAATCTTAGGTGGAAACAAAACCAAAACCCTTCTCAAAACAATTCTTCCAATCTACCTAATCGTTTCCAACCAAACAGCCCAACCCCGAACCGTACATTCAACAACAATCCTTCTAACAATTACGGTAGTACCAATAATTTTGAAAGATTGATGTCTAATTTTATGGCATCTCAAGAAGCCCGTATAGTTAGGTTTGAAACCGAATTCAACTAACAACAAATGAGATGACCAATAAAATTGATAATTTGATAAAGGCCTTGAATAACCAAGGGATTACCCAGGCTACAAAAGTAGGAAAAAACCCTAGTGGAGGAATTGAGGTTAAGGACCCTTCATCATCTAAACATGTACACTTTGTCAACGTAGTTACCATTATGCCCATTGATAGAAGTTATGAGGATGACGAGGGAGGTAAGATTGAGATAGGAAGTAATCCTAAGAATGATGTTGAGGAGGAAAAGGGAAAGGTAGAGGATTACTTCAATAAGTTTCCCACTGAGGAGGAGCTTGCGTACCATAAGAATCTATTGGATGATCCTAACCCATCAATCTATAGAAATCTTCCGATCATTCAAGCCAGCAACCCATATCTCATGAACATACCATGCAATATTGGGCATTTGCATGTATGGAAAGCTTACATTGACCCTAAGTCCCCCATAAATATCTTGTCTAGGACATTTTACAATTGGATTATGATAAAGCAATTAGCTCCTAGGAGAGACCCCAATACGAGAAAAACGAGTAATTTTGTGGGGAGAGTTAGAGGGTTGCTCGTTTATGTAGAGAACTTCACTTATTTTATGGATTTTGTGGTCTTAGAAGATGTTAGCCCGGCAATTGACATAAATTTATGTAATGTGGTATTCGAAAAATAGTTTGTAGAAGTCTCTAGGATGACTTATGACCCAACCTTAGGGCTAGTTAGGATTAGAGACGAGCATAGGGAGATTACTTATCAAATGCCACAGAAGATAGAGCAGTGCCGATCCCTTACTTGTTTGGAGAAGGAATTTAAGCAGTTAGTATACTATAGGAGTGATGAGGATAAGAGGAAGAGAGTAGACTACGTAATGAGAAAAATATTGGGGTTCTACAAAGAATGTCTAAAGTTAGGTCCGGAATACAAAACAAAACCAAAGGATAACCTAGCGGACGTTACAAATTATGGAGTCACGTAATAGGGAATGACTATGAGTCTAGCTACAAGACTCATTAATAAAGAAAAGCGCTTCTTGGGAGGCAACCCAAGCTTTTAATTATTTGTTTATTTGCTTATTTGTTTTTATTTGTTTCCATATGCATATTTCATTCTTATTGTTCATTGTTCATGTCTCAAATAGAAATTATGAAAATGCTTTATTTTGTTTTTAATCTCGTCTTAATTACATATAAATGTATTTTGCAAAAGATCAGTGTAAGGGAAAACCAAATTTGTTTAAAGAACGAATTGAACATGAGCGATAACAATAAGATATAAACATGCGTACTAGTAGTTGTTTGAGTCAAATGCTTGTATCGAGTCATAATGAATATTTTTGCAGGACTCCAGGAATTAAAACATAGGTTTTTCTAGAAATTTTCCCGAAACAAAATATAAAGAATTATGTCAGATCAATTCTGACGGCGTCAGGGGTTATAACCTGACGACATCAGATGTTATTTTCTGCAAAATTTTCCCGGTTTTGTTTTTCTGCTGGAATTGTAAAGTTTCGTAAAATCTATAGTATATAAACTCCAGGAATCTGCAAATATTCATTCCACAAGCATTATATCTTTACTTGCTTTCTACGATTTACTATTATATAGATTTTACCGCCGATTTTATGCGAGGTTTCGTGTTGCTTTCTTAGTTGTTTAACATGTTACATTGGACAAGAAGATGATTATATTTCAGGAGTGAAGCTTTGCATGCTCATTTTCTTGGAGGAGGATTTAACCTTGTTACCACAACATTCACACTGAGCTAATCAGGGGAGTATTTGTTTCATTCATTTTCATTTATCTTTACTTTATTACTTTTTAAGAACATTGGGGACAATGTTCAACTTAAGTGTAAGGGGGTAAATGGGAATACCTTAGAAACTACAATTGTACTTGATCTTTTGTTTTGTTTAATAGTAGATGCGTAATAAAACTAAGAAAAATACTTGTTAGGGCAATTTTAGCACCAAATTTAAATTTTTTTCAATATTTAGGAGTGAAACTTTAGTCTTAATAAGCGTCTCATAGATAGGAGTTATATGACTAGCACAAAAACTGTACCACTCAAAAATTTCCACCCCAAATATGTGAGGTTCGCCCCTAGATTTGTTAGAAAAAGCATTCATTATTAGTGCTTGTGAATTTACCGGTAGTATTTAGATTCTAGAACTTTTGTTAGCGATGCATCCCGAGACCACAAGTGAGACTACATTCGTGTAGTTAGGATTTACTACATGATAAGAGGCATTAGGATAACCCATGTTTTAAGCCTGTTTCTTTTTATAATTACATTGACTTCATTGATCAAGTAATTCTCCCACACTTTCGCGATGTACTCATTTTTAGTACACGTTACGCCTAGTTCAACCCTCAGAGCCTATCCTTTTTCGTTTCTAACTTTAAGCATTTTACTTAAAGGAAGAATTTGTTTACAATCCACCCCCAAATGTACACCCAAATCGCCTTAGCCTACCTTGTATGCACTCATGTTTAGTGCATTATTGTTATTTTTTTAAACTCTTTGTTAATTGTCTAATTGGTTACATGGTTGCTAAGTCGAGTCATATCTGGTACATATTGTTTTGGGACGATTGGGACTTATGGGTAAAGTACTAGTGTTATGGAGTAATGGGGAAGAACATCATTTATTACCCCCATATATGCGTTAATGTTTTAAAGTACTCTTAATGTTTCAATTATCTTGATTCGAGTCTTTATTTTGATTATTGTAAAAGTTCTAGTGTAAGGGGAGAACGAGCCCCCTTGATGTATTATTTTGGATGGAAGGGCAAGAATGTATGAAAAATAAACCGAAAAACAAGAATAACGAGAAAAAAATAATTTTTAAAAGACAAATGAAAAAACATACGGACTACCATCCCGTTCTTTTTATTTTATTTATGTTTATGTTATTTCATGATTAGCTCAAGTCGAGTCGAGTCTTGGCTTAGCAATGCCATATTGTACATGTAATTAACTAAGACAATTGACTTGCCACTAGTTAAATATCCCTTATCCAAAAAACCGTGTTTTCCATATCCATACACCTAACGTTATAACCCTTGAAAAGACCTCTTTGATAGTTATCCTAGGTGCTTACGCCAAGTGGTGGAGGTTTTTGAATCCTTTCCTAAGCCTATGGTAATCTATTTGCTATGACAGGTAGTGAGAGATATTTTTTCATTTCCATTTGTGATATCTAGATTTATAACACCCGAGAGATGAGAGTATTCAAACACTAAATGTGAGGTGCTAGTGTATAATTTTCGTGCTTGTTTTGATTAAGGTGGAACGATCATTTGTTGTAATTACTTTTATATTAATGTTAAATGACCCCTAACTTGTACATTGATTGGTATAAAAGCTCATTTGCTTGAGGACAAGCAAATCTCAAGTGTAAGGGTATTTGATAAGGAAATATTTGTTACGCTTTTAGGGGTCATTTAAGCCCTAAATCGTGATATTATGGTCCAATATTACCTCAAATCGTTCCTTTTTGTCATTTTAGGTACTTTGGACGAGAATTCTGGAAAATGGAGCATTTTGGACATTTTTTGAGTTAATAGTGAAGAAAACGACAAAGTCAAGAAACCATGTTGGAAACAGAACCTGACGGTGTCAGATGTCACAAGGTGATGCCGTCATTTGATGAATCAAGAGGAGGATAACTATTTGCACTTGACGCGCCAGCTAAGAATTTTGTAGAAACTATAAAGGGGGGTTGAATAGTTTCACCACTTCTTTTTAATTTTCTAAAGCGTTTAGCTGTTTTAGGTCTGCTTATTTTTCTTTTACAAACTTTTGAATCCTACTAGTTATGTGATATCAATTTGGTTACCAGCATACACAAATAAACAAGTAAAGTAAAGAGTAAGGAAAGAACAAAACCAAGAGACGCGGCGATTTATAGTGGTTTGGCACGAAGCTCACTCTCCGTCCTACTCCACTCCCCGAGTACCACACTCAAGAGTTATCAATCACTATATCAACACACTCTTTCAGGTGGAGCAATCCGTACACATGCTTACACAAGGCTTAACGACACTAAGCATAATGTCGAGTTTTAATCGTAGCTAGAACCAATCTACTCCAAGGCCCACGTGGCCACACGAACAAGCACTCTTGTCCAACTTGAATCTTCACCCGATCCAAGCCTTCATTTATTTGACATGCTTGGTTCTTCACCTGAACCAAGCCTTCACACACATGACTCACTTGATTCTTCACTCAAATCAAGCCTTCACACACTTGACACACTTGGATCATCACCCCGATCCAAGTCTTTACATAATGACTCGACAAGTCCTAACCTACACACTAGGACATCACTCTCCTCACATCAAATACATGAACTAATCTAGTTACAAGACTTCTTGGATCTACATCACCATCCAAGCTCACACAAATATAATTCTTGGAACTACATCACCATCCAAGTTCACACAAATATCCCCATCCTCGACTCACACACAAGTCGGAAAACAATGACATAATATATGTAACCTATCATTGTAACACTTGTTACGTTTGTGTGTGGACACCTATAACATCTCGAATCTTCATAGTTGTCGAGAGTTCTTCTCTTGCACTTAACGGAAGAGGAAATCACTTATAAACATATACCGACATGTTATAGTGATCAAAGATTAAAATGAACAAAGTCCAAAAAATTTTATGTGTGTGAAAGTCTATTTTTTGAAGTGTAACAACTCAGTATTTATAGACGACAGGTGGGAGAGGGACGGTCCCGTAAATGCCAGACGGTCCTTTATCACTAAGGAACCGTCGGCATATTTAAGGGACCGCCGCGACAAAACGCTCCCATTTTGTCCTGACGTGGTGAAAACTTATCTGGTTCAGGCTGAACTAATTCGGGGGGAAAACTAGCTGTTATAAAGTTTGAATTTGAATTTATTTTCTTAATAAAACATTTCTTTAAAAACATAAAAATACCTTTGTGAAAATGTTTTGTCAAACTTAAAAATGTAAGTTTAGGTGAAAATAAAACTCTTTGATCACTTATCTAATGACGGTATAAAGTTTGTTCATATCTGAAGTGATGTTGAAGCAGCTACGTAGAAGAAATGAGTTTCCTCGATTAAAAACTTATAAACCATAACTTTACGTATCATGTCTTTATATTTTGTGATTATCAAAACACGAGAAGACCGAATAATGCGAATAATGTTTTTGAAATTATTTGTATTAACAAATTTGATGATTACAACGTGATGACGTCACGTTATATTTCGAGTAAGCTGTCACGTATTACCACAAAGAGAGACGGCCCAGACGACAACAACAAGAGACGGCGTCAAGAAACTCTAATGACGGCGACTTGATGGCATCAGGATCCAAAAGCTGACGCCGTCACCCTTGTATATCTATATATAGTTTTGGATTTTTCATTCATTAGTGTGGAACTTTTGTGCAACAAACCCTAGCCGAATTTTATAGCCATTGTAAGGGTTTCATACCCTTCTATCATCTATGTTCAATTAAAGATAAGTTAATCTTTTAATCATTCAATATGTCTATGTGTTGTTTGATTATCTTTTATGCTTGTCTTTCTTTTAACATGCTAGCTTAGGTTTTTTTAGTGTTTGCTTAGATATAATCAAACCTAGCTAATAATTATTGATTTTTGGTTTGTCTGATTGTATTAGGTGATTGATTTCACGTTAGGCTCGAGAAAACTGGTCGAACTCCTATAGGGTAACTGGCTTGAACGTCTTGAGAAACGTATTCGGCTGTATACACCGATGTTATTGGTTGTTTTTAATGCATAAGTGACTATTAATGAGGCCATGATAGGATACTAAACGTGTCGTCATAGGAAGAGATAGAAACTTATAGAGTTGGGGAAGGACGTACACGCCCCCACGACTGGTATTAAGAAAAGCAACCCTTCATCCAAACAATTATAACAAACCAATTAATTAATAAGAGATAGCTAGGGAATAGTGAAATCTAAGTAAACACATTTTCTCATCATAAGAAGTTCACCACATTTACTTTTCTTGTTACTTAATTTTATTTGCATTAGTAGTTATTTTGGGTTAGTTGACTAGCAACTAATTCCGCCCACTCTTCCAATACCCGAGATATTTTACTTGCTTTCATAAAAATATAAAAATGCAAAAAGAATCATCCCTCATCTTTAGACCTAGTTTACGTAGTTTTCAATCCTAACGACACTATTCCCCTAGAGAACGATCAATCACCCGGTACTTGCCACTCACTATACTACATCGGTCAGGTACACTGCCTGGTGGGGATTGCAAGCTTCTCAAAATCCCTTGAGAAGTAAAACCTTTTGCAAGGTTGCAAGACCACGCATCATAATTATACCCTTATCTTTTTTTAAACCAATTTGATTCTTATGTCCCACATAGAAAAGTGAGAGAAAAACTCCTAAGCATATATACGATAGTAAATATGAATTATGTGTCTAGAAGTTAATACTATGCTTTTTGATTCATGAATGATCCCATTGAATATATAACCAATGGGTATTGTGTATGAGTTTGGAAAAAATTAAATGAGCTTTAAAGTTTTGTAAAAGAAACTTAAAGCTTTACTTTTCTTTTATAAAAATCATGACACAATAAAAAAAACAATAAAACTAGTGCCCCCACTTCCAAGAAGCGGAGAGCATTTTTGTAATATGTATAGCCTAGAACTAAATTTGGAGTTTACTCAACTTACAAGTGTACATGATAATTATGACAAGACGATAGAGGTTGGTTCATGAAAAAAATTTATTTTGGTAGAAAAGTGATAAAAGTGTACAAATCACCCCCTCATTCCCCTCCCATTTTTCACACCAAACTACAGGGACCTTATTGTATCTTCATTCATTCTTTAAGGCTGTGTTTGTAAATTTTCACCTTTCATATATAATGCCTTTTTTCTCATTTTTTCTTTTCCTTCTTTCTCTCGTTCCACCACCGGAACTTTTTTTCTCTCATGTGTTATCAGATTTCTCAAATCGAAGATTCATGAAATCGTTTCATCACAAAATCATATCGTGTTATCAGATTCAATAAGGTATGTAACTTATTTCGTGTTATCAAATTCAGTATCATATCGTGTTATCAGATTCAATTATAGAGCTTATATATGTGATTGTTGTTGTTTTATCTGTACGATTTTTTGTTCATATTGAGTTAGGTTTTTGTTTTTATGAAATTTGATTCTTTAATCATCATATTTTCTTATCTTTGTTTATATATGTTTTGATTTAAGATTTTATTGACATGATACATTGTATAGTATAGTTATTTTGAAACGAAATTGAGAAATAAGTACATGGAAAACATGCTTCCAAAAAACTGCACACCAAGTGTTTGATAAAATGTTTGAATGAGGTTTTACACTGTGATGCCCTAATTTTTGTGAATACATTCATAATCTGTTAACTTTGGCTGTCATTTGTGCCCATTCAAGAATTACACTGTTCTACTTGTAGATTTGGTTTAGACTTACATGCTACCTTTTTATCAGATCCTATGCGATATTTCAAATATGAGTGGGTGTAAAATTATTGGAATGTGGGCGATACATATGTGTGAGACTATTGATGTTGCGAACCTAAAGATTGCAAAAAGTGTTGTCACACTAGCATTATCATGTGC
The DNA here is from genome assembly GCA_030686995.1 of Artemisia argyi. Taxonomy (NCBI): domain Eukaryota; kingdom Viridiplantae; phylum Streptophyta; class Magnoliopsida; order Asterales; family Asteraceae; genus Artemisia; species Artemisia argyi. Next base: position 269,462,430 of record CM060709.1, on the reverse strand, counting down.
TCAAGCTCCAAATGATTTGGTTATCGCTCGAGATATGGTGCTAGAGCTAGTAAATGTAACTGGATCACTATTAGCGGAATCATCATTAGCTAAGTCTAAAATTTATGGCATCATCAACCGTTCAATAGAAATTGTCATAGCATCAGTGTTTTTGCAGTGTGCTGAATTAGTTGCCACTGAAAAAATGCTTCCCTCCTGCTTATAAAATGGAGAAAAGAACCAGTATTTCATATTGGAAGATACTCTGTATCAGAGGGCAGAAGCTGTGGTGGAACTATTATCTTCTTTTGTGGTGATGAAACTACAAGTAACTAACTTTCTTGAATTCTTTATACAAGTCAATTTTTAGGAAATCTTGTAAATTACAAGGATTAATGTATATGCAGATCCTGAAGTGGAACATATACTCAGATTGGCTGTTAAATTATACAATGCCTTAGCAAGAATCTCAAAGTTTCATATTGCACCTAAAGGTTTCTAGCAAATTATACCGAGTCTAAGTGTCAAAAGCTTGTGTACATGACTTGCAAGCAGCTAACGGCCCCATTATACACATTTGTGGACTACATGTAGAAGGTGTGGGTTCTATCCTTGACTTTCGCACATTGCTAAATTGTGCAATCACTAGAGCATGAAAATTATTAGTTATATGCCTTAATGGAAAACAATTTATTAAATTAAGTGATGCTTTAAACTTGTCATTCATTTACAGAGGACTTAGGAAGGTTTTTTTACTATATAATACGCACTATCCAAACTGAAAATTATAGCATTTCGTCTGCCAATTTTATTTGACTCTTAACTAATCGTCTTAGATATACATTCATATTTTATTTGCCTTAATTTTAGTTACGCAGTGATGCCCTAATTAGTTACACTGTGATGCCCTAATTAATTTAGGCAAGAGGATTTTAAATTTGGATGAAAACACTCACTAAGACAATTATATTGACTTCAGGTTTGTTGCTGCTGTACGTATCACCATGGTCATGATAACATGCGTTACGACGTTAGGTTACAGGTTTTAGCTATGTAAGATAAAAAGTAAGAATGGAGAAAGGAAGATTAAAAGTAAAAAAGTGAGGAGGAAATATAATTTTAACACATTATTTGTCTCGTGATCTCATCATATAAGTTCCCTCTTTAGGTTTTAAAGCCACTAAACCACTTTTGGAATCATTTGATTTACATTTATTTACACATGTTTATTTTATTTATGAAAGGAAAAAGAGGGCACAGCTTCCAAATTTTGGTAACATAGTGTACGTAGGGTAGAGCACAAACCTGACTCATAAGTTTATGTGATGTGAACCTAATCAGTTGAGCAAGAATATAGGGTTGCTACGGATTAAAGGCTGCTACGAATAATTGAAAATTTTGAAAGGTGATGCACTAGTTGTTAACCAATTGATGCTCATAATTAGTAAGTGTGATACATTACTTTTATACACTATGATGCACTTATATTTACCCTTGTGTTGACTTTTGCAGGCTTTGCTTTCTTTCTCTGGTATGACTATAAAATAATCGTGAAAATAGTTTCAGCTATCAAGTGACGTGGATTCCTCATGTTGATGTAGGACAAAAACTAATTGAAGGAACTAGATTCTTTGTTGTTTCAAACATTGTTGTTATTTTATATTTTTTTTCTACCCTTTTATATGTTCACTCATACGCTTTATGACACTTCCTTTTGAGCATTATATATTACAGTTTTTTGACAGCTACAACAACCAACATTGTGTTAAATATAAACGAGTTTGGAATAGTAACATGTAATTCTTTTCATCTTTATTTGTTGCACTTCAGACTTTGGTTTTTCTACTATCCGGTTTGTGTTCACTATGAGTTTATTTTCTGCACTTTTTATGTTTGACTTTATAGTTTGAATGCATTTTGAGCATCTGTGTTTTGTTTCTTTTCACCACTCAAACAACTAACAATCATGACCTATTAAACACCTACATTTGCTTGCCAACATTAAATCTTCTACAAAACATTGCTTGAATAAAACAAAATTGTTAAGCAGATTATAACTTATGTTCAGATTCAATGATACAACTAAACAATTGCCTCATACAAAAAATTATGACAATCGATAAAAGAACTCCAAATAGAACGAAGAATAGATGACAACTAATTATTTACAATCTCATTCTAAATATATGAATTTAGAACAGTAGTGACATAATAATAAGAACAATAACATTACTAAATAACTGATGCACTAAAGTACCTCAAATGGATGCCCTACTATGGTACAAACCGACGCACTAAAGTACCTCAAACGGATGCACTAAAGTACAAACAGATGCACTAGAATATATTTTATGATTTAAATGTGCTTCATACTGAATCTAAAATACACGCATTAGGATTACAGATTATTGATCTTCCTATACCACCGTGTATACAAATAATTTTCTTCTCAATAAGCGTTGCAAGTGCATGAGGTTAAATAATTGATTGAATCATGTCCAAATCCAATCATTCTCACCAGTAGAGTAGAAATTACCAGTAAGAAAATTAAACAATGGCCAGTAAAGGTTTCAAAAGTCAAAACGGGTCAATTTGGTATGGTTAGTACTAGATAAACTAAAAGCAGTTCAAAAATGGTTAAAAGACTACCGCATCCACTAACATACACAACGGAAATAACTGATGTGTTGCTACATACCATTCTTTCAATGAATTCAAGATGGAAACCAAAGAGTGCATTTATATCAGCAGCCTCATGATTCCCACGTATCAAGTGAACATTCTCGGGATACTGAATCTGAAAAAAAAAAAAAAAAAAAAAAAAAAAGAATTGGAAAGGAGTGAGGCTTCAATATGACACTAGATCAGGATGTCACCACTTGAAATAAAACCTTACCTTTAGAGTAAGGAGCAAAGTGATTGTCTCCAAACTATGTTGTCCTCGATCAACATAATCTCAAACGGAAGCTCGAAAGTAACTCAAACGGATGATCGAAAGTACCTCAAACGGATGCCCTGCCATGATACAAACCGATGCTCTAAAGTACCTTACACAGATGCACTAAAATACAAATTTTGAGGGACAACTTTTACAATAACAGTTTATCTTCAATAACTGCATCTTTTCACTTCTTGATGATACAAATATTGCGTCTGACCATGTGAAAAAAAGGATGAGCTCTAGCTGGGAATACCTAAAAGTACTGAACCTTTTTTTTTTTGCTTTTATGATACAAACGGATGCATTAAGTACCTCAAACGGATGCAATAAAGTTCCTCAAATAGATGCACTAAAGTGCCTCCCAATAAACCATTCTTTATAAAATCAACAGGACTCGTGTGAGTGACCATAAACGGATGTACTAAAGTACCTCAACCGGATGCATTAACGTATTAACCCATATTGGTACACTATCTAGCCCGCCCATTTTCCATTTCTAGCGATAATGCTTATCTAAATATAAACTTACGTAGCTCATTAGTGGAATAGAAATTATGACCACAATACCACCCGTCGGTATCTGCCGCATCAAGATAATCACTGTACAAAGTAGCTAAGAAGGCTGCATTCACAACGTAGTGAAGTGGCTGAGGTCTTCCATGTTTTAATTGAATCAATCCAACTACAAAAATAGATGATAATCATTCATCTATGATAGCCAAAAAAGGGTGGGGAAACTTTAGCAACAAGGATTTATAATCACTAACTAACCTTTTGTTTTGTTAAGCCTTGAAAAGTATCGGAGGTATGAGCACATCATTATGCTCATTTGCTTGTGAAACGTTTGCAATGACATACACTAAGGTTTTAAAGTATTCTACCGAAACTAAATGATCATACCCGCAGAACAATAAGGTTACAAACTTCAAGGACATAAATAGTGTAAAGGGTGCTGCCACCACCAACAACTTGGATTTATGTGTTCCACATGAGCTCCATTTTGAAAGTAGCTCGAAGTGCACCGTAGACCTTCAAAATTTATGAAGTGGTTATCTCAAAAGAACAGAAAACATGATCTTCATGAAAGTAACGACGTAATTAGAAACAAAAAAAGAGGGGGGGGGGGGGGGGGGTTCAACATTTATGATACACAGATGCACTAAAATAACAGATTCAAAAAAGGTTCAATAAATGTAATTTTATTCTAACACTTACTATTTAATAACTTTTACACACAAACACTAACTAATACATTCTGATGCACTAAAATAACATAAAAATAAAAAATTAACAATTTTTACAGTTATATGACTTTTCTTGTTCGATATGAAGCCTCTTATTAATTGTTCGTACACTTATCCGAGTTGCTGATTATATCATCTTTAAAATGAGTGCATCACAGTTATCGTATCTTACTCAGACATTTTATCAAACACATGTGCCCTAGGGTGTTGTACAGTAATAATTAGAGATTCAATCAAATGTTTAACATGCATATTGCTAGAAATACAAAACGAGTAACTCATCCAATGGGAAGAACTATACAAGAAAAAAAAGTTATAAAAATGAACACTAGTGATAATTGTTGTTTGAGTTTAACTATTATCTATATCGATAACTCTAGTATCGAAAATGCAAGAAGTCAGATGACGTTGTCCCAGTTATTCAAATCTTTATGATATCAAACTAAGTTTATATTTATGTAAAACTCATTTAGGCTCGTGAGCCTAATCGAGCTCGATATCTCAAGCTCGAACTGGAGCTCGATTATTTAACGAGCTTTATGCTAAGGTCGAGCTCGTTAAGGCTCGACTCTTTTTGAGTTTTTACCAAGTCGTTCTTGAGTAGCTCACGAGCAATGCGCTCTTCTACACCTCTAACTAAATATAACGACGCTGAGAAACATTTTGCTAATGTTTTACATTGATAAATATATAAAATGGTGGTCTAAATATACATAATAAGTTAATAACAACTAACTTACTCAACCATTGTACTCTAAACACCCTTGCAAACTTTCCAAAAGCGAGTCATAGTCGTCAGTGCATCAAAGTTAAGTTATCGTTATCAGGGACTAACCAAAAAGTCATAAACCACACAAGGAGAACCAACTCGTGTTGTTCCTTATTATGATCATCTTCCTCTTCATTATTCTCTTCATCAAAATATGTGTTTGTACAACCTGTTAATCTTTTTCAACCAACTTTTTTTATGGAGTAAAGTTCGACTAGTTACTTAATGTTAATCTTATGATGTTTTGCTATAGATTCCTCTCGTTTTTCTGTTGCTACTGCCTTTTATCCTCATTCTTCAAAGTTAAACTATTGACGAGCTAATATATGTTCAACATGAAACAAAACTTAAAAGATGGACATGAGTTTTGATTTTGTCCCACATTGGTAAATGAGATAAAATCTTCTAAGCTTAGAGCACAAGGTGCAGCAACAAGCATTTGCCTCCTCATTCGGGCCCCACCATGCCACATCATCAAAACACCTCAACTTCAACTAACAACAACAAAACCCCCTTTCACCAAACAACAAACCTCAACTTCCCCATTCGGGCCCCACCTCTTACACACTTATTTTTTATTCATTTAATTAAAAAAATTAAATTCTTTTCACAAATAATTAAAAATAACATAACACATTAATTTTATTTCATCAAAATAAAAAAAAAAAAAAAAAAAAAAAAAAAAACTCAACTGTGTAACCAAAAAAAAAAAAAAACCATTCCTTTTCATCAAAAGTTAATAAACCACCTTTTGTACCCATTCCTTTTGTTAAAAAAAAAAAAAAAAAAAACTGCTGCTTTTTCTTTTTCTTCTCCAACCAAAACACACACACACAAACACACACTAAAACCATAACCATATTTCTTTTTCTTTCTTTCTTCTTGTTCGAACAAACAAAGCAAAATCATATTTCTTTTTCTTTCTTTCTTCTTGTTCGAACAAACAAAGCAACCCAAAACACCATTTTTGGTTTCTGTGTGTCGACCCAAACCCAAAAACAACCCAACGAAAAAGAAAGAAAGAAAATAACCTGCCAAATTGTCAGAAACTTTGCTTCGCCGTGGCCACGACGAGTTGGCCAACGGCGAGGCTTCTCCGGTGTGGCGGCGAGCAACGGCTCGCCGTTGTCCATGCCACATCGGACGGCGAAGCTCCCTTCGTCGTTTGCACCTTGTGCTCTTATATACCATGTGCATATACATTGTACGTTTTAAAGTTAATACTATTCTTTCAGAACCAAAAATGCCCCAACAAAGTAGTTGGGAGTTGTATTTGAGTATGGAAAAATTATATGAGCCCTTAAGTTTTTGTACAAAGACTTAAAAATTTTACTTTCTTTAGTAAATTTTCCAATAATAATTTTTTGTACAAAGACTTAAAAATTTTACTTTCTTTAGTAAATTTTCCAATAATAATCAAGAGTAACAAAAACGAGTAACTCATTCAACAGGAAGATCGATACAAGAAAAAGTAATAAAAATGAAGGGTTTTCTAACATGTGGCATAGGGCACAAGTTAAGCACACCAAAAGTACCATGAGCCCACAAAGAAGGACATCGGAATTCACACAGAAGTACACTTGTCTGTACTTTTGTGTAAGTCCTGAATACTTTTATATATTTTTGTTGTGCTTAACTTGTTAAAAAAACCCAAAAATGAAAACAAGTAATGAATCGTTTTCTGTGTCAGAAACTACTTGCAGGGTACTTAATTGTAAGAAGCAATAATGATGTCCTTTTATTTAAATTATGATACCAAACCAAGTTTATATATAAAGACTCCCATTTAGATTAAGAAATTCATATAACAAAAAATAAAATTACTTCTCATAATTTTATTACGAAGTCTTGTACCAATTCACATTAGAAAGAGTATGGAATTTAATGTGACATTGACAAAGTTAACATCTCAATTGTTATAATAGGCACATATATGTATTTGGAGGTCAAATTCTGATATGATCTACTGTATTTGAATCTCAATGATGTTGTCATGCTATTTATTATAGCTTTAATATACTCCAAGAATTCCCCAAGTTCACCCTTATTTGGGACGAATACATCATTAGTCCCATACTCCCAGTGAACGTGTATACTATTTTTTTTTGGGTAAACATGGATTTCTAACTCGACATTGCGAGCCGACTAATCCCACGGCGACTACCCTTTTTGGATAGCCCGGAGTCAGCACAGGTGAACCTCCGTGAAAACAACATACAATCACATGTTCTTCGGCTATTGCCTTTGTGACCAGTGTTCTAAGAACTCTGAACTGTTAATGTTACGATAAAATGCCTTTGGGTACCTTTATTGTATGTAAATGCTTTAGAATCGTTAATAAAATGCAATAGGCATATATATGTATTTGGTGGTCAAATTCTGATATGATTTGCTGTATTTGAATTTTGATTGTAAAATGTTATCATGCTATTTAATATAGCTTTAATATACTCTAAGAAGTCCCCAAATTCGCCCTTACTGGGGATGAGTACATCATTAATCCCCGAACAAGCACATTTTTTTTCCCCTTATCTATAGTTGTTTTTGGGCTATTGACTTTATGACAGGAACTCTAAACTCTGCGAACTTTATGATAATAAGCAGTTAAGCACATGTTGAAATCATTATTTCAACACTTGGATTAAGTTGTAACAAAATTTGATCTATGGTGGTTCTAGCATAACATTGACGTAGTAAATTAAGCTGTCACGGAAGTTTTTAAGTCACTTGTTCGTTACTAGCATTGTTTGCAAGTGTCAATGTAGTGTTTACAACTTTATTTTGTATTCATACAAAATACATAAACAAGTTTAAGCTATTAAAACTACCAAACTTGCAATTTGAGTTCACATGACAAATTACTAATTTGTGGTTGATGGTAACATAGGTTACATTTCATCGATAGAAGATGTAATAGTTAAACTTTTATAGAAACACAAAATGCGGTTTATGATCAGCATTCATCACACAACTAATCAAACTGGTTTTGATTTAGTTTTCAAGTATAATCACATTATTCACATCATGTGCTTGGCTATAGTAGATACTTGTAAGAGGTGTTATGTACACCACTAAAATTGGTGTGCACACCACTAAATTGTGTTGATAATGCATATAGTACAACTATATACTTCATACTTAGTGGTGTACATATCACCTCCCCTTGTATAAAGTGAGATTGGGTGTGACATTAATTAATCCCACATCAAAAAATGAAAGAAACAAATGTGTATTTAATAGTTGATAATTACTCAAACTACTTATTAAAGGAACTCAAGGTAGCCGGAGTGCCGGACATGGCTGCTAGAGATTTTAAGCAAAAGGTGGCCACCAATGGTGGACATGGCTGCTAGAAAGGATGGTCGAACGAAAAAAGCCCCCTCGGGTGAGAACCCAAATCCAAAAAGTAGCAAATGCTCAGCCACCAGACCAAATTTGTCGTAAATTTGAGATTCTTCAGTTTTCTTCCTTCTAGTTTATCCCAAACTTATTGTAAATGGAAAGCCACATCGTCGCAAGCAATTGCGCGTTGAGCAATCGGCTTACTGAGCTTCTCTGATTTTTTTTATAAATAATACACGTTGTCAGAGATGGTTAACTGCTAATTGATTAATATATACCTACATTTCGCACACAAAAGAAATCATTACAAAACATATTAAAAGAAGTAAACATTACATATTTTACATAACATTCTTTTCTTTTACAAGAATACAGACTAAATACTATTGATACGAAGCGCGATCATCAATTCCTTATAGATACACATTTTTCATAGTGTACGGTATCCAAAAGAGAAATAAATAAGATACACAACGAAGCTGGCTCTAATATTTGACAGTGGCAGTATCCGTAATAGCAATAAAAAAGATTCATGACAGTAGCGATATCCGGAATTGAAATAAATAAGATCCATAACACAACTTCACCTTGGCTCTAATCACCCGGGAAGAAATAAACCACAGACATACATGAAATACACTAACGACAGCTAATACACATACAGTGATATAACCTAACCTTACAGCCGAAGACAAATAAAAAGCAATAAGACTATAATTTTAAACTAGTCAAGTCTGAAAAATCAACTAGCGTTTGGTAAAGTTCTTCTGATGTTGGACGATCACTAGGATCCTCCTTTGTACAGTATTGCCGATAAATATCAATTAAAAATCTCAGGGTTTTTTCTTCTTTGTAATCTTCAGTAGTTTCAGATTCAAAGTGTTCGATATCTTCCACTGGACTCAAGGCCTCTAGTTCATCTGTCAACAGTGGTCGTTTGCCCATCTGTTTGAATCACGTTTTGTTTTGTTTTTTTTTTTGTTTTTGTTTTTTTTTTTTTTTTTTTTTTTAAATTGCTATCAGTTATATGTCAAATGTAAACAGACATAATAAAATTTTGATCCATTGTTGATCAAGGACTCAAGGTTATGTTTTCTCTCAGAAGTATCAAACATGTATAACAATAAGTGTAGCAAAAAAGTGGTCAAACACAGAAGTCGCAAAATGTGTATAATTGACGCATAAAACCTTTGATTCTTGACTGGAATTACATTGCAACGAAGTCTCAAAAAAAAAAAAAAAATATATATATATATATATATATATATATATATATATATATATATATATATATATATATATATATATATATATATATATATATATATATATTACATGTCTAAATTTAGATTATTCTTAAGCTTCCCCTAAACACCAAAAGTCAAACAGAAAGTCTCAAACCTTACTCTTTAACCACAACTATTACTATTACTAGAAAACTAATTAAAACAACCAACCAAAAAGAGAAAAGAAAAAAAATCTTAATTTACGGCCACTGTTTTTTTCCTAAAACTTGAAACATGATCAATTGTCTCATCTTCATGTTCATGTTCACCCGAACCATTACCACTGCATCTGTAATCCCACTAGCTTGAACCCGAACTCGAATAAGCCGGTGCCAAATTTAAGTAACCAGTCTTTTCCTTTCTTAAACTACTTTTTGCCAAAAAAATCATAAAACACAGGCTTCATCTTTGATTTCATTTCCACATTATTATTAACAACATTACCAACTTCAATAATCGTCTCTTTATACTCATTTTCTTCCTCTTTTTTGTTGCCTCTTTTTTTCAAGAATATCCTACAAAGCACCCAATTTTCAACACCCTGCATCATAAAAAATTTAATAAGTCCCATAACCAGATAAATAGTCTAAAAATGTATTTGGCTTGTCACTTTTTGTTTTACCTGTGTCTGGTTTTTGGATTGTGGGTTTTGGCTAGCAAGGCGATACTCATGCATGATCCAATCAGTTCTAGTCCCACTTGGAGGCTTTCCTTTATAGAACACAAGTGTTTTCTGTTGGAAAAATGTGGTCAAAAGAGTTGAATGACAATTGATGTCGTCATTATGTATACTAATGTGAATTGAAATCAAAATTAATTATTGCTTTATTTTGATTCATGAGACATTAGTGAATGTCATTATGTATACTAATGTGAATTGAAATCAAAATTAATTTGTGTTTTATTTTGATTCATGAGACATTAGTGAAATTAATTGTGTGAATTAATTATGACCATTTTGCTCATATCCCTATTCTCTATAAGTTGAGAGTTATCCTCTCATTCTCATTACACCAAGAAATATACTATTCCTCTCCTTTTTGTTATCATTCATATTTCTTGTATATCCGGTTTGTAATAGAGGGAAGGCATGTTTTTGGTTCGCCTTGATAACCCGTTTGTGCTAACGGGGTTATCAGTTGTTGTTGTATCCTGGGAGATAGACGTTCACGATTCTCAAGCACCGTGTAGAGGACGAATCTGTCTTAAGGAAAGTGTGATCATCACACGCCTCAACATTTTCCTTATTCGTGTTTTTGAGTCTCAACAATTAAATGTAAGGTAAAGTTTTCTATACTTTATGCTTATCATTTTATTATTCATTTGTCTCTAATAGCAATACACACCATATATACTTCATTTTCATCATACCAACAACTTGTTGATTGTTATTAGTCATAGAGGAAGAAGACACAATTTGCTTATCTAACCCGGTTGCTTTCCAGTACCCGGATAGAGTGGCCCGGTTTAACCGGTTGCCATTTGGGTACTTGACTTCCCTTGTGCTAAAAAAGAATCTCTCATGCTCTATATCACCTATATTAAATACCAATACCACATTGTTAACTTCTTATAAATAGCATGCATGAAATGTCGTAAAAAGGCTGAAAAGGCATGTACTATATATATAGATATACCTGGTAAATTCCAAGGATCAGACTTGAAGACATCAACTTCAGGGATGATGGAAGCAGGCAAAGGTGAAGAGTGAACCTTGCGTCTCAAGTATTGAACAATAAGTTCTTCGTCAGTTGGGTGAAACCTGAATCCAGGTGGCAATCTCAACACACCATTTTTCACAAAGTTAACCTTGTCCATCTTAATTTCTATATATATACTTTTTTTTTTAATTTATAAACAAAAAACAAAAGTTTTTATTTTTATGCTAACCCAAATGAAATATTGGAAAACCCATTTGATGAAAATTGGAAAAGTAGAAAAGAAAGTGAGAAATGGTTTGTTTATGTGAAGAATGGAAATGAGAAGAGGTTGTTTTTATAGTAGAAGAAAGAGGAAGAGGACGACAACATTTGTATTTTGCGAAAACATACTCAACCCATTTACTATTTATTTAATTCTCTTTTCTAAAAATAAACTAAATATACCTACTCTTATCATTTAATTCACCACCTGTACAAATTTAATAGAGAGAGATCCACTTTTACTCAAATTAAATGATAAAAGTATAAAACATTCAATGCTACTCTTCAACTATTGCTATTAAGGGTGTTAACTATCCGAGTTGAGTCGAGTTTTGGCCTAAACGAGTTAGGCTCGTTTAATAACTACTCGGCTCGATACTCGAACCATTTCAAGATTTGTAACGGTTAGTAAGGTATAGTACAAAGGTTTACACTGTGAAATGTTCTAAAACATTACGACACGAAGCAAATTGTTCATTAAAGGTCACACCTCGGATGACCTTCATATACACCAATTAATGCCCATTAGTTTCTTTATCTCAGTCGAGCCTTTTACCACTTGTAAAATGTACATTCCATTGTTCATTAAAAATTGTATTGCAACGAAGTGTCTTAAGTCTTGGAGTTTTTTTTCCTTCCTTCCTTTGGCGAATTAGGCGACTGCAAGCCTAACGTCCTTTTTCATTCGATTATGCTATTATCATCCTAGATCTCTAACTTGTTAACGTTCCTGTTATTAATCCTTGATTCGTACCTTGTGTTCGATCAGTGATTGGCACGAGTATCTTTCACTTGCCAAGATATCAAAGCTCATTTTAAGGTTTCATAATATTTATAGGATTTGTTTTTTAAAGTCATTGTTAGGTTTATGCATTTAATATTGTTGTCGGGGCTTACCAGTTCACGTTAAGTGTGGCGTTTCGTGCCTCACTTAACCCTAAACGTCCTTTTTTCATTCGATTATCCTATTATCATCCTAGATCTCTAACTTGTTAACCTTCCTGTTACTAATCCTTGATTCTTACCTTGCGTTCGATCAGTTATTTGTATGAGTATCTTTAACTTGCCAAGATATCAAAACTGATTTTACGATTTCATAATTATCTTCGGGTTTCTTTTTTAAAGTCATTGTTGGGTTTATGCATTTAATGCTATTGTCGGGGCTTACCTATTCGCATTTAGCGTGGCATTTCGTGCATCATTTAACCCTAATGATTGTTAAGTCATCTAGGGTTTACTTGTGGGTTATTTTTATTATTGTTCTCCGGTTCTGGTGTAGTTTAAAGATTTAAACACTACTTATTAGGGTTCTGACGTGTTGAAGATTAGGATTAATTATTCTTCTTGTTTTTTATGTGTAAGCATCTTGGTTTTTGCATGGTGTCAGTATGAAGAGTGGGTTCTTGGATTCGAGAGGGATGGATAGCAAGGGTAAGAAAAAAGGGCAAGACGAGGGAAGGAGGAAGATATGAGGAATGGTTTGTAGGTCGTTTATTCAACTAAGAGTCTTGTTACTGTAAACCAGGAAGACAAAAGTTCATTGGCCACAAAAATTCATGATATTGAATGTCAAATGCTTCATGGCAAGCTTGCGTTAGTGGGTGATGATGGGGAACCTTTAAAACCTTTGAATGTCTATGGTCAAACTAATACAATGGAATCATTTCCATGATTGTTAGATACGTTTGGTACCCCTAATACATCCACCAAAATGGCTATTGCTTGTCCAAACGATAATCTATTGAATAAAGGGGATGATAGTTTTGCTAAGGCGGCTGATGGTGCAAAATTGACTGGGAATGGGGTTCTTTCATATACGAATCTTCTTAATGGAGAACCAAGTAAAAGAATTGTTAATTTCCGTACCTTTGTAGCCCCAACTAGTAATGGGGCTGATGTTGGTATTTCATTAAAGTAGGTTCTTGAAGTTAATGAACAATTTAGCAATTTAGTTTATGGTTATTTCTTGGGCAAAAGAGTGGCATATCCGGTTGTGGAAATTTATTTTAAGAACACTTAGAGTAAACTTGGTCTTGTTAGAACTATGATGAACTCTAAAGACTTGTTTTTTCAAGTTTAGTTCTAAGGACAGGTTGGATGCTATGCTTGAAAATGGTCCATGGTTAACTCGTAATGTGCCATTAATTCTGAAAAAGTGGTGTCCGAATGCGAATTTATCAAAGGAGGTCTTGTCTAACATTCCTGTTTGGATTAAATTCCATGATGTTCCTTTTATTGCGTTCACTAAATGGGTTGAGTGCTATTGCTACTAAACTTGATACATCATTTATGTTAGACGCCTATACAACAGCTATGTGTACGGGGTCATGGGGTAGGTCGAGTTATGTGAGAGCTATGTATAACACCCTGAAATCGGGCCTAAGTGTTTTCTTATGAGAAAGCCACTTGACTAAGTTGACCACAACTTTTATAAGTTTAAAGAACTTATGGGATTGGTTAGTCAACCCCGATAGTCAAACTATAAGCATTAAATGTTATGTAAATGGTTATATAAAGTATGATGTGTCACTATCATAAGAAAGGTAGACTTAAAGGACTAATATTGCCATGTAGTAAATAAGTAATAAAGTTACATGTGGCTGAATTATAAGTAAATGGACTTGAGGGACCTAATGTGCCAATTAGGAAAACTCACCATCTACTAATGTCTGGATATTCCTCTTATCTTCACATGAATTCCAGAATGTTTGAGTGTATGTGTGATGTTCTTATGATTTCATATATTATGTGTTATGTGACTTGTTATGTTAAGGTAATTGTATGACTTGGAATGTTTATGCTTATGTGAAAGTGAAGTTAAGGCTTGTATGACATAACTTGCAAGAGATGTGTAGATTAAGTGTCCTTAGACGTAGTCGAGGTGGAATAGTAACGCCTTAAGTAATTGAATGTATATGTTATGTTTAATGATTGAAATGGGTTAATGGTTTATGATGCATAATTTGTGAATGATTATGATATTATGTTATAATCGTTTTGCTTACTAAGCCTCGTGCTTATGTTTTAGATGTTTACCATGTTTTGTAAGTTTATGTGTGATGGAGATGGTAAGCTTGAGCTAAGGCTTAAGGATTATTAATGCGGAAGATTAGAAGCATTGTAAGAAAGTAGAGCTTAGGTAGATACAAAGCTCATTCAATGTTGTACCCCCGAGAGTCTTAACGGTTTTGGTAAACGTGTTTTCAAGTGTCAAAGTGTATGTCATAGTCATTGAATGTAACAAAGTCGTCAATGGTGTATCATAGTATGGTTTGAGTGTTTGTAATCAAAGTTAAAGAGGTGTTTGGCATAACGTAAGTTTATACCCACTTTGGGTTGTAAACGGGTTATATTAATGATGTTGGTTAAGTTTGGTCGGAAAATGAAGTGGTAAAGGTGGTTTGTAGTGTAAATTGGTCAAAACGGGTATTTTGGCATAATACCCGTCACTTTGTAAAGGGAGTTGATTCGCACACCATTTTTATTGATTATTTCACCACACTCAGTGCATCCCAGTGTTGTACTGTGTGCTCTTTGTGCATTACCATGTTGTACAAAATGGTGAAATAATCAAAAAAATGTGGTGTGCGAATCACCAACCCTTTGTAAAGCACATTTCTGCGGGTCTTTATGACCAAGTTTATGCATATATTTGATGTTTATAAAGTCCTAATGATTTCTAGAAGTTTTGGTGTTATGTCATGATATAGAAGTTGCTTTCCGAAAAATGGGTCAATAGTGCACCAAAGGGTCATGCAGAAAAAAGGGTGTTTGGGACAAGGTCCATTTTAACCCGTTTTGGGTCAAACGGGTCAAGAATTTTGGGAAACAATGTATAATGTATATTTTTTAATTAAATGTGAATTACATGTGTTTAAATATAGGTTTAAAGTGTTGATTTTATGTTAAAAAGTGTTACGGGTCATTTTGAGACAGTAGTGCACTTTAGGGGTCTTAATGCACTTTAGGGTGCTACCCCTCGTTTTGAAAGTATTGGAGTCTAGTTTCTTCTAAAAATAGTCTAAATGTCTGTTTTGTAACTTAATTCACTCAGTTAATAAAAGAGTTACAGGAGGTCAGTAACAGGTCAAATCGTTTCCGCATATAAGTTTTAATTTAAAAAAAAAAAAAAAAAAAAAAAAGGTCCTCTCTCTCTATTGGCGACTTTCTGAAAACCCTAATCCCCTTTATCGTTTTTTCTAAATCGTTCTTTGATCCTTTGTTTGTTGCTTCCACTTTCCAGTTGGTTGTATTAATCAGTGTGTTCTTTGGTCGGTTTAGGATTATAATCGATTTAGGGTTTATTATTCTCATAACCGACTTTAGGGATCTCCTAATCGGTCTCATCTTTGGTTAAGGTTTTCTGTAATCGATTCCTTATTACTTTAATTCATTTATTGATCGATTCTATGGCTTGGGGATAGATTTCTTGTGCGCATAAATTAAAACCCTATCTTCTTTAGTTAGGGTTTTTTGGTTTAATTGGTACGTATTATTATGCTTGCTGTTGTTTTTTCGTCATTGTTCCTATTTTGTTTGTGGTTTAAGAGAGATGGAGAAGGGGTTTCTAAACACTATTAGTGCATCTAATGTTCCTGGTGGTTCGAATTTGGGTAGGAGTAGTGCTACGCGACTGGTTCCTCCTTCTACTATTGCTGATCATAATGAGTCGTGTGAAGAGAACATTGTATCGATCTTAAATACTTTTAAGGATTCTATGGATATGTTGGGTAGCAATGGTAATGCTGCTGCAAGTGAGGTTGGTAATCATCCCAATGTTGATACGAATGTTGATTCTGCTACGGGATTGGGTATATCTACGCCTAAGGTTGGTACCGTTGTCAATGGTGATGGTAGTGTTACTGGTGATGGTCCTAGTAACCAGCCTCCACGTGAATCAGCTAGTCCTATTATTTGTGATTGGAATGAGGATGATGGTGATGTTAACTTGTGTACGTTAGTGGACAAGAATGTGTCTTTTGGTCCTAAAACATCTTATTCAGCCCCAATGACTGTTTGTACTAGTGAGGGCAAAGGTAATGTTAGTGGAAAGGAGCAATCGTTTTCTTCTTTGCTTGGTGCCAATAGTACTTCTCGTAAGGTGAATTTTAGGCAGATGGTTAATGAAGATCGGGTTCCTAACCATGATACTAAACTCCCTAAGGAGGCGATGGAACCCGTTTTAGGTCGGTATGAGAACACTCTTGTTGGGTACTTCTTAGGAAAAGCTATTGCTTTTCCAATTGTGCAGAACTATGTTACTAATACATGGAAGAAATTTGGCGTGCAAAAGATTATGAAGAATGAAGCGGGTGTTTTCTTATTTAAGTTCTCTTCTAAGGACGGATTGGAGCATGTGCACCAACAAGGCCCGTGGTTAATCCGTCATTCACCTCTTATTCTTCGGAAATGGTCTCTTAATGTTCCCCTAACCAAGAATGAGGTAACTACGATTCCTGTTTGGGTTAAATTACGTAATGTGCCTATAGTTGCTTATTCGGAGGTTGGTTTAAGCTTGATTGCTTCTCAAGTGGGGATACCGGTTATGTTGGATTCATTTACATCTTCTATGTGTGTTGACTCGTTGGGTCGGATTAGTTATGCTCGTGCGTTGGTTGAAGTGTGTTCATATTCAGAATTGAAAAAGGAAGTTAGTATGGCTATTCCATTGGATGATGATAGTGGCTATTCGACGAATATTATTTGTGTCGAATATGAATGGACACCTCCTCATTGCAGCGTTTGTAAGATATTTGGTCACACACTTAGTGAGTGTACTAAACAAGTGAAAGAGGTTGTTCGTAAGGTTTCTAATGTGGTGACTAATGCATCGATTCAGGTAGTTAATAACAATGAGGGGTTCATAGAGGTAAGGAATCGTAAGAATAAAGGTAAGAGTGTGGTTTCTATGTCTCAACCTAAGCCAATTGGAGGGGTTAAACTCTCCAAGCCTAAGGCTAATTTTTGGAGACCTAAAGTCACGACAACTTCTAATCAGGTAGATACCAAGAAAGATTCAGATCCTAAGGGTCTAAAGTAGGCTTCTACTTCAAATGTTAAATCTGGTAAGGACCCACAATCTTCTAACTCTTTTGGTATCTTGGAGTCATTAGTGGATGAGGATGTTCTTGGTTTTGTTAACAATGGTAAGGGGTCACAAGATCAGCCTATTAGTAACATGGAATCGCAGGTGTCAGGTGAGGCTTCTAAGTCGTCTATTGTCCCATCTTCTAGTACGTCCGCAACAAAAAAGGCATTGGAGCAATCTACTATCCCATCTCCAAGTACTTCTGCATCGAAAAGGGGTAACCCATTTTCTAAGGTGGGTGAAGTAGTTGTTTCTGACAATGATGAAGATGAGGTGTACGAGCCTAATGATTATTTGGGAGATGATTATTTTTCAGATGAGTATGCGGCTCAAGTAAACGACTTACCGGAACAATTCATGGAGTTCAAGCTTCAAGGACGTGCTGGAAAGTAGTATTTTATTTTGTTTTGTTTTATCATAAGATTGGCATGTCATCTTATGCTGGTTTTTTTGTTGTTCTAGTTGTTGGTAGCTAGTGGTTCATTTATGGCCTGTCATAAATGATATAGGGTAGTTCAAGCGGTTGCTTGAGGTTAATGTGATATTTCAGCCACATTCCATTGTACTTTCAACGTTTCATTGGTTAATATATTTTACCAGGGTGGAAGCTCCCTTTTACCTAAAAAATAAGTTTTAAATTTTTGGTCAAAGCGGGCACGGGGCATAATCTGGTAGCCGCTAGCAGAAGCATCTTGGCTAATTGGAGCTCTTAAGAAATCATTCTTACTGATTTGTATTTGAAAGATACTCTTGTGGTGGAAATCCCGAGAATATAGGGTGATGGGTAAATTTTGAGCACTATTTAAGTTAAGTACGAGTGGAAACCACCAAGATGTCCAATTGCAAGGTGTTTGGCAACGTATTGGACCAACGACCAAAAATTTTGTCTCCAATGTTTTGAAGAATACAAAGGCAACTAGGCAAACGGTTCGTGGTGTTCATATTGGTTCGAAGTCACATCTTGTTTACAAACATGTTCAACCAAAGAATGACAAGAAGATTCATTCTAGATAGCCAAAGCCGAAGGTTCCGTGTACTACACAGGTTGTTAATACTACTTATACTTCAAATTCTTTTGATGCTTTGGGCAATATAGGTGACATGAAAGATGCTAGAGGTGTGGGTCATGTCAGTTCCATTAGTGAAAAAGGAGGTTCATACTTTAGAGAAACATGGGCTAACGCCTAATTGTGTAGAGGATGCTAACAAGGATAATCGTATGATTGTGGAATCGGGTTCTATCCCTAGTACTTCAATGAATGTGCAAGATGGTAATTCAGAAAGTGAGTATAATAATGAGACTGCTCATTTTATAGCCCCTACATATAAGCAATATGGTAACGGAACTAATGAACCAAATCTACGTGAACTTGATGAGTATGACTTCTATGAAGGATATGAAGATATGGTATCGCACTTACGGAGAACAATTAACTTGCATTTTGTGATGCGTTTGATATCACTCTCCGGGGGCATATTAGACGCTAGGTTATATTTGATATCGATGTGAGGTAAATGTAATCTAGTTATTGGTTGTTTCCTTATAGTAGTTCATAAGATTGGTTTGTCATTCTTATAATAGGTTTAGTTTAAAGCAAAAATGATGCGTTTGTTTTTTTTGCCTATGTAACGATCTGAGTTATGAGACTTCACGTACATCCTATGTACTTGAACGCTTTTTTGTAGTAATACATTTATCGGAAAACCCATTAAAAAAAATTATGACACCATACTACATTATAACTTGATAAATTTTCAAGTAAAAAAAAAGTAGCTAGGACAAGTAAAATAAATAATGCATTTATTTCATAGTTACATGTGTTTACAAAGTGCTTTTTGTATAAGTTGACAACATTAAAAAATGAATTAGAATTAAAGTCTTATCTTGTACTCAGTCCGTCTCATATTAAGTGTCCACATTGGTATCTTTGATTGTCCCATATTAAGTGTCCATTGCAATAAATGAAGAAATCTGAGGACTAAATTTCCAATTTTTTCATTTGATTAACAATTGATTGTAATAATTTATTACACCTAAAAATATGTGCTTTTATATTAATTGAGGGTATAATTGTCATTTGATTAACAATCAATTGTAATAATTTATTACATCTAAAACTTTGTTATTTTTTGTTATGGACACTTAATTTGGGATGGAGGGAGTATTATTTTTGTGGCTTGTCATTTTTGTTACGACATTTGCTTATAGTTTCAAAGTTGATATAAACTTTCGTCAATGTAAATGTAAATAGTTGCAAACAATTCTACTACGACATTATATATTGAATGGTATTTATGTGTTTTACTGTGAACTTCCACTGTGAGAACCAGTTTGTCCACCTCAAAAGCTATGCATGAGGTAGCATTTTTCTTTTAAATTGTAGCATTCTTGGGAAGGAAGACATGTCCATTTCCCCAAGCACTCATCACTTGCTTTGTCTGAAGGATTCTTTTTTCTGAAGAGACTGGAATCTTTAGTGGAGGCATCTTTTCAGCTAGTTGCTTGATTGCTTTCACCGCTTCTGTTGTTTATGTGTCCACTGTGGGGGATTCTCTTTTAACATGGGGAACAACAGGGAAGTGTGATTTGACAGTTTTGGCAGGAAATCAGACATATAGTTGACTAACCCAAGAAACTGTTGAATCATTTTTTGTGAAGATAATTCATCTGTGAATTTTAGTAATTCTTGAACCACATGTGGTTGAGGCTGGTATTTCCCGTCAGAGATCTCCATGCCAAGGAAATTTATTTATGTGTGTATCCTTGGCTAAACAGTGGTGGGGAAGGTCAGATGGTTGTCAGAGGGCATGATGCCCAAATTAGAAACCCAAAGATGTAACCAAACATTTTATTATATGTTTTATGCCATGTCAACTGTGCAAAACCCACATAACAAACACCCTCTCAAATCCCAATCCTAAACCAAATACATATCCCAATTGGACCTCACTAATAAACCAAACGGACCTTATTTGATTTATTAGAGTGAATTACATAAATGTCCTTGTAGTTTGTCTGGTTTCTCATAGATAGTCTCTAGACCTTTTCTTCTCAATGGGATACTTGTATTTGGCTATACTAGATACTCGTATAAAGTGGGATTGGGTGTGAAGTTAATCCCACATCAAAACATGAAAGAAAGAAATACGTACTTATATAGTTGATAATTACTTAAGCTATTGTGTCATTTTTTAATATGTGATTCATTAAAGTGAATGACATAAATAGTCCTCGTGGTTTGTACGGTTTCTCATAGATAGTCTCTGTTAATACAAATATCGCCTAAAAACGTTATTTATATTTTACGATCTTCGCTAAGTTTTGTTAACGACAAAATGTAAATTTTAGTTTCTAAGAAAAAACATAATCTTAGTTTTAAAGACTTGCATAAACTAGACTTTTGCTACATTTTACATTTCATAAAACACAACACTTTGTATTTTCTAAAAATAGAATTGTCACATCACATTTATGGCAAGTTTTGTCATTATACATTTATGGAAAGAAATGTGTTTGATTTACTAAGATGTTGCTTGTAAGTTTAGTGTTTGACTTGATATTATGAGATGTGACATTATTTGTTTTGCAAAGAGTTATGAGATGTGACTTTGTTTGGTTTGCAAGATTTATTGCAAAAACAACTGCAAGCCCGGCGGTACCCTGGGGGTACACGGGCGGAACCCTTCTAAGGGGTCCGCCTGATCCGCCAGACCTGCAGAAGGTTTGGCTATAAATACCAAGCCACAAGTTGATTTTTGGATTATCACTTTACATCATATTTTACACACACATTCATCTAACCTCTTAACATTTCATATGTGAAGTTTCTTTTTGTAGCAAAGAGATTCACGAGCTTACTAAAAGTAACAAGTATTCAACACAACGTTGCAAGACTTGATAGCTTAGCATTGTGTAGACTTGTGTAGTTTACACTTCATTTGATTGTGTATTTTCAGTAGTGATCGGTTAGTATTTTAGTCCTCAAAATACAAAGTGTATCGGGAGTAGTTGTACCCTTGTAAAAGAACTAACGGGAGTGGTTGTACCCTTGGTAAAGAACTCGACATCTAGCTTTGTGTCGCTAAAAGTATAAGCGACGTGTAAGGTTTTCTCCGCCGGTGAAAGGAGCTTGTTGACTAGTGAAACTAACTCTCGAGTTGGATACTCGGGGCGTGGACGTAGGGCAAGGAAAAAGAGTCCTTGTAGCCGAACCACGATAAATACTCGTGTTGTGGTTTGGTCATTTCTTTCATTTACTTGCATGTTATATATTGTGTTTGTGTATATATCTTTGATCAAACGGAAAGTTTCAAATCTAACTTAACAAGTTAAAAAGATTTTAATCGGTAAACTATTCAACCCCCTTCTAGTTTTCCACAATTGGCATCAAGAGCTACGTTACTCAAGCTTTTAAAATATATTGTGTTTTAAAACTTGAAACGATCCATGGATTTTGAAAATTACAAAGAAGGGCAATCTGTGCAAAGACCACCACTCTTTGAAGCAAATGGTTTTATATATTGGAAAAACCGTTTTGAAACTTACGTGAAATCTAGAGATATAGATTTGTGGTATATAATCATTGATGGTGATAACGTAGTTACTAACATTAAAGATGATGATCAAAAGAAATTAATAGGTAAAAATAATGAAGCTAAAATGATGCTTTACAATGCTTTACCTAAGAAAGAATATGAAAGAGTCTTTTTGTGTAAAACCGCCAAAGATATTTGGCAATCTTTAATTGTCACTCATCAAGGAAACTCACAAGTTAAAGATAACAAAATTGATCTTCTTGTTCAACAATATGAACAATTTGTTATCTTCGAAGATGAGATTATTGATAATGCTTTTGATAGATTTAAGACTATTATTACTTCACTTAAAGCACTTGACGAATCTTTTTGTAGTAAGAACTTTGTCAGGAAATTTCTTAGAGCACTCCATCCGAAGTGGAGAGCAAAAGTGGCGGCAATGGAAGAATCCAAAGATCTTTCAAGCATGTCACTTGATGAGCTAATTGGAAACCTCAAAGTTCACGAAATGGTAATGGAAAAATATTCGGAACTAGTTAGAGGCAAGAAAGAAAAAGTTAAGTCCATTGCCTTGAAAGCTAGAGTCCAATCAAGTGATGATGAAGAATCTACTTCGGATAGTGATGATGAGGAATATGCTATGGCCGTTAGAGACTTCAAGAAGTTCTTTCGTAGAAGAGGAAAGTTTGTAAGGCAACCTAAAGATGACAAGAAAACTTTCTGAAAAGATCGTGATGATAGGAAAGGAAAGGTTGAAAGAAAATGCTATAGGTGTGGAGACACAAGTCATCTTGTAGGAGAATGTCCAAAACCACCCAAGAGCAAACCTCAACAAGCTTTTGTGGGTGGTGCTTGGAGTGACTATGAAGGAGATGACGATGAGCCAAAGAATGACGATATTGCTCTTATGGCTCACAACTCAAATGAGGCATTATCCGACTCATCTTACTCCTCTATTGATGATGACACTTTACAAAAAAAATATAACAAACTTTGTAAATTGAGCTTAAAAATCATAAACAAAAATAAATTTTTGTAAACTAAAAAGGAGTTTTTAGAAAATGAAGTTTATGAGTTAAAAGAAAAAGCCAAGAGATTAGAAAAGAGTAAAGGTATTGACACACCTTGCAATTCATGTGAAGAGCTTTAACTAGAAGTTGAGAAAATCAAAATTACTCAAAATGATCTAATAAAACAAACCATAAATTTTAAGAAGTTCGATAAGAGCATTTCTTGTGCGGATGAAATTATGAAACTTCAAAAGTTACCCTTTGATAAAACAGGACTAGGATTTACGAAAATAGAAACTTCAAAGGGTCAAATGAAACAAGAAAAGATTGCACAAGAAACAAATAAAATTGCTACAGCAGCCTGCGGATCAGGCGGAACCCAATTTAGGGTTCCGCCCGTTGGTCCCGAACGTTCCGCGAGGTCTGCTGCAGCAGTAACTCCATCCACTTCGGATCGTTCAAAATTTGTTAAAGTTACATACAAAAATGGAACAAAACCTGTGTTTAAAACTGGAGTAGGATTTAGTAAAAATGAATTTAGAGCTAAAACTACTCAACCAAGACCTAAGACTCCAATTCCCAAACGCCCCTTTCCAAAGAACAACTTCAACGCTCGACCAAACTACCAACATGTTTGGAACCAAAACACTCCTAGACATTACCAAACTCCAAACCACATGCCATGGAACCCTTATGCTCTATTTTCATAATTGGAACAAATTAATGGTATGCTTAACCAAAATGGACCCATGAGAAATTGGGGACCAAATGTTTGAGTGTTTTTCATAAAATAGGTGTGCCTCAAAGTTTGTTTGGAACCGGATGAATGGATTAAAGATAGCGGTTGTTCAAGGCACATGACGGGTAACAAAAGTCTCTTCACGTCTTATCACAAATGTGACGGAGGTAATGTTACGTTTGGTAATGCTAAGAGCAAAATCATCGAAAAAGGTACAATCTCTCATGACTCCCTTTTTATAGATGATGTAGCTCATGTTGATAACTTAGGTTTTAATCTCCTTAGTATTAGTCAACTTTGTCGTAATAAGTATAATATTCTTTTTAGTGAAAGCGGAAGTAAAATACTTAAAGATGGTATAACCATAGCCAAAGGTATCCTTAAGAACAATGTAACAATTCGCATTTTCAGGATAATTACTATTCCCGGAAAATTTCACTATTCACTTTTACTATTCATTTTTCCCGAAAATTTCCCGAAATTTGATTTTTGTTTCTTGGCCTCGAGTGATAAATCATTTCCATGGCAAATTAAAAGTTTAACTTTCATAAGCTCATTTTCGTGAAAGTTAATAAGGAATTACACGTTTTAGGGTAAAACGTCATTCAAAAATTCTACGCACAACGAAACTCGACCGCGTTAAGTGACCCCGCATCGGAAAAATGTTTGATACACTCATGATTTATTTGAGAATTAATCATGACTGTGAAAAACATGACCAAAATAAGCCTCGGCCGTGAAAAACTGGAATTTTCAGTTTTTAAGCGTTTTTACCCAGCCGTAACCTTAGCCTATACCGGCACCGCGTTTCTAAGACGATTTGAGTTTTCAACTTATTAGAAAAAGTCAACATATTTTTCCCTCCTCCTTTGACCAAAAATCATTCCTTGATTTTATAAGTCATTCCTTGATTTTTAGGCTTACGGTTTGATGTCTAAAAGACATTTAATACCAACCGACACTAGACTGAGCCCAGTCTAGACATTATAAGTCATTTTAAATCATTTTTATCCTATTAGAAAAGTAACATTTTACTTTTCTCAATTTTACGCAATATTCGTACGTTTTACGTATTACGCGTTTTAGACCCGTGTTTCCAGTTTTAGCAGGGTTTTATCACCCCAATGGAACCTACCACTCATTTTATATTTTATTATGGAGTATAATGACATGTTTAACCATTCTTCCAAGTTTCGTATTTTTACGATACCCAGTTTTACGTTTCGTGGCTTAACGGCTTACAGTTAGCGATTAACGGAGCCAAAACTCACTCCGTAAGCTAGATAATACCAAGTTAATCATCTAGTCACACCATATCTTCATATGGCCGACTATAGGGATGATTCACAAGCCTTGGTGGCTTGTGATGAGGCCTTGATCATCTAGGATGAGTCCATGTGTTCAAGCTTCCTTGATAAGCTTTGAAAAGTCATCCAAACTAACCTCCTCAAGACCATATAAATACCCCACCCTCCCCTCTTCATTTCCAACGTCCCACACACACAAAACACTTCATTTTACTAGTTTACTTCAAGTATTATTCAAGAAACACAAGATCCTTATCAATTCCAAAGCTATTGTTAAGTTTTGATTGATCCAAATACTAGTTTCAAGCTACAAGTAACTACTTCAAATCCTTTGAAACATTTGGTGATTCTCTTGAGTTTAGATCCACTCAAGTCACCTAAATCTTCATCACAAATCCTTCAAGAATACAAGAGTAGAAGGATTGCTAAAGTGAAGTAAAGCTTGTCAATCAAAGTCCTAACCTTACTAGTTACTTTCCTTTCTTTTAGAAAGCCTAAAGTTGTAAGCAAACCCTAACATGCTTCTTGTTAAATATCATTATCATGTTATTTACATATCATTCATGCTATATTTTGTCTTGTGATCATGTCCATGATGTATAAAAATGGGTAAAACAAGTTATTACAAATGATTGTTAACTTATGTTATTTAAACAAGTAAACTAGTGACTTTTATGGAGAACCACGACCAAAATAGTACAACTATGATATTTGAAACTTACTTACTGTTAAAGAGGACTTAACAAGGAAAACATAGCAATTTGAATCACCCAAAACGAGTACCCGAGTCAAAAGTTATGACCATTTGAAGTTAGCAAAACCAAAACGCCGAAACTGCCGATACCTACTGTTTTGCATTCTGCCATTTTGAAAGTCACCCTTCTGGTCCGATTCATCAAAAAGTTAAAACACAAAAGTTGTCCGGAACGACGTTTTCATTCAGGAACAAAGAAGCTCGAGCCCTGAAAACGCTTTCCGAGTGATATTTTCTTCAAATTCTTAACAGCCATTTTTAGACCAAAGTCACTATATAAAGGTTATGGTTTATATAGACCAAAGAGGTCTTATGACCTAGATTCAAGACCACAACCATGGCTAAAGCCAAGGTTGAGTCTCAAGACCATGGAACAATGACCAAAGGTCATGGCAAAGCCATGAGTTAAGACCATATATACATACCAAGGCGAAAACATGAGCTAACGACCATATAAACTTACCAAGACAAATACATGAACAAGAGTTGGCGATAACTTAAACATACAACTTGGATCTACTTCATCTAAAGAACCATGAGATATTACAAGAAATTGTCATATAAGTTATAAGAAACTTACCCTAATAACAATCTTCATGTAATCATAAACTTTTCTAAGTTTATTCAAGTATTTGGACATGTAACTTTTCGGATCAAAACTTATATACATATATATTTTATCAACTACTACAATAGTAGGGAGCCTCATGTGAGGAGTTCATTATGTAAGCCGTCGAGATGAGTTGTGGATTTACGAATTAAAGTGTCCTGGCTCCTCGAACGTTTACTACATGACTTCTGAATTATGTCGGCCCGAACGGTAGTAAACGATATATAAACTATACATGTTTCATGAACCATTTCTTTTCATATACTTACACTATACAAAGTACCACATCATGGACTAAATGCAAGACATATATTGGCACGTTTATGTTTCCTTAGACCTTATTCCAAACCTAAGTAGCAACGATTATTCTAGGTTGCTCGTAGAAGTTCTTACGGCATATCCATTATTCTCATTATACATCATCCAACTCAAGGTGAGTTCATAGCCCCACTTTCCATTACTTAATTGTTTTACAAACCCTTGGGGGGAATACATGCTATTTTAACCGAGCACAATGTTTTTAAATTGTATGCTTGCCTAATTGTTTTATTATCACTAAGTACCATCCTTGTCAAACCGAGATCCCTTATTATGAACCATTTAATCACTAGAAATAGTGAGCGCGAATATTGTGAATAGGCCTATTGGGATTGACGAATCCCATTTGTATTGACTAAGTTCAAACAAATGCATTAATATTTGAGACATTAGGTATGACGGCAAAGTACCTACCGGGATAACTCCGCCGATCGATATTGGTACCCGTTAACGTTTTGGTGTCATAAGCTTAGTATTTGATAATAACTGTTCCGGGCGTATAACAACGTGGCCCATATTTGTTTTCCAAACATTGGTGTGAGTCTATAGCTCACACTACCAACATATTGTGTTCAAACATTAAACAAACTCTATGAATATCACTCAACCTTTGTGTTGACCTCTCAAGCATGTATTTCAGATTCATGACGATCAAGGATGGCGCGGAAGGGCATGGATACTCAAGAGGGCTATAAATTTTATTATCATTCAAAAACTCATTTAATGTAAATTGTAAACATGGAACCATTTGGGACCTCATTTTGTAATCTCTGATATTTATATAATTTGAATGATAAATCTTTTAAAACGACTCAATTGGAGTTCGTTTTCTATTATTGTGACTATTGTGCCGTCGAGTAACACCCAGTTTGAATTCAGCTGCATCCATGAATTGGGGGTGTTACAAACAACGTATATGTCATGAAGATGGATCCAACATCTAGAGACAAACACAGTCTTACCTCATTAGATGAATCTTCAACTTTATGGCATAGACGTTTAGGACACGCTAACATGAGGCTAATCCAAAACCTCTCCTCCAAAGACTTAGTTCGAAACCTACCTAAGTTTAAATATGACCAACACTTTTGTGATGCTTGCAAAGTCAGTAAACAAGTCCATAATAGCCATAAGGCTAAAAACTTGGTTTCTACATCTAGGTGTCTAGAACTTTTGCATATGGATTTATTTGGTCCATCCGCTATACAAAGTTATGGAGGTAACTTCTACACTTTGGTCATAGTTGATGATTGGTGTGTACTAATTTACACACTTTTTCATGGCCAAATACCGGCCCAAATAGACTAAATATGCTAACAAATGCCAAAGAAATGTGTGTTTTTATGTTTGTGAACGTGCAGGTACGGATATATAATAAAAAGGCAAAAATCAAGCAAAAACCGACAAAAACGAGCACGGGATTGGAAAAGGTCAAAAGCCGAAGCCGTGAAAGAAAAGTCAACTCTATTCCTCCAAGTTACTAGGTCGTTACGTTTAATATTAAGTTGTATTAGTTACATTTTATAATGTTTTAGGCTTGAATTTTATGATTTGTAAAGGTCTAGGGGCTAAACATGCAACAATGGCAAAGATTAGAAAAGCCCTAGCCCCTAGCCTATAAATAGCCCCTTAACACCAACATTGAAAGGTTGTTGTTGAGGGTTGGTCCTCATAGTGGTAGGAGTAGTGTAATTTTATTTTTAATGAAGTGTGTGTTTTATTTTACTTTCTCTCTCTAGCTTTATCTCTCTAAAAATCTTTAATTTTTAGTTGTTAAATTCTTGTTTTTATTGGTGGGATTTAAAGTTTATGGTTAAACTAGTTTGTTTAGTAATAAATTTGGTGAAAAACATCAGTTTTTAGGCTTTATTTTGGATCAAAATGGTGTTTTGTTATGTATTTTATCGAGTTTTATTTTTTTTACAAAAACTGCCGAGTTAGGATTGTTGCCGAGTTAGGATTATTATAAAAACTGCCGAGTTAGGAAAGTTGCCGAGTTAGGATTAAGTTCTAAAATTGTCGAGTTATCAAATTTCAAAAAAATGCCGAGTTAGTATTTTTTTTTTTAAAATGCCGAGTTAGCAAATTTCCAAAAAATTGCCGAGTTAGTTTTTTTTTTTTATTTTGCATACCGAGTTTTAGTTTATAACTAGGGACCTTTTAGCAATATTTCGACTTTCGTTTTCGACTTAGGACCATATTGCAATTTTTAAACTTTCGAGTTAGATTATTTTATTTTATTTCGAGTTTGAGGTTTTGTTGCATACCGAGTTTTAGTTTTTTTTATTTTACTTTTTATTTTTTTTATCAAGTTTGATTTTACCAAGTTTCATTTCTTATGGCGAGTTAGCCAAGATTATCAAGTTAGATAATCTATACCTCATCGTTTATCGAGTGAGGTTCTCTTATGCTTTATGCTAAGGCGAAACTCTGCCGAATTTTATTTTGGCTTATCTAGTTTGTTTCTTTTATCGAGTCTTTTTATTTTATCAAGTAACTTTATTTTATTAATATGACTTTCGAGTAGTTTATTTTTGTTTGCTTGGTGGCACGAGTTTGTGAGTTAAGTGTGGACATAAAAGGGGTCGTGATTAATAATCGTTATGATTATTTAGACTTGTGATTTTATTATTTGAAAGGGCAAAAGCCGGAGAATAATCAAATTACAAATCTAGTAATTATTTTCTTTTTAAAGGATTATTTTCAAAATAAACCAACGTTGTGAGAAAATAGTCTTGTTTAAGGAAAATAATTCGTCGTCAATCCTTGGCCCACACTTGATGAACTTATTCACGTCGCTTTGCAAACATATTGTTTTTTTTTAAATTCATTTCCAGTCTTAATTTCTTTTCGCGTTTTAAATCTCGTTTTTCTTTAGTCATTTTATCTTACACTTGTTTTATTTGTTTGTTTTCTTTGCGTCGTTTTATTGTTTCTTTTTACTTTAACTGTATTTTAAATCCTTTTAGTAGTGTAATCAAAAACCAACCAAAATATCTCTTTTAAAACCCCATTCACTTCACAAGATTCACAAACCGTGTCGACAAGATCAATTCAACGCTTCGTTGGGAGAACGACCCGGGGAACATACTTTCACCGGTATTTCTTCGGAATAATTATATACTACAAAAAGAATTAAATCAAAAATGGCGCCGCTGCCGGGGAGGCGTTGTTAAGATTTCGTCGATCGTTTGTTTGATTTGTGTTTTGAAGATCCTTCTCCCGAGAAGTTTTCGTTTTTTGTAAATATTCTCTTCAAAAAAAAAAAAAAAAAAAAAAAAAAAAAAAAAAAAAAAAAATAGTATATATAAAAACACAAAAAGATTTTCCTTTTCTACTTTTGCTTTTCTTTTTCAATGATTAAAAACCAAAAATAATCTTCTTATCCTCTCATATTTGATTCTTCTTCTCAATCCCTCTTACGTTTAATTCTTATGGATCCAATTTGTTTTAATTGTGGAGAACCGTTCTTCGGAGGGTTGTGTGTGTGGTGTACGTGCAGTGAATGTGGAGATAATATTCGTGATGGCGTTTGTTTGAATTGTAATTCTCATTCGTATGATCAAAATTCGTTCAACAATTCGTCTAACATTTCCGATTTTTATACACTACCACCACCTTCGTTTTATTGCTATAATTGTGGAAACCCGTCCGAAGAAGGAAGGCCGTGTGGAGGATGTTTTTGTGATGGATGTGGATACACCGATTGTATGTGCTATATGCCGAGTGCAGATACGTCTTACGATTACGACTCGAGCTTTAATAATTTTCCTCAAAATGATTTTTATGAGCCAAATTCGTGCTACAATGGTGATTCATTTCAAAATCCATCGGGTTTTGAAAATTGTGGGGGATCGTTCGAGAATTCTTATCTTGAATCAAATTCTTATTACAATTCTAATGATTTTTATCAACCCCCACAATCTTCCAATTTCAATAATCAAATTCTTGAACTCAAATCAATGATGGATAAGTTGAAAGAGATGGTGATTAATCGTTATACATCTACTCCCGAGCCTTATGAGAGACCGATGGAAGTACCTCGTGTCGAAGAAAGAAAATTCCAGTTTTGCGAGTGTTGTTTGTACGATGATGATTCCACAATTACCATCAATATAAATCCTCAAAATAATTCTATCTCTTCTCCCGTAGAGCCCGTGGACTCTCTAACAATGGGGGACGAGCCTCTTGACACTATTCCGGCAACGGAATCTGACGAATTCAATACGTCTAGTGTTGAGAACCTCGTTCCAATCCAAAGTGAGTCCGGG
Organism: Artemisia argyi; assembly: GCA_030686995.1. Classification (NCBI taxonomy): domain Eukaryota; kingdom Viridiplantae; phylum Streptophyta; class Magnoliopsida; order Asterales; family Asteraceae; genus Artemisia; species Artemisia argyi. The sequence continues at coordinate 269,431,314 of CM060709.1, read as the reverse complement.
GAAAATTCTAACGGTGATTCTTCTTTAACACCGGTTGAAGGGAGTGATGTCATTCTTGATGAGATTGAAGCGTTTCTTGCTAATGATTCTATTCCAATAATGATGGACGATGCTTATTTTGATCCGGAGGGAGATATTCGTTTACTTGAAGAATTATTGAATGAAGATCCGTCAACTTCTCTCCCTCCGATGAACAATGAAGATTTAGTAGAAGTCGAAAGTTATTCCGATTCTCACAATGAGTATACTACGAGTGATGAAGACTCTTGTGGAGATATCGATGAAGATGATGATGCGGAAATTCAAGATGAAGCTCTTCGTGAGAAATTATCCAAAGTTTATCTTCTCATTTCTAAGATCGAGGCATTAAATGATCCTCCGACTTCTTCTCCTATCCCCGTTATGGATAGTGATTTCTTACCCGAGCTAGAAATTTTTCGATTTGAAGAGACGAGTAGTGGCAATCCCGCTATTCATGCTGATATCTCTCTTCCGGATTATGAGAGCTTTCACTTTGATATCAACTCTGAGCTTATTTCCGATAATCCGTTACATGTCCCTCTTTTAGAGGATGTCGATCTATTTCTTGCTGCGGATGACTCGATACCACCGGGTATTGAGAATGATGAGAATGTCATTTCTTCCGATTTGCTTTCTTCTCGTCCACCTGCAAAACCACCCGATGAAATTTTTGAAACCGATACGAATGAAGATAATTTTGGAGTGGTGGACGAGATTTTTGAACATGATGTTCCTATGCTTAATATTTTACCCACCCAACCCACCCTTGATTCTGAAATCGACTTTTCTTTTATAATCTGGGTGTTTTATCCGTTCTTTGCTTATCCCCTCATTTCTTCACTTTTCCACTCCACCGGGAGTGAGGATACAGTATTTGACCCCGGCATCTCTATTGCCAAGTGGCCGTTTTATCTGCTCTCCCCAAGGACGAATTAATTCAGGGATCGAGTCAAGCTCATGTGACTCGGTGAATAAAAAACAAGCGCTTCGTGGGAGGCACCCCATGCTTATCCATTTAATTTTCTTTATTTTCTATTTTCTTAAATAACGTAACTTGAGGAGGGCAACCTTCTCTATATCTTGTGTTTCGTGGTTGTTTGTTTGTGAATGTTCAGGTTTCCCCGAAGTTTGAAGACTCTCGTGCTCGTGGTTGTGTCTCTACTCCACTCGAGTCTCATTCATCGATGCTGACGGAAATCATATATCCAAAAATCTTATCGACTAACGTTTTTTATGGCATACTTAATAGACGGGCCTAGATTATTGTTAGGATTGCCTTAACCCACAAAACATTGAGGACAATGTTTAATTCTAGTCGGGGGGAGGGTGAATCTTCGATTCGATTTGACCTTGCATATTTCACATGTCGTGTACTCTTGCAACTCCGTTTTTCCACCAAAAATTAAAAAATTGAAAAATTTGAAAAATCTCAAAAATTTTGAAGAAAAATGAATGAAAAGTCATGAAAAAGCACAAAAAAATGAGAAAATTTGAAAAAGTGTGCAAAAATATAATAAAGTTTGAATAAGTGATTTGACACCTTGTTGACTTTCTTGCTGGCGAGAGTAGGAATAAATATTTTGACTTGACCGGGCGTGTTGAGCCCTAGCTTGTTCCCTTAACTAATGATAATCACATAAGCTTGTGCTAGTTTTGTACACTAGGAGCTATAAAATGCGAATTCTTTCTTAAGAATCTGCAAGTTCCCGTACTTGACTTTATACATGCGCAACTTAAAAGCTTTCGCTAGTCTTTTACATCAGGAGCTAGAAAACGCGAATTCTTCTTCTAGAATTTGCAAGTTTCCGTAACTGACTTTATATATGCGTGGCTGATTATCGGCTAAGTATTCGCGGGTTTCATTATTTGGAATCTTAAATTGCGAAGAGCGAGAAATGATAGAGTTTATTTAGAAGTTAGATGCTAAACGTGGAGTAGTGGTTCTCTTTAGAGCTCATGAGAGGTACTTGTGGCTTTTTACTCCCATCAGATACGTCACCATATATAATAGATGTTCTAGGTTAATTAGTGGTATTTCGGTTTAAATAATATTTAGTTCTTTATTTTCTTAAGAGAATTTTTGCTTTAGAAGTTGGGTACATATCAAGGAACACCAAAAATAAGATCCAAAAAGTGAAAGAATCAAAAGTCAAAAGTTGATTATGCATGTGGTTTTGGAGCTACCCGATAAGCTTCCATTGATATTATGAGAAAAATCAAGAAAAAAAAAAGTGAACAATATGAGAAAAGTGAAAAAAGTGAGAAATGAAAAATATGAAGTTGTAGTATTGTTGAATAAGAGCTATGTATGTATCAATAAGTTGTTGGCGCGTGAGGTGCATGTGATAAGTGATTAGTAATCAGTCACATGAGGTGCACGTGATTGTACTCCGCAACTTATATCCTTGATATTGTATGTACCCCAAATTCCTTGATGTGGACCGAATTTCTATTGCAGTGGTTCTTAAGAGAAAATGATTAACTACTTAGTGTTTAAACTTAGGTATCACTATCGGACTAAAAATTATTGAAACGAGAAAATATGAAGCGATTCATTTCTCAACAAAAATAAAATAATGAGATACAAAAACTTAGGACATGGGAGTAAGGAGTTTCCACTAAGTAACTGTTATGAGTAGTGTTAGCATCTAATTTGTAGATAAGCTGTGATCTCGTTTTTTACGCTTAGTTTGGGAGCTCGTGAAAAATCAAGGATGACGATTTTTATCCGTATGGTCGCTTCTTAATTAGAAGTGTTTCTACTCGTAGACCCTAAGAATTATTGCAAAAATAATGAAAGTTCAACAAACCGTCACAAGTATGAAGTGTGAAAAGCCCAAAAATAGAATAAAGTGGAATAAAATGAAAAATCAGAAAACGGAGCGTTTTCGAGAATAAATGATTTTACTATCTCTTTTGAAAGTCATTGCTACTTTACAACGTCAGTAAAAAGAGGTTTTGAAATTATTTATCTTTTAAGCGTGAATTGATCACATTGCGTGAGGACACGGCAATACTTTAGTCGGGGGGATTTTGGTGTGTACTAATTTACACACTTTTTCATGGCCAAATACCGGCCCAAATAGACTAAATATGCTAACAAATGCCAAAGAAATGTGTGTTTTTATGTTTGTGAACGTGCAGGTACGGATATATAATAAAAAGGCAAAAATCAAGCAAAAACCGACAAAAACGAGCACGGGATTGGAAAAGGTCAAAAGCCGAAGCCGTGAAAGAAAAGTCAACTCTATTCCTCCAAGTTACTAGGTCGTTACGTTTAATATTAAGTTGTATTAGTTACATTTTATAATGTTTTAGGCTTGAATTTTATGATTTGTAAAGGTCTAGGGGCTAAACATGCAACAATGGCAAAGATTAGAAAAGCCCTAGCCCCTAGCCTATAAATAGCCCCTTAACACCAACATTGAAAGGTTGTTGTTGAGGGTTGGTCCTCATGGTGGTAGGAGTAGTGTAATTTTATTTTTAATGAAGTGTGTGTTTTATTTTACTTTCTCTCTCTAGCTTTATCTCTCTAAAAATCTTTAATTTTTAGTTGTTAAATTCTTGTTTTTATTGGTGGGATTTAAAGTTTATGGTTAAACTAGTTTGTTTAGTAATAAATTTGGTGAAAAACATCAGTTTTTAGGCTTTATTTTGGATCAAAATGGTGTTTTGTTATGTATTTTATCGAGTTTTATTTTTTTTACAAAAACTGCCGAGTTAGGATTGTTGCCGAGTTAGGATTATTATAAAAACTGCCGAGTTAGGAAAGTTGCCGAGTTAGGATTAAGTTCTAAAATTGTCGAGTTATCAAATTTCAAAAAAATGCCGAGTTAGTATTTTTTTTTTAAAATGCCGAGTTAGCAAATTTCCAAAAAATTGCCGAGTTAGTTTTTTTTTTTTTATTTTGCATACCGAGTTTTAGTTTATAACTAGGGACCTTTTAGCAATATTTCGACTTTCGTTTTCGACTTAGGACCATATTGCAATTTTTAAACTTTCGAGTTAGATTATTTTATTTTATTTCGAGTTTGAGGTTTTGTTGCATACCGAGTTTTAGTTTTTTTTATTTTAGTTTTTATTTTTTTTATCAAGTTTGATTTTACCAAGTTTCATTTCTTATGGCGAGTTAGCCAAGATTATCAAGTTAGATAATCTATACCTCATCGTTTATCGAGTGAGGTTCTCTTATGCTTTATGCTAAGGCGAAACTCTGCCGAATTTTATTTTGGCTTATCTAGTTTGTTTCTTTTATCGAGTCTTTTTATTTTATCAAGTAACTTTATTTTATTAATATGACTTTCGAGTAGTTTATTTTTGTTTGCTTGGTGGCACGAGTTTGTGAGTTAAGTGTGGACATAAAAGGGGTCGTGATTAATAATCGTTATGATTATTTAGACTTGTGATTTTATTATTTGAAAGGGCAAAAGCCGGAGAATAATCAAATTACAAATCTAGTAATTATTTTCTTTTTAAAGGATTATTTTCAAAATAAACCAACGTTGTGAGAAAATAGTCTTGTTTAAGGAAAATAATTCGTCGTCAATCCTTGGCCCACACTTGATGAACTTATTCACGTCGCTTTGCAAACATATTGTTTTTTTTTAAATTCATTTCCAGTCTTAATTTCTTTTCGCGTTTTAAATCTCGTTTTTCTTTAGTCATTTTATCTTACACTTGTTTTATTTGTTTGTTTTCTTTGCGTCGTTTTATTGTTTCTTTTTACTTTAACTGTATTTTAAATCCTTTTAGTAGTGTAATCAAAAACCAACCAAAATATCTCTTTTAAAACCCCATTCACTTCACAAGATTCACAAACCGTGTCGACAAGATCAATTCAACGCTTCGTTGGGAGAACGACCCGGGGAACATACTTTCACCGGTATTTCTTCGGAATAATTATATACTACAAAAAGAATTAAATCAATGATTACTCAAGATATACTTGGACAAAATTTTTGAAAAGTAAAAATGAAGCTTTTGATAAATTTGAAATTCTAAGTAAGAAAATTCAAAATCAAGTAGGGTCTATGATACGTGGGAATCGCACCAGGCTTTACCTCTCAAGGGATCTTGAGAAGCTTACAACCCCCACCAGGCAGTGTACCTGATCGTTGTAGTATAGTATAGTGACAAGTACCGGGGGATTGATCGTTCAGCTAGGAATAGTGTCGCTAGGATTAGAAAACCTAAATACTAGTTCTAAAGGTGAGGGAAGATTCTTTTTGTATTTTTATATTTTTTAGAAAGCAATTTAAAATCTCGGGTTTGAAGGATTTGGGCGGAATTTGTTGCTATTCAACTAACCCAATACTAAGATGCAATCAAAATAAAATACTAAAAATGAAAATAAACTAAATTATACTAAAGTTGTGAGCAGTAATTGGTGAAAATGTGTTTACTTAGATTTCACTACTCCCTAGACATCTTTTACACGTTAATTACTTGTTATAAATGCATGGATGACGGATCGTATTCCTTAATACCATTCATGGGGTGGCACACTTAACTCCCCAATTCTATGAGCTCTTATCTCCTCCTACACCATGTCCAGCACAACTATAGGGATTGTAAACAGTGGCTCATGCATTAAATACAACCAATAAAGACCTAGTGCGCGTCGGTTCATGTTTCTTAAGACGTTCAAGCATGTTACCAATTGGAGATCTGCCAGTTTTCTTAAGCCTAACATATAAATCATTCATCCAAGACAAGAATAAACAAGTAATCAACACATAATCAACATCTAGGTTTCATTAGATCTAAGCAAACACAAGATAGATTTAGCCTAGCATGATGGAATTAAGACAAGAACAAGATATAGACAACCAACACATAGACATATTGATTGAATTAAAGGAACACTTATCTTGATTACACATGCAAGGTATCAAGGGGTTGGAACCCTTGAAAAACCTGTAAAAGTTACACCAAAATCGTACTTAGGGTTTCTCCCCAAAACTTCTCTTTTTATGTGAAAAATTAGAAAACTATATATAGGAAAAGGGGTCTGACGGCGTCAAGACAAATCTTGTGACGCCGTCACCTCGCCGCCAAAACTATTCTCGGACTGCCTTGATCTACATTTGACGTCGTCAAGACTTAATTATTTCCAGGCCGTCATGACTTTTACTCTTGACGCCCTACCTTCATGACGCCGTCAAATCTCTTCTGGATCGTCATGAAATTTTGCTCTTGACGCCGTCAGGGAGTTACTCTTGACGCCGTCACCTACTGTTCCCAGCATGGAAAATTAAGACTTTGGCGTTTTCTTCACTTTTATGCTCTAAAAACGTCCGAATTGCTTCTTTTTCCAGATTTCACTCCCAAAGTACCTAAAATCACAAAAGGAACGATTTAGGGCAATATTTGATCAAATAAATTCGAATTCGGGCTTAAATAACCCCCTAAAAACGGATCATTTTTCGCCTCATCATATACCCTTACACTTGAGATTTGCTTGTCCTCAAGCAAATGCGCTTTTATTCTACTCAAAATACAAGTTAAGGGTCATTTAACACTAATATAAAAGTAATTACAACAAATAATCGTTCCACTAAAGACCAATAGACAAGCACGGAGGTCATACACAAGCACCTCACAAATAGTGTTTAGATACTCACATCTCTCGGGTGTAATAAAGTGTAAATTACAATATGGAAACGGAAGATATCTCTCACTACCTGTCATAGCAAAATAGATTACCATAGGCTTGGGAAAGGATCAAACCTCCACCACATGGCGTAAGCACCTAGGATAAACTATCAAAGAGGTCTTTTAAAGGGTTGTAACGTTAGGTGTAGGGATATGAAATACACGGTTTTGTTGGATAAAGGAAGTTTTACTGGTGGCGAGTTAACAATATTGGTTAATTACATGTACAATGTGGCGTTGCTAAGCCAAAACAAGACTCGACTTAAGCTAATAAATGAAAAATAACAAAAACATAAAATGAACATAGAATGAAAAGGGATGGTAGTCCGTATGTTTTTTTCTCTTTTTACTTTTTTTTTTCTTTTTCTTGATTTTTTCATTTTTTTTTTTTTTTTTTTTTTTTTTGCATACACTCTTACCCTACCATCCAAAATAATACATCATAGGGAATGAACGTTCCCCTTACACTTGAATCTTTACATACTTTACAATAAACTAAACTAATGACTCGAATTAAGAAAATCAAAACACTTGGAGCACTTTTAAGATTAACGTACATATGGGGGTAATAATATTATGTTCTTCCCCATTACTCCATAAAATAAGTACTTACCCATGAGTCCCAATCGTCCCAAAACAATATATACAAGGATATGACTCGACTTAGCAACCATGTAATCAATTAGAAAGTTAACTTAGGGTTTAACAAACAACAATAATGCACTAAAAATGAGCGCATACACGGAAGGCTAAGGCGATTTGGGTGTACATTTAAGTGGGGTGTAACAAATTCTTCCTTTAAGTAAGATGCTTAAAGTTAGAAACGAAAAGATAGGCTCGGAGGGGTGTACTAGAGGTTTCGTGTACTAAAAATGAGTACAACGCTAAGGGTGTGAGAAAAATTAGTTGACTTAACTAGCCAAGTAATATGACTTAAATGGTCAAGTAATTATAATACGGGTTTAACACAAGGGTGATCCTAATGCCTCTTATCATGTAGTAAATCCTACTACACGAATGTAGTCTCACTAGCGGTTTCGGGATAGATCACTAACGCAAGTTCTAGAATCTAAATGCTACCGGTACACTCATAAGCACTAATAGTAAATGCTTTTCCTATCAAATCTAAAGGTGAACCTCACATATTTGGGTGGAAAATTTTTCTGAATATACGGTTATGTGCTAGTCATACAATCTCCTATCCATGAGACGCTTGCTATGGCTAAAGTTTCACTCCTAAATGTTGTAAAAAAAATTTAAATTTGGCGCTAAAATTGCACTAACAAGTATTTCTCATAGTTTTATTACACATATACCATTAAACAAAACAAACTCAAGCGAAAGTGCATATGTAAGGTATCATCTTTTTACCCTCCCCTTACACTTAAGATGAACATTGTCCCAAATGTTCAAGTAAAGAATGTAAAAGTGAAGAAGTAAAGAGAATGAAATCAAATACTCCCCTGATTCGCTCGGTATGGATAACTAGGTGGCCAGGTTAAATCTTCTTCTAAGAAAATGAACAATCAAAGCTTCCCTTCCAGAATATAAATCATCTTCTTGTCATACATAACCTGTAAAACCTGATAAAATAGACAAGACAACCTCGCGTAAAATCGGCGGCATCCTATATAAGTTACTAAATCCTAGAAAACAAAATAAGATATAATGCTTGTGGAATGAAGTTTGCAGATCTCCTGGAGATTATAAAACTTAATAATTCACAAAAACCATAAGACTCCGTTAGAAAAACAAAACCGGTAAAATTTCCAGATTTTTACACCTGACGCCGTCAAGAGTAAACTCCTGACGCCGTCAGAATTGACTGCAGAAATTTTTATGTTAAGTTTCCAGAAAATTTCTGGAAAAACTTGGTCCTACTTCATGGAAAATCCTGCAAAACTTCATTATGACTCAATACAAGCATTTGACTCTGACAAATACGAATATACATGTTCATTTAATATTGTGGAGAATCATGATCGGTTTGTTTTTTAAAAACATATTTGGGGTTTCCCCTTACACTTATCTTTTGCAAAAATACTTTTAGGTGGAGTTAAGACTAGGCCAAAACAACAAAGTAAAGTATTTCCACTTTTTAATTGCGAAACATGATCTACCAACAGTAAAAATTAAGCATGCATACAGAAGCAAATAACAAACGAACAAAAATAAAATCACACAAAACATGGGTTGCCTCCCAAGAAGCGCTTTTCTTTATTTACAAGTCTTGTAGCTAGACTCAAGGTCATGGGTTAACGTGTATCGCTTATGCTCACATAACCAAGTGTGAGCCATCTAATAGTCGCCTCATCTTTCTTATAATCATCCCCTAACTCTAGGCACCCGCGATAGTATCTTTTATTCTTTTCATGAGTATACTTAAGTCCTTTTCTCTTATCATTTTCACTTAACATTTCTATAGGCGGATACCTACTACACTTTTCCATGGAGAAGTCCTTGAACCTAGGGTGTGTGCGGGGCATTTGATAAACAAAATCTTCATCCCCATCCGAGAATGTAATTAACCCTTCTATGAGTTTTTCATCGAGGTTGGTCAACCGTTTGAAAGGTCTACCAAACACAACTTGGGTCAATTTATCATCAATAAATTCTCCTAGATTCTCCATAACCATGAACTCAACAAGATAAACCAAACTTCCTACAAATACATGCAATGGTATTGCCCTAGCCACCATATTTTCCCCTTTGTATTCTAACTCATCTACCATGATTTTATTATATTCATTGCGCGAGATTATGTTCATTGGGAGAGATGAGTTAAGATAGGCGTTAAAGCTCTTAAATCCGATCTTACAAGGAAATTGCATGTTGAATGAGCTATCACACTCAATCCTAGTCCTAGGGTCGATATACCCAAGAGGGTTTATTTCTTCTTCCATCCTATTCTCATTAATAACATCACCATCATCAAGATCCTCGTCGGAGTCTGAATAGTAAAAGGGGCTAGCCCTACGGTCATCCTCATGATCAGACTCCTCTAACTCAGAATTATTGTCAAAGTGGTGGTTGGGCGAAAGGTTTGGTGGGTTCTCATTCTCAACTAAAGGGAGTGGGGCGGGCATTTGGAAAATCCTACGACGAAAAACACGAATAACAGGAATCAAACGATCAATGTTATTGTTATCCATCAAAATAGTTTACGAACAAAGGACACAAAGAAATAAGATAGACTAAAGAAAACCTAAAAATAAAAATAAAATCTTACTAGAAAGGAATCTAGCAAGTAGACCTAATAAAAAGAAATTCTAACCTAGACAATAACTATTCCCCGGGCTGCGGCGCCAAAAACTTGATGAGTGGGAATCGCACCAGGCTTTACCTCTCAAGGGATCTTGAGAAGCTTACAACCCCCACCAGGCAGTGTACATGATCGTTGTAGTATAGTATAGTGACAAGTACCGGGGGATTGATCGTTCAGCTAGGAATAGTGTTGCTAGGATTAGAAAACCTAAATACTAGTTCTAAAGGTGAGGGAAGATTCTTTTTGTATTTTTATATTTTTTAGAAAGCAATTTAAAATCTCGGGTTTGAAGGATTTGGGCGGAATTAGTTGCTATTCAACTAACCCAATACTAAGATGCAATCAAAATAAAATACTAAAAATGAAAATAAACTAAATTATACTAAAGTTGTGAGCAGTACTTGGTGAAAATGTGTTTACTTAGATTTCACTACTCCCTAGACATCCTTTACACGTTAATTACTTGTTATAAATGCATGGACGACGGATCGTATTCCTTAATACCATTCATGGGGTGGCACACTTAACTCCCCAATTCTATGAGCTCTTATCTCCTCCTACACCATGCCCAGCACAACTACAGGGATTGTAAACAGTGGCTCATGCATTAAATACAACCAATAAAGACCTAGTGCGCGTCGGTTCATGTTTCTTAAGACGTTCAAGCATGTTACCAATTGGAGATCTGCCAGTTTTCTTAAGCCTAGCATATAAATCATTCATCCAAGACAAGAATAAACAAGTAATCAACACATAATCAACATCTAGGTTTCATTAGATCTAAGCAAACACAAGATAGATCTAGCCTAGCATAGAACAAGATATAGACAACCAACACATAGACATATTGATTGAATTAAAGGAACACTTATCTTGATTACACATGCAAGGTATCAAGGGGTTGGAACCCTTGAAAAACCTGTAAAAGTTACACCAAAATCGTACTTAGGGTTTCTCCCCAAAACTTCTCTTTTTATGTGAAAAATTAGAAAACTATATATAGGAAAAGGGGTCTGACAGCGTCAAGACAAATCTTGTGACGCCGTCACCTCGCCGCCAAAACTATTCTCGGACTGCCTTGATCTACATTTGACGCCGTCAAGACTTAATTATTTCCAGGCCGTCATGACTTTTACTCTTGACGCCCTACCTTCATGACGCCGTCAAATCTCTTCTGGATCGTCATGGAATTTTGCTCTTAACGCCGTCAGGGAGTTACTCTTGACGCCGTCACCTACTGTTCCCAGCATGGAAAATTAAGACTTTGGCGTTTTCTTCACTTTTATGCTCTAATAACGTCCGAATTGCTTCCTTTTCCAGATTTCACTCCCAAAGTACCTAAAATCACAAAAGGAACGATTTAGGGCAATATTTGATCAAATAAATTCGAATTCGGGCTTAAATGAACCCCTAAAAACGGATTATTTTTCGCCTCATCAGTCTAATATTGTGTCTATTAGAATGGATCACGGTCGTGAATTTGATAATGAATTTCAATTTGGAAACTTTTGTGATAATAATGGAATAACTCATAACTTTTCGGCTCCACGTACTCCTCAATCTAACGGTGTAGTAGAACGTAAAAACCGAACATTGCAAGAGATGAGTAGAACATTGCTTAATAAACAAAACATTCCACAAAAGTTTTGGTGTAATGCCGTTGACACATCAATGTACATTTTAAATCGAGTCTTAATTAGACCATTTTTGAATAAAACTCCTTATGAACTATATAAAGGTAAAAAGCCTACATTAGGATACTTTAGAGTGTTTGGGAGTAAATGTTTCATTCTTAACACCAAGGATTATCTCACCAAATTTGACCCAAAGTCTTATGAAGGTGTATTTCTTGGATATTCACAAAATAGTAAAGCATACATTGTTTTGAACAAAGAAACCTTAAGAGTCGAGGAATCGTTGAACGTAACATTTGACGAGAGTCCACCTCCCTCTAAGACATCACCTTTGGTAGATGATGACTTAGTTGAAAGTCAAGCAATAGAAAATCAAGAAATTTTAAGTGATGACAAAGAAGATGAACTATTAAACAAAGAACTTGTCAATGTCAAATAATCTAAAAGTGTCACACCCCCAAAATCGGGTCCAGCGGAAGCATACGTGTAGCTGGGGTGTAACTCAATTGGTATTACAACACAAGTACAAAAATGGTTTTCCCTTCAATCATTTAGAATAAAATAGTTAAATCAAAAATATTGAATTTACATCGTTTAAAAGTAGTGCGGAAGTAGGCCATTAAAATAGTTAAAAACGGTCCCCAAATGAATAATCAGAGTCTTCTATGACCATGCCATGCCCTGCCAAAACCTCCTGTAGCGTGCCATTGCTTAAAACCTGAAAATACATGCTAAAGTGTCAACACAATGGTTGGTGAGTTCATAGAGTCTTGTGAAAAAGAATGTAATGCATATGGATGAAGTTGTCCCAACAAAGGCATCGTAAATCCACTCAGTTCCAAGTCCCGCCATAAGAGACTTGTAACCTATGTGTTTACAACCCACTGCCAAATGTGTTTTGGTTTGTGTGAACAAAATAATGCTTGAATCTCAATTCAAAGATAAGTGTAGCAAAACCGCTATGTAAACAATTTTCACAATGAGGTTATATAAACAATGATGACAATCCCATGAAATGCAGGAAATCAAACATACCAATGAAATGCAGGTAATCAACCATGTAAAGCGAGTAATACGTTTAAGTAAAACGAGCATGTATTCTCCCCCAAAGAGTTTACAAAACAATTAAAAGAGTAGGGGCTATGACTCACCTGGTGCGATAGCTATGATGACAAAAGTGGATACACAGAAATGAGGTTCGATCTCTAACCGCAACCTAATATGAATGATATGAACGATCTAATTTAGATCATGAAATGATGTTGAAAATGTCCATGCACATGTTTTCCTATACCACTCTTAACTTGAAAAATACTTGTTGATATCAAATAATACATTTTTCCAAAACTTGGGAAAATAAGGCAACTAGAAAATAAAACTAGACGAAATGTATATTTTCTGAAAATTGTTGCTGTTGGATGTTTTTCGTCGGACAAAAAGAGGCTTTAGACGTAACCCGGAGGAGCCAAGCTTTCCAAAATATATTACTACATACTAAGACGTAACCGTGGATATAAAGAACAAGTAAAACGGACTAATAACGACAAAGATATTCACGTTTCAATATCGGCAAAAATCCTCTATAATTTGCAGCTTTTAGAAATAATAATAATAACACTACGTACTAAATTCTAGATTTTCTAGAAATATTAACCAAGTGCTCAATTTCATAACAAATGAAGTATTAGTGATTTCAAGTATATTTTTATGGCTACAAGACGTTACTTCATCGGGGACGATGAGTCCCTACGGGGGGTGAATGTAATACCCCAGGCAAATCCCACATTGGCTGTGACTTGGAGTGATGCTGGGACATATATGTTAACATTCGCCTTATATGACACAACGCGTTTTGTGGTGGAACGGTTAATCGGCCATACGGTTAAGCGTGCTCATGTGAGAGTAGTACTGGCTTGGGTGACCTGCCGGGAAGTCTTCACATGAGGGCCACAAGAACAAAGCCGTGAGCCTTCGGGCAAAGCGGACAATATTGTGGTCTATAAGGCGGGGTGTTACAAAAAGTCATCCATTAGATGGTGTCATTGGCAATATTAACGAAAGAACACTAAGGTCAAAAGTTCAAAATGAAAGCAACTACTTTTGTTTCGTGTCAACCATTGAACCTAAAAATATTAATGAAGCCATTAAAGATGAATCTTGGGTAATTGCAATGCAAGAAGAGTTAAACCAATTTGTTAGGAATGATGTACGGACATTAGTTCCTCAACTAAAGAGTCAAACTATAATTGGAACAAAATGGGTATTTCGAAATAAAATGGATGAAAATGGAATTGTGTCTAGAAACAAAGCTAGGCAAGTTGCACAAGGATATAACCAACAAGAAGGCATTGACTACGATGAAACTTTTGCTCCGGTTGCTAGGCTCGAGTCAATTAGAATCTTACTTGCATATGCATGTGCACACAATTTTAAACTCTTTCAAATGGACGTCAAAAGTGCATTTCTAAACGGAGTCATTAATGAAGAAGTGTATGTTGCTCAACCACCGGGCTTCATCGATTTTGAAAAACCAAATCATGTTTACAAACTTAAAAAGGCTCTTTACGGACTTAAGCAAGCTCCAAAAGCATGGTATGATCGACTCAAAACATTCCTAGTTGACCATAAGTATACCATGGGCTTAGTTGATAATACTCTCTTCACTAAGAAGAAAGATTCACATATTATCATAGTCCAAATCTATGTTGATGACATTATATTCGGATCAACTTGTCAAGAATTATGTGTGGATTTCTCAAAAATCATGCATGACGAGTTTGAAATGAGTATGATGGGAGAACTCAACTTTTTCCTAGGACTCCAAATTAAACAACTAGAAGATGGTATCTTCTTTAACCAATCTAAATATATTAAGGACATGCTTAAGAAATTTGGACTAGAAGATTCAAAACCTATCAAAACTCCCATGTCCACGGAAACTAAACTCACCAAGGATGAGGAAAGTGAATCCGTAGATAGCACTAAATATAGAGGTATGATTGGTAGTCTACTTTACCTAACGGCTAGTAGACCCGACATTATGTTTAGTGTTTGTCTATGTGCTCATTTTCAAGAAGATCCTAAAACTACCCATCTTGAAGCCGTAAAAAGGATTTTTAGGTATATTAAGGGCACTACACATTTAGGTTTATGGTATCCCAAAGGAATGGAAATAGACACCATAGTATATGCCGACTCGGATCATGCCGGTGACTATGTCGATAGAAAAAGTACAAGTGGTATTTGAACTTTTGTTGGACATTGTCTCACCTCATGGTTCTCTAAGAAGCAAACGGCTCTTGCTATCTCAACAACGGAATCCGAGTACGTTTCGGCCGGAAAGGCATGTCAACAAGCTCTTTGGATGAAGCAAGCTCTTGTCGACTACGGAATTCAACTCAACGACTTCACAATTCTTTGTGACAACAAAGGTGCCATTGATCTTAGCAAAAACCCGGTTCAACATGCTCGTACCAAACATATTGAAATCCGTCATCATTTCCTTCGTGACAACGTTCAAAAAGGAAATATCTCAATTGAGAAAGTTTCTTCCGAAGACAACATAGCCGACATTCTCACAAAACCCCTTAAACGTGAACCTTTTAACCTTCTTAGGCTAGGCTTAGGATTCATGGAACCTACATTATAGTTCTGAACATTAGACAAAAATCACAAAAATCAAAACAAATCCATAACTATTTTTCTCAGCAGGGTCGGCGGAACCCTCAGACATAACGGGCGGAACCCATTCCAGGGGTCCGCCGTATCCGCCGACCTGCAGAATCAAAATCTTTGTTTATATTAAACCAAACACCCATTATCTCTTACCACCACTTCCAAACTGCTACTATTCACTTTACCATCCATCCATGCCTACGAATTCTTGGTCCTCCATTCATTTACATTGCAAATCAATCATCATTGTAAGTATTCTAAACATGATTACAATCCTGATCTGAGTCTAGGAATTCTATTTCTTGCATAAAAACAAAAACTTAGGGTTATGCATTAACTTAAAAAACTCATGCATAAGATTAGGTGTTTAATAAAACTAATCATGTTTCCCATAGTTAGGAATTGCATCCTTAATTAGTATAAACATGTTTGCTAAAACACCCCATGTCAAATCCTTCCAAAAATTTCTCACAAGTAGGACAAATATTTTTTTTGTCTCATATTGAGAATACAAAATCAAAACGTTATGTTTAAAACATCACTTGCATAATGTCTCTTGAATGCTAAAGGGAATACATAACCAATATGTATTTTCGGGTACATTCAAACGAAGCTACATTGAACTAGGAGCGTTTGGGTTATCTTTTGTTTTATAACAAAACTTGCATAAAACGATTTTGAAGCATCAAAATGAGTCAAGATAACCGCACCTCCACATTGTTTTCATATAGGCACACACTAGAACATCCACATTATAATAGTGGTTTACATAAACTAAAATGTGAAATTTTGTTGTTTTAGGAATCATCATGCCTCCTCTAACCCACTACGACCACAAGGACACCATTAAGTACCTACCAAAACATCACAAAACCAAAGGCCTTACCCCAAACCAAGTAAACGTTTTCAAAGCCCTAGAAAAACACTATGTCCATGAGGGTAGAACCATTGACCCGTCTTTCCTAGAAGGCACCAACCTTTACGCCGAATTTGCCACAATCAACTTTGAGTGTCTTTTGAATATCGACGAGCCTATTTGTCCTAGGTCATTCTAGAGTTCTATGCATCCTTCGTCCTCTCCACGGATGATTATGGTCATATGTCTATCAACTTTAGGGTTAGTGGTCATCAATACTCCTTCACTCTTGAGGAGTTTGCTCAAATCCTAGGTGTCCCAAACCGTGGTACTTGCCTCTATTCCGACTTGCACTCCCTCTCAACTCTTGACAACCTCCAAGACCGTATCCATCCTTATGACACACCCCTTGTCTCAAAAGATGTACTCCGTGACCACCTCTTTGTTAGGACCACCAACACTAGGAGAACCCGTTCGGGAAATGAGGTCGATAAGGACCCATATGGAATGGAAATGAATGAACTTAAGCCCCAATTCAAGAAATGGGAGGAAGTCCTTAGAGCCAATGTCATTAGCACAATAGGAAACCGAGATCATATCAACCTTTGCCTTTGCTACATGCTCTACTCCTTGTTCGTTAGGTAACCCTTCAACCTTGCCTACTACATGGCCAAGAGAATGGCCGACATTCCCGTGCATGGCACAACGGCTATGCCGTATGGAATGCTCTTGACCCGTCTTTTTAGGTTCATCTCACCCCATTCCACCAACCCCAAACGGTCTTCGCCTTAACTACTCTCTCATTCCACACACCTTTGTACCACTAAGTGATAAGAGAGTGTACAAAGCCCAAGGAAAACGTCCACATCCTCCTACCTCATCTTCGTCTTCCTCAATGAGTGAAGATGACAATTTGCCAAACTCTAGGCTCCCACTTCTCGAATACCTATCCCAACTTCCGGATATTCCTAATGAATCGGAGGAATTCAAAAAAACAAGGGGGATGTTTAAGAATCTTGGAAGATTCCTTGGAAAGCTCAAGAACAAGATTGACCGTCAATGAGAGCGGGTGTGTAGGAGTGTTTGGCACTAGGTGCTATTTGAACTAATTTGGTTGTTTAAACAATGTTTGTGATGTACTTGTAGGTTGGTACAATGTTTGACACTATTTGGAACTTGTTTTATCTAACTTTGATGTAGGAAGACAACTTTTGGCAAGTTGTCAAATTTTCAAGTTTATGATATTTTCACTAAGTATAGTGAAATTCTCGACCTCAAGGTCAAAGTCCTATGAAATGTGTGTTTACGTGTCTATTTTTTGCATTGCCTAACCAGAAATGCCTTATCTTTTTTATTTTAGGAGTTTTCGAAAATTTTGAAAATCGTCTCGCGGGTCAAAAACGCGGACTGCCAATTTTTGGAGCTCTGGTGGATCTGGAGGTACCCGAAATTGGGTTCCGCCAGTGCAATTTCTGGGAATCCCAGAAATTGCCCAACGGACTGGCGGCACCCTCAAATGGGTTCCGCCTGTGTATTCTGAGGGTTCCGCCAGAATCCTGCAGAATTTTTGTTTTTGTTTTCAACATTTCAACATCCAAACACCAAAATCCAATCCTTTTAGATAGAGACCCATTTCCTGCAATGTGTTTAAGCATAATAGGGTACTTCTCCTTCAATAAACTTAACCAAAACCATTTCCCGCCAAAATTCAAAAATAGCCATAACAACCTCAAGGACCCCTCGCACATAAAGGAAGGAACCCTTTTAAAGGATCCTTGAAATCCCTGAGATTTATACTCTAACAAATCCACCAAAACCACTAAGCATTTAGTGCAAAACTTGTCTTCTCACTTCACCATTTTCATTGGATTGACTTCCATGATTTGACAACCCATAATTAGTTTTCCAAATCATTAGAAACCTCCATTTTTGTATGGACTAACATCAAATCCAAACACTCCTTTCCACAATCCTTCAACACTATAAATTAAGCCATCCTAAACACTATCAAATCACACCTTCTTCATCACAATTTCTGAACTTCTAAACCATTTTTCACCATGACTAAGTCAACAATCACCTCTCAACCATCACGACCCATCCGGAAAACCGCCCGGATAAATGTTAAACCACTATGGTCTAATCAACCCATCAACCTAAGCTCCACATCTTCGGATAAATTCACCTCACCTATCAAAAATGAACACTTTTTGAACCTTGCATCTCCATCACCATCACCAAATGAACCCAATGAGCTCACTCTACCACCTACTAAATCACCCATTGACCCAAGTCCACCAAGTGCTCCAACCCAACCATCCAAAACTTCATCACCATCACCATTACCCAAAATTGAACCTATGAAGTTATTTGGGTCTCCTCCCACATCACCACACCCTTTTGTCCAAGATCTAAATGATCTCCCACCAAGACCTTCATAACCACCACCTTTTTCACCAAGGTCAATTCTTGACCAAAATGAGCTCTTTAACCACACCCAACCACCACAACAAGTATACCATCAACCCAAACCATTGTTGTTTCACCCCATCTACAATGACATCCATGATCCTCTTTATGGAGAACCAATGTTTGAAAACCATGATCACCCAACTCCACCACATTCTCAAGCCCAAACCTTTGAATCTTTCTTTCCCTCATATGAGGATATACAAAGCATGGTTGAGAACCACCTCCATCAAGCAATGGAATTTCAAACCACCTTGCTTGATTCAATACCAAACCCATCATCCACCCAAGAACCAAAAACCAACCAACCCTCAAACCAAGAAACCAAAACCAACCCATTTCCACCCACTCATCCCCATGTTTGCTCAAATTGTGAGCAAATGGGTGCAAGCATCAAAACATTGCTTCACCAACTCCAAGATGAAACCCGGTTTGCATTCCAACACGTCATAGAATGTTTGGATGCTCTTTCCCACCCAAACAAGTCCTAGACAACCATTTGGAGGCCGTTTGCCCCAATTTAGGAAAATAGGCGTTTATTTTTCTTTCTTTGTTATTTTTTAAGTTTTTAGAAGTAGAAGAATATTACCCATTTCTTGTCCTTTGACTTTTATAAGTCAAAATTTTACTTGGAATGCTAGTTCTTTCTACTTACTTTTGTGCATTGTTGGTTGATCACTCTTGTGTTGTCATTGTGGTTGCAATGTGTGTGGTAACTACAAGCTTGACTATATATATCACCAACTAACCATATTTTTGTAGGATCCAAAATCCATGTTTCCCATCTTGGCACTCCTTTTAGGGGGAGTAACAAGCAAGTGGGAGCAAGTGCATTTTTCCGCTTCGCTACTCTACTTTTTGTTTCGACAAAAAGGGGGAGAAATATATTAAACTTTCAAAACTTAATATGATTATCATAACTTAAGTAAAACAAGTTTAATATTAATATTTTTTTTAAGTCTTAAAAACCAAGATTTTGTGAGTTACTTAAAAACAAAGTTTATCTTTTGTCATCAACAAAAAGGGGGAGATTGTTAATACAAATATCGCCTAAAAACGTTATTTATATTTTACGATCTTCGCTAAGTTTTGTTAACGACAAAATGTAAACTTTAGTTTCTAAGTAAAAAATAATCTTTGTTTTAAAGACTTGCATAAACTAGACCTTTGCTACATTTTACATTTCATAAAACACAACACTTTGTATTTTCTAAAAATAGAATTGTCACATCACATTTATGGCAAGTTTTGTCATTATACATTTATGGAAAGAAATGTGTTTGACTTACTAAGATGTTGCTTGCAAGTTTAGTGTTTGACTTGATATTATGAGATGTGACATTGTTTGTTTTGCAAAGAGTTATGAGATGTGACTTTGTTTGGTTTGCAAGATTTATTGCAAAACCAACTGCAAGCCCGGCGGTACCCTGGGGGTACACGGGCGGAACCCTTCTGAGGGGTCCGCCTGATCCGCCAGACTTGCAGAAGGTTTGGCTATAAATACCAAAGCCACAAGTTGATTTTTGGCTTATCACTTTACATCATATTTTACACACACATTCATCTAACCTCTTAACATTTCATATGTAAAGTTTCTTTTTGTAGCAAAGAGATTCACGAGCTTACTAAAAGTAACAAGTATTCAACACAACGTTGCAAGACTTGTTAGCTTAGCATTGTGTAGACTTGTGTAGTTTACACTTCATTTGATTGTGTATTTTCAGTAGTGATCGGTTAGTATTTTAGTCCTCAAAATACAAAGTGTATCGGGAGTAGTTGTACCCTTGTAAAAGAACTAACGGGAGTGGTTGTACCCTTGGTAAAGAACTCGACATCTAGCTTTGTGTCGGTAAAAGTATAAGCGACGTGTAAGGTTTTCTCCGCCGGTGAAAGGAGCTTGTTGACTAGTGAAAGTAACTCTCGAGTTGGATACTCGGAGCATGGACGTAGGGCAAGGAAAAAGAGTCCTTGTAGCCGAACCACGATAAATACTCGTGTTGTGGTTTGATCGTTTCTTTCATTTACTTGCATGTTATATATTGTGTTTGTGTATATATCTTTGATCAAACGGAAAGTTTCAAAGCAAACTTAACAAGTTAAAAATATTTTAATCGGTAAACTATTCAACCCCCCTTCTAGTTTTCCACAGTCTCTATACCTTTTTTTCTGCGGGATACTTGTACTTGGCTATACTAGATACTTGTATAAAGTGAGATCGGGCGTGAAGTTAATCCCGCATCGAAACATGAAAGAAAGAAATATGTATATATATATAGTTGATAATTACTCAAGCTATCGTGTGATTTTTTTAATATTTGATTTATTAGAGTGAATTACATACCTCGTGGTTTGTCCGGTTTCTCATAGATAGTCTCTATACTTTTTTTTAGCGGGATACTTGTATTTGTCTATACTAGATACTTGTATAAAGTGAGATTGGTTGTGAAGTTATCCTACATCGAAACATATGAAAGAAATATGTATATGTGTGTGTGTGTGTATATATATATATATATATATATATATATATATATATATATATATATATATATATATATATATAGGGGATAGCTTGACTATAATTTTTGTAGTCAATTGGCTACAATCCTTCATAAAAAATACACTAGCATTCAGTCAGGGACCCACAGAAAAAAATCAGGACCCAAAAAATGAATCAAGGACCCACATTTATAGCATAAAATTGTAGCCAATTGACTACAATTAATTGTAGCTAATATATATATATATATATATATATATATATATATATATATATATATATATATATATATATATATATATATATATATATACTACTTATAAAGCATTTAGCACCTTCTTTCTTTCAAATTTTTAAGATTTTCATATATAGATTTTAAGTAAATACAACTAATTAAGCTATATGTACAATTAATTTATGCATAAACACTTACACATATTGACTGGTCAACATTTTTAATTAATGTCATATTTAAAACATCCATTTGACAAAAAGTATAATTAATAAAACAGAATGTACAAACTATTTGAAGCAGAAATACAACTAATAAATACAACTAATTAAGCTATATGTACAATTAATTTAACAATAATGTACAATCTAATCAAGCTACTAAGCCAAACACTTAAAAATAAAGTCATTAGGCTGCCCGCAGTGGTCGGTCGACCGGTTCGGTCGCCGTTGCGCCGACCGAGGAATGAGGGTCGAACTAGGTCGGTCAGCTCCAAAATTGACGAAGGGTGATTGTGCTGAAGGAAAGAATTAAGATTTTATTTAGGTATCTTCGGTTAATATTAGATGAAATTATACCAGTCCTTTAACTAAAGTTATTGTTATTTGTAAATTAACTATTTAATAAACGTATAGCAGCATAATATCACATTATCAGAAAATATAGTCACAGGGTACCCGCCGCCGCATCGCGCGGGTACCCTGCTAGTATATATATATATATATATATATATATATATATATATATATATATATATATATATATATATATATATATATATATATATATATATATATATATTCCCTGATTCGTTTGATGTGGATAGTGTGTCAACAAGGTTAGATCTTCCTCCAAGAAAATGTATATATATATATATATATATATATATATATATATATATATATATATATATATATATATATATATATATATATATCATTTTTTAAATTTATTTTGTATTTTTTTAATTTATTTCGAAATTCTGTACATAAATATTAAATATATTAAAATTGGAATTAAAAAATGGAGTTAGGAAGGTTCGAACATGGGTTGCTCTCCAAACATCATAAACCAACATCTCTACCATTAGAGCAATCCAATTTTTGTTATATATTTTGCAAGATAAAATTGATAAAGATTACCTAATTGATTTGAATTTTCATTAATATACAGGAAAAGAAAATGTATCAAATCCATAAACCGGAACCAAATATTTACCATTTTAGGAGACGAATTTCTATATTAGATAATTTAAATTTTGAACTTATCCACCATATCTAATACGTATTTAGAGTTTTAAAAACCCAATTGGTTCATAAATATACTTTTTTTCAAAACCCTGATATCATTTTTTGTGCCCTAATATGTTTGGTGCCTGTTTTGTATGTGTGCAGGAATACGTATTGTGTCATGCTGTGAATTTATTGGATTTGACTCTCAATTTGGCTTATTTTAATGGTCAGAAATCGAAAGAGAAGGGAAATATATCACAATCGCAGTTCTCTCCGTGCTCTTAAAGTTTGTGCCCAGTAACTACTTTAAGCCTATGATGTGCTCCTCTTTTGTTATGTTAATAACTAATAGGGAGATTAAATCCCATACGTATTTAATCTTATGTAAAGTTTTATGTTTAGTTTTCTTTAAGTGCAAGAGGCAGATATCAACAAGCACGAAGAAGGGCAGGTTTTCCTTCTAACTATAGTATACGCACACAACATATAGAGACACACATAATTAACTCGATTATTACATAAGCAGATATTAGAAAGAATGTTTATTTGTTGCATCAGTTAATGGTTTTACATTAACCATTTGTCATGCTCCAGGTTTTGTGCAGCCGCCTCAGCGGCCCGTTGGTCCATTAGGCCGAGATAGCATTCATAACCAACAAGTTACTCTAGGTTGGTAGCACTCTCATATATTCACTTCCTCATATATCATGCTTAGCTACTAAATTTTTTGAATTTTTCATGTACCCCTCTTACTTTAATGTATTTTCATAGGCCCTCCATAGGATTATAATTTTGATTTTGATTTTTCAGAAAGAAGTAAACAAGCTCATCACCACAACTCTAGGGCAACGGAAGAGATACATCATTCATCTTTACTATGGTCTTGACAACGAATGTCTTTCTTGGGAGGAAATCGGCAAAAGGTACAAGACTTTAACTATTTCGTATTATAATGTTTACAAGGTAACATGAGTGGCATAGCATACCTTGATGTGGCAACTTCAAGCAACTCACTAATAATTGGTAGATTCAATCTCGTGCATCTCAAAAGGGTAAAACAAAATTAATGCATAAAACATCCTTAATCTTTTAGTTTAAGAAACTAGATTGAATCTACCAGTTATTAGTGAGTTGCTTGAAGTTTAAGAAACTAGATTATTATTTTAAAGCAAAATTAATGCATAAAACATCCTTAATCTTTTAGTTTAAGAAACTAGATTATTATTTTAAAGCCATCGTTTTTTTGTTGTTGTTTATCTAACATGCTACTTATTAAATAAAAGTTTTGCACTTTTAATGGTCAACCCAACCTGCTTAAACCGCATCATAATTACCCATTTGACCCATTACCCAACCCGTCCAACATGCCCATTTTACCACCTCTAAACAAAAAAGAGTTTGAAAATTGAGATACTCAATATGACCAGGAGCATTAACTTGAGATGCAGAAGTGTATAACTAAAGCTACCAAACACACCTAAATCTAATCTATATATCTCCTTTGATATTTCAGAATAGGTTTGTCGAGAGAAGGCGTTAGGAAGATTGGACTTGCTTCTATAGAGAAACTAAAACATGCTGCAAAAAAGACAAGACTCAAAGCAATGCTTTGATAACATTGGTACTTGAAGAAGTTCTTATTTATAATTCTTCTGATAACATTGCCGCAATATAGAAGTTCTAATTTTATGCATGTCTTCAACACTGGTGAGGTAGAAAATGATGAGTTGCTGCTAAGCAAGTTCAAGTGGGGTCATGCTTTCTTGTCCCTTAACAGGTAGGTTGAGTACCTTTTGTGCCCATTTAATAATATTCTTACAGCCCATTTGTATATTTTTGCATTTTCTTTTGGTTTTAGATCGGCTGGTGACTACTACTCGAAATTGGCCAGCGTAGAGTCTATGAACAGAGGCGAAGCTTCATAGGGGCCGGGGGGGGGGGGGGGGGGGGGCCGACCCCCCGAAATTTTTTTTGCGATGTAGAGGATATATAGTTTTCGTGTAGAAAAATTTCGGTATATTCGGTTTCGACCCCCCAAAAATTTCGGTATACCTGAAATATAGCCTTAGGAAAAAAAAATTTAGATCCCGACCCCCCACTTACAAAATCCAAGCTTCGCCACTGTCTATGAAGCATGTACGAAAGCACTTAAATTGCAAAATGTGCCTATAGCTTAGGGTGTCCATAATGGTCGTGCAAAGTCATCAGTCGCAGGTAATCGATGGTGCAAACTCGGTAGCTTTAAATGATGATGCAAACTAATTGCTGAACTAATATTTGCATAAGACATCAAAAAGCGCATCGCCCGCTAAACATTTAATAATACATTCAGTCATCCTGGTATTGAAAGTAAGTTTTTTTTATTTGCTTTAAAAGTTCTAAGCTTAATGTTTGCTTAATACTAATATATCAAAAAATGGTATTGTACTGGTATCAATGAAAGACCCAGGAAGGGGTTTCATTACCTGACATGAGAACAATAGGAGCAAAAGCTCAATAACCCAAGATACTTGAAATAATTCACTGTGATGTACTTCAATCTCTGTATTAATGTTTATTTAATACTGACACATTGAAATTTTTTGTTGTAGTATGTATGAACATCGCTTTGTTTTGGAAAATATACTTAATTGGATGCTATATCAAACACTGGATTAGCGGAATACTATTTCAAATTTGATGCGCATAATGAACTTCAATCAATAACCAATGTTAAAAGTACAATACGTACAGGTACTTTAAATTATCATTTAACATAGGCATTTAAAACATATTAAAACAAGTATATGTTGTCTTCACAGGTTACATCGGGTGTGTTCAAACAATTAGTGAACTTATTGTATCAGGAAATTGAGAAATTGAGTGATAAGGAGGATTGTTGATACTCATAAACCTGCTAATCTATTTGGTATATAGAATGTCTTAAATGCTTTATGTATATGAGAACTTAATAAATCTTGACATGCTGATCTAATACTATACGGCGAATTTCTGGCAGTTGCTTTGCTCATCAACAAGATCGAGTAGGAGGCGAACTTACTTACGGATTTCTGTTTTTTTTTTATGAAGATGGTGATGGTAGCGGGTACATAACAAAGGACGAGCTACAAGAAGCTGGAATTTGATTCTTACATATTGTGAACCACGTGGTAAGTGATTATTTGGGCTACATCTCATCATGAATGCACAAAATTATTCGCTTCGCCATAATATATTTTTGCTGCTGATGTTTTAGAATTCAGAGGGTAGTAAGTGCAAACTGACCATGAAGAACCTAAAAGGGTCACTTACATTGGGGTTTGCAGGTTACTAATCGTCCATAATAGATAGTTGTGATATGACACTCAAAGCGGGAAATTTGTTAATAACGATGATCTCATTGTTTTGTGGTACTTCTTGTGAATCAGATGACTTTTACAAGATGTGATTTCTTAAAAGGTTTCTCATTCACCTGCATTTCCATTGGTAAAATTTATTCTCCGCTTCATATTAATGTATGATTTGTGAAATATGGTATTTGCGCCATTCGTTTCATTGCTGATATTTAGTAGTTTATATTTACAGGCACATGAGTGTATGATTTATGAAATATGGTTGGATTTAGCTTCCTTAATGATTGCTTTTATGGCGGAAATTAGCGTCGCTAAAAGAGTGACTGAATCGAATGAAGCCAAGACTTGGTAATCTATGAAGCAAATGCATTGTGGCTCTTTTTCGTTTTTCACAATTGTCATAAACTATGATGCCATCTAATTATATATTTTGTTTTCAGAAAGATTTAAATACATCTCTTTGCAACTCATTATCAGAAGCAATGTCCACAGATGCTCCTATTTGAAAAACCCATTGCAAACCACTCATGGAAGAGGTTTCGAATATGTTAGTTATTTCTGTTTTACTTTACGATAGTTTCTTTATAAATGGAATGTAGCAGCTGTGTAAATCTTATGGCTGTACAAAGCTGTGTAAATATAGTTTCTTTCAGGACGACATTGATCGATTCAAAGCTATCCAAAGGTATGTATGGCATCTTGATTTTATTGTTTATTGATCCATGTGAGGGTTCTTAAAAAAAATGGGCAGGGGTTGTTTGAGTGGTTATATTAATTGTGCAACGATGAACATGCATGTAAAATTAAGAGTTTTTATACTTAATTAGTTAGAGTTCGGAAAATGTGTGGTAAGTGACTTTGTAATGTAAACTGGAAGGAGTCTCGAATATTACTGAATTTATAGAATCATCATGAAATTTCAACGTATGTGGATTCATCTGTAGTGATAGTTATCTTTTCGAATCAATTATATTTATTAATTTTTGTTTTTGATATCTATTGTTATGACTTTAAGATTTACGATTCATTCGTTTGGTAATTGATACACTGCCATTATTAAAGGTCCCATGCATTTGCCTGCAAGTAGCGTAAATTTGTTTTCTTAACCAGCTGCCATTTTACTACAAGGATACACACTTGAGGATGCAACAGTATTGGCGATTAAAGGCGCCGTAGATTGCACATGAGCCGATTGAAGAGGCTCAAACTCATCTGGCTGCAGGAGATAGTGTTTGGATCAAAAGTATACAACACCGTAAGAGTCATGTCTTAATTGTCACCTCATGTAAACCTCTTAACTGATAAATGTTTTGGCCTACAAAAGAAACATATTTGGATAGACGATAGCTAATTTATGGTGAATATTTAACTGGAGTTTTTCTTTCTGTAAACATCTAAACTTATACTCTTTGAAGAAGGGAAAAAGCTAGGTCTAATTGATGCTATTGTCCCTCCTCAAGAGTTACTAAAAGTGTCAAGGCAATGGGCATCAGATATTGCCGAAAAGCATAGACCATGGGCCTGGTCCCTTCGCAACATCAACAAGATTGGCTCCCTATCAGAAGCATATGAGATAATTAAGTTTGTGTGACAGAAAACTAAGCAGATCATAGCTAATATGCCACAACACGTAGCATGACTTGATGTAATTGAGGAAGGTATTTTGCAAGGAGGATACCATGGTGTTTTGAAGGTATATTTGTTTAAATTCATTTTGTCCCAAAATAATACGATAAGAAGCTAAGCTTTTTATACTTGATCCGTTTGGATAGACATTAACTAGATGAACCTATAATAAGTACCTGGGTCAACCATTCTTATATTGCTATGCAACCTAAACTTATCCATATTAATGTTCCTCAGGAGGGCAAACTTTTTAACGAGCTTGTAGTTTCAGACACATCAAAATGTCTATGTCATGTGTTCTTCTCACAACGTGCAACTTCAAGGGTATAACAAACTCAATTGTGTGAGTATCTTTTGCTTTCTGAACATTCTATATATTTAGCGTACTTTTCATCACTGGAAGGTGCCTAACATTACTGATATTTGACTAAAGCCAAGGGTCGTCAAGAAAGTTGCTTCGATTTGTGGAGTTTTAATGGGTTCCAAAATAGCTACAGCCTTTATCATCAGTAACATATTTGTTGTTTTTAAGGAAGTCAACTCCGACTAGCTTCTAAAAGGGATAAAAACAATAGCAGGTAGTATTTTAATTATAAAACAACACTAATTAGAATAATTTACATAAATAATTTTATAACGCAACCACCTGCAGAGCACACGAGGTAATATTTCTCTCTAAGCTAAACATGTAATTATATTGACCAACATTGTGTATGCTCAATGTTAACAATTTATATGGCTACAAACAAGTTTTCTAATGTCAATAGGATTGGAGAAGGCTGTCTTGATCCAGTCTACAAGGTAAGTATAGTGGTCACTATAACAGCTAATGTCAAGAAAAAATATTTAATTGCCCAAAATATCAACAAATCACATATTTTTATGTTATGTTTCACAATGTTTCAAGAGCTGTAATCAACTTTTAAAGGTCTGTCACGTCTTATGCCATATGTTCTCAACTTCTCATTCTCCGTAATTAATCAATTACTACGAATGCTGTTGTTTTTATCCCTTTTAGAGCTATGGTAATGGGAGCATGCAAACTTGATAATTGTACAATGCTGGTGATGGATGAGGTAATATGAATACCATTTTCATCTTTTATCATTTCTTTTCGTCAGCTATTCGCACAATGAAAGTGTGTTATACAGTGATTTAGCATAACATTGAATCTAAATTTTTATTGCCTACAACTTTCATTTATTTAATGGCTTGAAATGTGTAAAATAAGCTTCATTTATTTATAACAGATTATCGCAATCAAGCTTACTGATGTATAGAGAATCTGACTTTTTATTTCCTACACTTGCAAAGAAGGTGAGGTTCATAAATCGTAATGAAGCTTACTGATGTATATAACTGATTATCTTGAAAAAAGTAGGTGATGACTTTGGAATCCCGTTAAATTATTTGGCTTAGAACGTTCATATATTAGAACCATCAAATGTTATAATTAGGATATACGGAGTAATGTGATAATTATAAATTCCTTTACATGTTGCAAGCTATGACCATAAGAATATGCAACCACCTGTGCCTAATACGAAGATAAGCTCTATCTTTGAAATACATTTGGACTTATACGTACAACTGCAGTTTTAAATATAGACGGGTATCACCAAAGTGTCAAAGAAAATGGTGTAAACGGGGAGTACCTGGAAGATATGTTGAAAGTAATGTGGTATACGATGTTCGCTGAGGGGGTATTTGGTTTAGCTAATTTGAGCCACTTAGTGGTTTTTTAAAAAATACAATAACTATTAACAATTATTAGCAAATTCCATACCAACTTGCAACAGCCCTTCACTTGGTTATAGAAAGGCCACATCAGGTTACCCCTAACTTATATTGCAATTATATACAGTATAAATTTTAAGAACAATTCATATACAATTTATTGTTTATTATAAAAGGATCCAGTGGGGAAAAAGATTAAGGGGGTGTTTGGATTAGGTTATTTTACCGGCATACGGGTTCATGTGTATCTGGAAACTACAAATTCAGCAACCGAAAGTTGGAGCGTAACAAGCCTAACCAGATTGGTTGTTATTCATATGAGTGGTGGATTTATGGAACCGAAATACCATATGATTAAGGGGGTGTTTGGGTGAGCTTAATTTACCGGTTTACAAGCTGATTTGTATTTGTAAAAGCTTATGACCTCATTTTTTTTGGTTTATGATGTTATTAAGTTGAGCTTTTGTACTTTGAATAATTACATAAGCGACATTTGAAAAGCTTTTTCATAACGGAAAAAGGTGAGCTTATAAGCTTATACAAATTCGGATAACAGATTAAGCAGGTAGCTACGATATACTTGATGCTTTAAATTATATTAACATTTTCTAAATTGTAACTATTGTAGGTGTCAATGGAAGCCCAAGTACAGGTCCTACCAGTTGACGCCGAAAACCAGATAAAGATGCGAGTCCTTATGTCACCAACAATGTAACCACCATTCCAACTCATAACACATGTATGTATATGTACAAAAGTTATTAGTAGTTACAAAAAGTTTGATTGGTATAAGATATAAAAGATCATTTGCCGTATGTCAATTATTTTAAGGACAGTTACAAAGACCTTAGCTAATATAAGATATACAAGATCCACTACAAAAAAAAAAAAGGCCTATAGTGACGAGAATTTAATGACGACTTATATATTTCGTCACTAATTAGTGATGATATATAATTGTCGTCACTATTTATCGTCACTTGCATATATAGTCACGAAATTTTCGTCACTCATCTAGTCACGAAAAAATTTTGTCACTAACTTAACTATTGCAATTAATTCAATAATTTTCTTAGTGTAATCTTATTAATCAATACATTTATCACAATTAAATCAATAATAATTTATTTTTCTAATTTTTCAGTTTTTCAAGTTTTAAAAGAAAAAAAAAATCAAGTATTTGATAAACAGTAAAAAAAAAAAAAAAAAAAAAAAAAAAGTCAAGTTTTTAAAAAAGTTTACGTGGATCTAAAATGACTTACAGTAGTATTTTTTCGATAAAACACTATTTGGCCAAATAAAAATGACTTTGTATTTTATTAAAAAAAGGTTTACTCAGTCCAAAAACACGATTCACTTGTTTCAAATTCACTTTGTCAACCCGATTAAAAACGCGCGGATCTAAACCCGACCCGAAATAACTTTACCACAACTATGTAGCTTCAGATTTGGGGCAAATTCACTTGTTTCAAATTCAATTACAACAGTGAATTCACTTTACCACAACTATGTAGCTTTTCAACATCAATTCGTTCATATCCCCAACTGTTATTAAGCTCACGGTTGATAAGCTGTAAGTGTTGCTGTTCATAAGCTCACGGTTGTTCATAAGCTCACGGTTCATCCAGAGGTCACGGTTCATAAGCTGTTCATATCAGATTGCTATCTGTTCATAAGCTCACGGTTCATAAGCTGTTCATATCAGATTACGTGCTCTCATTTGATTGCTGTAAGTGTTTCATTATTTGATGAAATTATTGATTTGATGAAATTATTTGATTGCATGCCAACTGTTCGATAAAATGTCTAGCAAAATTAGGCGGTAACAAAATGTAGGTAAGTGTATTGCGGTTTAAAATTACTGTTTACTGATTATAGTGAAATAATATGAAATTAGTTGTTAGTAATAGTTACTGTATCATCTAATCATTACGAGTTAATTTCATCTAATTTCGATAATATTATGTTACTTGTATGAATTTGTTGTATAATTCATATCTATTTGTGTTTCATCTGCTTATTTGAGTCAACAAGTTTAGTTGAGTTGATTGCCTCTTTGATTCTGACCTATTGCGAATAAGGTTTAGGGCTAAAATTGTGGTTATTTGATTGCTGGTTTGAGTTTAGAATGTGTAGGTTTAGCGGATTAGAATTTGATAAGGTTTTGTTGCTCCGAGTATAAGATATTTAAGCATTGCATGCCAATTGTTCGATAAAATGTCTAGCAAAACTAATTACACTTTACATGCATATTCTGTTTTGCGGACAATAAATGACTCATGGTATTCACTTGTTTTGGGGTAAGAGCTCACTCCTTTTTACAAATGCGTCAAATCGTGAAGAGCATGAGATGAATCTAGATTTAAGTAGTTGGCTATTAATCTGTTAAATAGGTCTAGAAGAGTGTTGTTTCAGATTGCTGAGAATTATATTGCTTTAGCAAATCAGTATGTGTGTATTGGTATATTAGTATTGTCACAAAACTAATGTGTTAGGTGATAAATCTAATATTGCAGTGAGGGATGCAAACATGTTGGTATATGCAAGAAAAACTAGGAGTGATGCTCAAGCCATTTCTTTGATCAAAGGAATGGAGGTCAAGAAGGAAGGTCCTTGTATGATCTCCACTTTGATTTCACAACAGTTAGGTGTTAATTGTTGTGTTCTTATGGGTGCTAACATCGCTAATGAGGTGATTTTTTTTATTAACCTTTTAAGAAAAGAAAAACCAAAGTTCAACATGAGAAAGCATACCTAACGATATCTAAGCAGATTGTAGTGGAGAAATTTAGCGAAGCAACGGTAGGGTATAGAGGAAACAGAGAGATTCCAGAGACGTGGGTGCAATTATTCAGCACTCCTTACTTTATGGTCTCAGGAGTGAGTGCTACCAATTGATTATTGGGTTGTTTAGGGAGAAGGGGGGGGGGGGGGGTTGTTTGGATATGAATGTGGATTTTAAGTTAGCAGATATTAGATAATCCGAATTTGATAATCAGTTGTAGTAAAAATATGGCCATTGGATACTTTTTGTTATTGGAGTTGGTATTATTATAATCAGGTAATTCGAAACAGAAGTAGGCTATCAAATAATAGAAAAACCAAAGTTTGCATTAATCAGATATATTAGTGGAAACTTACATTCAAACACCTTTTATTCTTTTTTTTGGGTATATGAAACTTACAAAAAGAAACCTATCGAATTTGTGCAAATACAGTGTCAAGATGTGGAGGGAGTTGAATTATGCGGGACATTGAAAAATGTTGTTGCCATAGCAGCAGGTTCGTTTCTTCTTTAATATTGGTATAATTTTCAATCTCGATTATGAATATTTATGATAACATATTAGTGGTTTTAATGGGTTTGATTAATTCTGTTCAGGTTTCGTGGATGGGTTAGACATGGGAAATAATACAAAGGTTAATGCATAAACTTTTAATAATCTCAAAATTATAAAAATAAAGCTGCCCTTTTGATTTATTATTATTTTTATTTTTTTCCTTGTTTAACACGATTTCAGGCTGCAATAATGAGAATTGGGTTGAGAGAGATGAAAGCTCTTTCAAAGCTCTTGTTCTCTTCTGTTAAAGATAACACCTTTTTTGAGAGCTGTGGTGTTGCTGATCTTTATTTTTTGTTTAGATGGTTTCATCTTGGAGAAGACTCGCTGGTACATTGAATCTACAAGAATAATTAATAATGTCGTATTTAGTATTTTGATTAACATTTTGGTCTTAAATATATCTCAGGACATCAACGTTGGGTTTGGGATTGCGTGTTCTCCTTGGACAGTGCTTACCTCATTACTGGTATATGACTTGTAAATATATATAGTATTCGATTACACTATTTCATAAAAGTGTAATCTTGTTGCTTTAGTATGTTTGTTTCAGGTATGGTTCTATAATTTGCTTACAAGGTAATGTACCACTTCGATACAACTTACCAAATGAATAAAGTGCATTACATCAGAATTATCCAGTAAGTCTCATGAAAACGTGTTTGTTGCAATTCAGATGGTTGGGGTCCTAAAGAATGTTGAAAAAGACCGGTTTAGTACCAGGATCAGATGTTAAGTGACAGTAGGCGCGAGCATCCGGAGGGTTTTCTGTGTATATTTCATGTCGTTATATGTTTATAGTGATACTACATTGTTACAATAGTATCTTGCTTGTATTGATTGCATGAACGAAATTTACATTGTACTAATGGTCAGTAATATTTTAGACATTTGTTACAAAATTTTATTCTATTTGCTGTAGTAATAAATTCAAATAGGGATCAGAACATTTTATTGCACATATTCTAGAGATGAAATAAGACAGTGATGATGTATTCGTCACTATTGGACGTTAAAAAATGACGCCTTTCTTTCGTCACTAATTCCAGCAAATAGTGACGACTTTAGCCACTCCAGTGATGAAATCAAGTGACGAAATGAGTTGTCACACACCCATAAGTGACGACTTTAGGTCGTCACTAAATTTAGTGTCAAATTCCAGTTTCGTCACTATTAACTTAGTGACGGAGCTATAGTGACGACAAGTGACGACCTTGATTTTCGTGACTAAGGTGGTGTTTCTTTTTAGCTTAATGGGCCATTTAAAGACAGGACACAATCCATTTAGGATTTTTGTACGGTTCTTTTTAACTTTTTAGAAAGATAAATCCTGGTTACAAATGGGTGCAAAAAATGAGGTTGCTTGCATTTAGGACACAACATAGAACTATACTACCCCCACTTGTTTTTTTCTTTTATCATCTTTTTTTCATTTCTCCATTTTTTCTTCTTTCTTCCCCACCAACCTCCTCCATGGCAGCCCCTCAACTCCACTGTAACCTCCAATCTACTGCCTCACTTGACCTTCTCCTCCACTACGTGATCTTCTCTGCACCGTCTTTGATCTCCCATGACATAAATTCGGGTTTTTTCACCTTTAAATCTCAATAAATTAGGGTTTTATTACTTTTAATTTGCTTCTTGAAGAGGGTGGTGTAAACATAATATATGACAAGAATGGGATCTGTGGTTTATTTGTACTTCTTGAAGATGGTTGTAAAATTTAGGATGGTTCCAATTTTTGATATTTTTTTTAGGTATTTTTTCCAACTATTTGGTTGTAATATGGGATTTTGGGATCTGATTTGAGTAAACTTTCGTGTTTGATTATTTGGTTTTGTATGTTAATGGTTTTTGAGTTTGCATATTCAGTTTAATTAAAAGGGTGAATAGGTCATTTCTTTTTTTCAAGATTTTTCATTTAGGATGAAAAAGAAACACGAATCTATCTATATCATCCTTACTCCAATTAATTTTATTAATCTAAACAGATTCTTTATCTAAACAGGAAAAAAAAAAAAAAAAAAAAAAAAAGAAACAACCCCTAAGTTGGTTTAGTGACGAATTTTCCACTATTAGTGACGATTTTCCACTCGTAACTAAAGCTCTTTTTTCTTGTAGTGATCATTAGGGTTATATTAACTCTTCTGAGTGCGTTGTTACAGGTACAAATAAAATATCAAAAAAGGTTCCGGTTTCCCAGTATATTGATAACAGATACAATCATTCAGACGTTCAAGGTAATGTATTTATGAGCGTTCAAGATAAGATATTAGTATTTGCTTAACAAGAATAATTCGCTATTGCCATCATTTCTGTAAGTGTTTGAACATGAACTACCCCAACACCGTAAGAGGTCTAATTGTTCCTAATGTTGATGGCTTTCTAGGGTGATTCTAAAGTTTTGCTATGCGGGATCGTAAACATCCTTATATACTTATTTTCTATAATAGATGGACGCGCCATTGGATCCAACAAAAGAGCTTTCTAGGTAGGTATATGAGCACAAATACGAGGCGGCTTTTACTGCTGCCTTGCAAAGAAGAGATGTCAGGATTGTTTCCTGGTTATGCTCAAAGGTATTTTTGCTCTCAGGTGGTATGTTTGATATGTGCTTCATAAATTAGTCATTTGAAAGATGGTTCTATCCCCCATTTGAATCATTTTGATCTGCAGCCATCTTTTAGTGACTCGAACAAGATTTTAATGACTCAAATTACAAGTCAAAATTTACACTCGCTAAACTTTGACAAATGAAAGAACAATCCCCTCAAATCGTATTTGAGTAGTCCATTTCACAAGTTGCGTAGTCATTTCTTACTAAGAATATCAGTTTTAAAATATATACCAGATTTGCCAACAGAAGAACAAGGAATAGTAGCTCTCACGTTTAGTGAGTTTCAACTTCCACCACTTTCTAAATTGCTAAAGTTTGATCCTACAGGTTTGTTTAATTGTGCCTCTTTGATTCATGTGTTTGCATAGTTGCACATACATTTAATTTTTTCTATGATATTAAACCATTTTTCTGCAGCGATAATGGTGATGAGAACATTAGACATGCATTCAGAAAAAGTGACACAACTCATCGAAATAGTAGGATTGGCTTTGTTAGCTGTATTCAAGCCCAAGTGAGTTGGCATTGACCAAATCAATTAGTGTGGTCCCAATCCTTGATTTAGGGAATTTGTGTATCCCGTAATTTATGGGATTTGTGTATAATTAAGGCTTTGTAATCCCTATATATGGGACACTTGATTTGTAATGCAACACACAACAATTATCCCTTCTAATATCTTCCAATATGGTATCAGAGACTTACCGATCCAAATAACCTAAATTCTTCCGCTACTGCTGCCTCCGGCCGCCGGCTTCTCGCCGGAGGTTCGGAGGGCTCCCTTTTAGCCTTAATCTCTGTCATTTTTCATTTAAAAAAAAAAAAAAAAAAAAAAAAAAAAAAAAAAAAAAAAAAAAAAACCCAATAAAAAGATCATCCTCACATCTCACGCAGACACAACTATCAAGACTTGCCTCTTTTAACCTACACCCTTAAAAAAAAAAAAAAAAAAAAAAAAACCCTCACCGCCACCTTCAACCACAACAACACCACCTTCAACACCTTCAGCCACAAAAGCACCACCTTCAAGACCTGTTTTTATTTTTATTTTTTCTTTT
Organism: Artemisia argyi; assembly: GCA_030686995.1. Classification (NCBI taxonomy): domain Eukaryota; kingdom Viridiplantae; phylum Streptophyta; class Magnoliopsida; order Asterales; family Asteraceae; genus Artemisia; species Artemisia argyi. The sequence goes on along the minus strand of CM060709.1, from coordinate 269,395,065 downwards.
TTATGTGGTCGACCGTTGGTTCAATGATAACCAGTCGCTACCTATTTCCTTTAATGTGGTCGACCGTTGGTTCAATGATAACCAGTCGCCACCTATTTCCTTTTATGTGGTCGACTGTTGGTTGCCGATGATGATGATGGTGTTGTCGGTGTGTGTTAGATTCCTCTTCCATTCGTAGCTAAAATGGGTAGTCGTCCCCCTCCACTTCGGTGGTGGCGGGGTCTCGGGAGCAGGGGTTTTTGTGGTGTATGTTTCGTTGGTGGTGGATGAGATGTGAGAGATGATATTGTTTTTTGTTTGGTGTGTAGTGTTTGTGTTTGAAAGTAAAACGTGTGGGGTTGGCTTTATGCTTTCTGCTTTATTCATTCAAGCAAAACCAAATGTGGTGGAGTTGGCCACTTTGTTTAAATTTGATGTGTTTTTGTTTTGTTTCTTTATTTATGTCCAGTTCGAGCTTTCGCGATTTCGCCGCTCGAACTGCAGGGGAGTGTTAGCTGTATTCAAGCCCAAGTGAGTTGGCATTGACCAAATCAATTAGTGTGGTCCCAATCCTTGATTTAGGGAATTTGTGTATCCCGTAATTTATGGGATTTGTGTATAATTAAGGCTTTGTAATCCCTATATATGGGACACTTGATTTGTAATGCAACACACAACAATTATCCCTTCTAATATCTTCCAATAGGCTTATGGCGAACGCTGAGATGGACGATAATACTCTGATTTACAACCTGACTACTTGACAATTGGATACAGGAAAGGCCCGAATAACAACTTTATTGCAGCAATTGTTCAACTTGCATAGAAAATGAGGTTCATAAATCGTAATCAAGCTTACTGATGTATATAACTGATTATCATGAAAAACGTAGGTGATGACTTTGGAATCCCATTAAATTATTTGGCTTAAAACTTTCATATATTAGAACCATCAAATGTTATAATTAGGATACATGGAGTAATGTGAATCACTTATTTCTTGTGTATGTTTTCTAAGAATTCAAGTTTTTTTAGTATAAAAAAAGAAAACCTGGTGCGAGTTTGGAGAATATTCTTTCGTTATAGTCAAATATGTCAACAATGTTCATAAGCTTACCGAAAAAAAACAATTAAAATGTACGTCAAGCTCGCCTTTTCATAAAAAAATTTAAACGTAAACTAAAACCATAACAAAATTAAATAAACTCGACATCCTTAAAAATAATTTTCCGATAACTAACACGATTAAAATTACTAAAAATTTAAAAATAGCAAAACAAAGATTTTTTTTTAAATACAAAAAAATTATTAAAATGTTTTGCTATTTTTAAATTTTAAGTTAAATTTTAGTACATTTTAATAATTTTTTTAATATTTTAGTACATTTAGAAATCGATGCATTTAGAAATAATAACACTAAAATGGTAACATGACCACTAGAAAACAAATCTTTTTAGTGTTATTATTAAAATGTTTTGCTATTTTTAAATTTTAAGTTAAATTTTAGTACAAAAAAATTATTAAAATGATTTAGGCTTCTCACCTACATCATCGAAAAGGGTAAATCATTTCTAAATGCATCGATTTAACTTTTATTGTGTGTATCATTACGGTGATTCAATCAAACAATTTTTTTTAACTCAAAACGACATGTTTTTTGTTCATAGATATACTATAAGGGGAATAAGTATAATATAATAACACTAAAAAGGTAACATGACCACTCAAAAACTCAAGTTATATTTTACACTTGATATACAAATATTAGAGTAGACAAAATTATTACGGTGATTCAATCATTTCTAAATGTACACTTGATATCCAGTTCTAAGGGTAAATCATTTCTAAATGCATCGATTTAACTTTTATTGTGTGTATCATTACGGTGATTCAATCAAACAATTTTTTTTTAACTCAAAACGACATGTTTTTTGTTCATAGATATACTATAAGGGGAATAAGTATAATATAATAACACTAAAAAGGTAACATGACCACTCAAAAACTCAAGTTATATTTTACACTTGATATACAAATATTAGAGTAGACAAAATTATTACGGTGATTCAATCATTTCTAAATGTACACTTGATATCCAGTTCTAAGTGTATCGATTTTACACTTGATATACACTTGATATACAAATATTTTACACTTGATATACACTTGATATACAAAATTATTACGGTGATTCAATCATTTCTAAGTTATATTTTACACTTGATATACAAATATTTTACACTTGATATCCAGTTCTAAGTGTATCGATTTAACTGGGAAGGAAAGGGTAAATCATTTCTAAATGCATCGATTTAACTTTTATTGTGTGTATCATTACGGTGATTCAATCAAACAATTTTTTTTTAACTCAAAACGACATGTTTTTTGTTCATAGATATACTATAAGGGGAATAAGTATAATATAATAACACTAAAAAGGTAACATGACCACTCAAAAACTGGATGATTTAGGTGAGGAACCAAAAAAGCCCCCTTTCGATGATGTAGGTGAGAAGCCTAAATCCGAAAAAACAGCAAAAAGCTCAGTCATCCAACCATTTTCTTCCTTCTAGTTTATCCCAAATGTATTGGAAATGGAAAGCAACATGGCCACAAGCAATTGAACGTTGTCCACCGGCGAGAACCGTGGAGCCATTTGGCTTGCTGAGCTTTTCTGATTTTTATAAATAATATACGTTATCGGAGATGGTTAACTGCTAATTGATTAATGGATAGCAACACTTCACACACAAAAGAAATCGTTACAAAACATATATAGATTTTCTACATTACATAACCATCTTTTCTTTTACAAGAATACAGGCTAAATACTATCAATACGAAGCGCGATCATCAATCCCTTATAGATACATTACGTAAAGTGTACGGTATCCAAAAGAGAAATAAAGAAGATACATAACACAGCTTCACCTGGCTCTAATATTTGACAGTGGCAGTATCTGTATTAGAAATAAATAAGATCCATAACACAGCTTCACCCTGGCTCTAATCACATGGGAAGAAATAAACAACAGACATACATGCAATACACTAACGACCGCTAATACTCATACAGTGATATAACCTAACCTTACAGCCGAAGACAAATAAAAACCAATAAGACTACAATTTTGAACTATTCAAGTCTGAATAATCAACAAGCGTTTGGTAAAGTTCCTCTGCTGTTAGACGATCACTAGGATCCTCCTTGGTACACTGCCGATAAATATCAGTTAAAAATCTCAGAGCCTTCTTTGTAATCTTCAGTTTCAGATTCAGAGTGTTCAATATCTTCCACTGGACCCAAGGCCTCTAGTTCATCTGTCATTAACAATGTTCGTTTCGTTTCATTAACAAAAGAGTTAGCTTTGCAATCCAAAAAAGGATAGCGGCGCAGCTTGTTGCTCGTTTGCCTTCAACCACTCTCATTAAGTCGGTTCTAGGAAGCCTTGTGATATATTATATGGCCATCTTTAAATGCCTGGATTCTGTCATTAATTTGTTGGAATTTTTGCGGGGCTTCTTTATTTATTTATTTATTTTTGGCGCGGGGGGGGGGGGGGGGGGGGAATGGGGAGAAAAAGAAGATGGCATGGATTAAATGGGAGAATGTTTTGGCCTCTTTTGAAAAAGGTGAGATGGGAATTGGAAGTTTAAAAGCGTTCTTGCTCTTC